>JAKSZT010053887.1:85536235-85645831 GCA_026826555.1 Tolypeutes matacus
TGCACATATATGCATATATATTTATATATCATTTTACAAATATTGGTATGTGTTGTGAAAATTTTGATTTTTACTCACAATAAAAATAAATAAACAATTAAATAAATAAATAAATAAGAATTCCTGCCAGTATTCACATTGTTAATACAAATAACAATGCATACATGATTATATGTAATTATTTAAGAACATCTTTTATATGAACATACTTACCATGCTTTTATAATTTGGGGGAAAATTTAACTTTTAATTCAATTCCACACTTTAAAAAAATAATATACTATACTACTGGTCTTCATTTTTTTTTCAGAGTATGTTAATTTTCTTGACAAAAGTAACCAAGTAATGAACACTGTAAGGAGGATGTCACGTTTGTATTTTTTTCAGTCTCAACATTGTAACATCATTACTGAGAAGTTGTCACACATCAAAAAGCAGTTTTTCTATGGCAAAACAAAAATTCAGTTGACTTTGCCTTCTTGTGTTTTAATGCAAAGAGCTTACTTCCTCTCTTGTCTTCTTGTCTTACCATCTCCATTCCCCTATCACCATGAAAAATTATTAATCTGTGACATAAATATGAAGAAATGTATAAATCTGATTCTTTATGAACAAAATATCACACCAAAAATAGAATATAATGAAATGAATTATGGAGTAATTTTCTGTTCAAACATTCTTTTAGACAAAGGTCAGCAAACTATGACCTGCTGGCCAATTACAACTCACTGCTTATTTGATATGGCTCATGAATTAAGATTGTTTTTCACATTTTCAAGTGGTTGAAAAAATTGAAAGAAGAATAATATTTCATGACACATGAAAATTGTATGAAACTTAAAATTTCAGGGTTCATAAATAAAAAATTTTATTGGAACAGAACTATGCTTATTCCTTTACATATTACCTGTGGTCACTTTCATTCTATAATAAAAGAGTTCAGTGTTGTGACACAGCCTGGATGGCCATCAACATGTAAAATATTTACTATGTGGCTCTTTATGAAAAAAAAAAAAATTGTCATCCCCTGCTCTAGAATAAGGCTAACTTTCTAAGTGTCAATTCTGTTATTATTAGCAGGAATTATCCTGTAATAGAGCTTTTGATAATATCATCACCATGTCCAAGCAAATATAACTTAACAAAGCCTACAATTCAAAGACACATACACAAACATACATGCACAGGCTCTCACACAAAATATTAAGACAAATTCAATGAGCAAATAAATTCATTTTTGTTCTGCTAACATGTTATTTAGACATGTGCTACATATGCCTCAAGATTATTGGGGAGATAATCTACCACAGTTTTGGTTATTTGCAATAAAGAAACAATTGTTTCTGCAGAAAGAAAAGCATACTCTGCTACAGCTGTATCAACAGAATGTTCTTTTCTTTTGAAATGCAGCTGACATTGCATGTTAAGTTTGACATAGGAGGCCAATGATGAAAAATATGACCTTCATTGCCCACGAGCATAACGGTGGAAAACTTCCCCTGAACAAACTTTTTGGGGGAAGGAAACAGGGAATAGAGAATATAATTATGCTTATTTTATTTATGATCCTATAAGGTATTTGATTGAACACAAGAATGCCCAATCGACTTCTAAAACTCGATTTTTCTTTTACTATACATATTCATGTAAGCACTACAGTTTTGTACATTAAATTAAGTATTAATCATTACCCATGGTCAGTATGAGGGAAAATGTTTGAGAATTATTTTCTTTTGAACTCAGAGTATCCCTCTATGAAACTGCTTATTGGATTAAACTATGTAGTAGGATTTTGTTGTTGCTGTTGTTGTTGTTGTTGTTTTACTTTTTCCTTGGTATTGAATTTATTTTTTAACTTTTTATTTTGAAATAATTTCAAATGTACAGGACAGATGCAAAAATAATACAAACCCCATACAGAGAACTCCAATATACCCTCACACCTCCCACCAGATAAACAGATCCACCAATTTTAACTTTGCTACCTTTGCTGTTTCATTCTAGAGAGATTAGATAGATAGATAGATCAGATAGACTGGAAATGTGTTGGCTTTTGTAATGGGAATTTATTAGGCTAAAAGCTTTTACAGTTCTGAGACTGTGAAGATGTCCATGTCAAAGCATCATTAAGAGATGACGTCTCATCAAGTTGCAGCGGTGGGTCATCAGGCAAACAGCAGTGTCATCTAAAATCACTCTCTCTCCAAGCTAAGCTGTGGGCAATCAAGCACATGGCAGGGCTCAGTGACGGTCTGCTCATCTCTCCCCTCTCCTCCAGGTCTGTGACTTTTCTCTCTCCAGCTTCTGGAGGGCTTTCTCTGTCTCTGCTGCTTTTTTTTTTTTTTTTTTTTTTTTTTTTTCTGTTTCTGCTGCTTTTAGACCTCCATTTATAAATGGGTCTCTCTGGTAAAAGGATTAAGACCCACCGTGGGTCATGCAATCTAATCAAAGGCCCTTATAATTGAATCAAAAGAATTCTCACTTACAATAGGTTAACATGCACAGGAATGGATTAGTTCTAAGGACATGATCTTTTCTGGGATCCACAAAAAGCTTCAAACGCTAACAGATAGAGCTATTTTCTGTACATTTGAGAATGGGATGCACACATTGTCGTCATCCTTAGACACATAATATTTCCATATACACTTTCTATGAGGAAGGATATTCACTTAATCACCGGAAGTGCAGTTATCAAGTTCAAAAAATTTAACTTTGATAAGCTTACATTCTATCTTTCAATTTTTTATGTCCCAATAATGTCCTTTTTTCATCAAAAAAATTTATTGAAGTATATCATTCATACATGAACAAACATAAACAATAATTGAATAGTGAAAGTTGTGAACTTACAAAGCAGACATGTATATCATCATGCAGGGCTCACATGTATCACTCAACCACCAGCGCTTTGTATTGTTGTGAAACATTTGTTGCAAACTGTGAAATAGCATCATCAATATATTACTGCTAACTATAGCCTGTATCTTACATTTAGTGTATTTTTCCCCAAACCACCCAATTATTAACACCCAGTATTAGTAAATATTTCTGCTATAGTTCATGAGAGACCATCCTCATATTTGTTCTGTTAACCACAGTCCTTCTTCCACCACAAGAATCACTGAAGTCCCTCATACAATCCATTCAAATGTACTCTCAGTGACTCTCGTTTTCATCACAGAGTTGTGCTGTCACCACTCAGCTAATTTTAGAACATTTTTATGATTCCAAAAGGAAGAATCCCCCTTATTGTACACTTACGCAACACTTTGCTACATTACAATCCCATACTCCCTATTTTTCCCCTTAGTATTGATATAATTTCTGTGCCATAGCTACAAAAATATTACTATCATTCTTTAGTTATATTTGTTGTAATTTTCCCTTGTATCACCATATTTGTAACACTTGGTTAAAGAAGAGCATTCTTATATTTATACAATTAACCACAATCTTCATCTACCACTGAAATCACTGTTACACAGACCCTATATTATTCTTTAGCTTCCTTTCAGTTGACATTTATGTTCACAGACTACCCTTTTTCAGCCACAATAACATTTATAAATCAGCAGTGCTAGTTATACTCACTGTAATGTGTTAGCATCAACTCTATTCATTTCCACACTTTCACAATGTCTTATTAAAATTCTATGTACATTTAAAAAAAAATTTATGTACATTAAGCTTCAGTTCTTATTCTCAACCCACATTATATCTTCTAGTAGCCTCTACTCTGGAGTTTACCTCCATGAGTTTACTCATTGTATTTAGTTCATATTAGTGAGACCATACAATATTTGTCCTTTTGTGTCTGGCTTATTTCACTCAACATATTATGCATCCCAATTTAATTTCTTCTTCTGATGAAGAAGAAATGAAGAAGAAATGTGTTATGTATACCACATTTTGTTTATCCATTCATTGGCTGATGGACACTTGGGTTGTTTCCATCTTTTAGCAACTGAGAATAATGCTGCTATGAACATCGGTGTGCAAATGTCAGTTCACGTCCTTGCTTTCAGTTCTTCTGAATATATTCCTAGTAACAGCATCGCTGGACCATATGGCAGTTCTATATTGACCTTCTTGAGGTAACGACAAATTATCTTCCACAAAGGCAGCACAATTTACATCCCCACCAACAGTGAAGGAGTGTTCATATTTCTCCACATCCTCTCCTTTGTGGCCATTTGTATTTCCTCTGTGGAATAATGTCTATTCAAATCTTTTGCCCATATTTTTAATTGGGTTGCTTACCTTTTTATTGTTGAGTAGTATGATCCCTTTATATAACATGGAAATCAAACTTTTATTGGATATGTGGTTTCCAAACATTTTCTCCATTGAGTAGGCTGACTTTTTACTCTCTTGACAAAGTCTTTTAAAGAACAAAAGTGTTAAATTATTATTATTATTATTATTATTATTATTATTATTATTTTTAGAATGTACTGGGGATTGAACTCAAGACCTCTTACATAGAAGCAGGTGCTCATCCATTTCAGCTACATCCGCTCCCCCAAGTGTTTAATTTTGAGGAGGTCTTATTTTTTTCTTTCATTATTTGTGCTTTGGGTGTAAGATTTAAGAAACTACCACCTACCACAAGATCTTGAAGATGTTTCCCTATATTTTTGTGTACAAATTTTATGATTGTAGTGTTTATATTTAGATCTTTGACCTATTTTGAGTTAATTTTTGTATAACGTGTGTGATAAGAGTTCCTTCGTTTTTCTTTTGTTTATGGATATTTAGTTCTCCCAGCACCATTTTTGGAATAAACTATTCTGGCCCAGCTGGATAGATTTGAAAGCCTTGTCAAAATTCACTTGACCGTAGATGTGAGGGTCTACTTCTGAGTTCTCATTCTGATTCCATTGGTCAATATTTCTATCTTTATGCCAGTACCATGCTATTTTTACAAATGTAGCTAACTAATGTCTTCTTTATACCAACACCATGCTGTTTTTACAAATGTAGCTAACCAATATGGTTTAAAGTCAGGAACTGAGAATCTCTAACTTTATTCTTCATTTTTAAGATATTTTTGGCTATTCAGGGCTCCTTACTCTTCCAAATAAATTTGATAATTGATTTTTCCATTTCTGAAAAAAAAAAAGGCTGTTGGGGTTTTTATTGGGATTGCATTGAATCTGTAAATCAGTTTAGGTAAAACTGATATTTTAATGATATTTATTCTTCCAATCTAAGAACACAGAATATTCTTCCATTTATTTAGATCATCTTTGGTTTCTTTCAGCAATGTTTTATAGTTTTGTGAATACAGGTCCTTTATGTCCTTGGTTAAGTTTATTCCTATATATTTGATTTTTTTGTTCATTAATGAAATTGGGTTTTTTTTGCTGACTTCCTCAACAGATTGTTCATTAGTAGTCTATAGAAACAATACTGATTTTTGCATGTTAATTGTGTGTCCTGCCACTTTGCTAAACTCATCTATTAGTCCTAGCAGTTTTGCTGTGGATTTTTTGGGATTTTCTAGGTATAGGATCATAACATCAGCGAATAGTGAAAATTTTACTTCTTCCTTTCTTATTTAGGTGCTTTCATTTCTTTTTCATGCCTGACTGCTCTAGCTAGAACTTCTACCACAATATTGAATAACAGTGGTGACAGTGGGCATCACTGTCTTGTTCCTAATCTCAGCAAGAAAGTTATTTGTCTTTCACCATTGAATATAATGTTAGCTATGGATTTTTCTTATATGCATTATACCATGTTGAAAAAGTTTCATTCTATTCCATTCTTTTGGATTGTTTTTGTCAAGAAAGGATGCTGTATTTTGTCAAATAACTTTGACAAAATCGAAATTTGTCAATCGAAATGATCATGTGGTTTTTCTTCTTTAATTTATTAATGTGACATATTATAATAATTGATTTTCTTGTTTTGAACCAGCCTTGCATACCTGGGTTAAAACACACTTGATCCTGGTGTACAATTCTTTTAATGTGCTTTTGGATTCCATTTGCAAGTATTTTTTGAGGATTTTTGCATTTATGTTAATTAGAGATATTGGTCTGTAGTTTTCTTTTTTCATAATATCTTTATCTGGCTTTGGTATTAGGGTGATGTTGACTTCATAGAATGAGTTTGGTAGCTTTCCTTCCTGTTCAGTTTTTCAGAAGAACTTGAGCAAGATTGGTTCTAGCTTATCTTTGAATGAATGGTAGCATTTACCTGTGAAGCCATCTGGCAATGGGCTTTTCATTTGGGGGGGGGGGTTAATAACTGTTTGAATCTCTTTACTTGTGATTGGATTGTTGAGGTCTTCTATTTCTTCTAGGGTCAGTGTAGGTTATCATGTGTTTCAAGGAATTTGTCCATTTCTTCTACAATGTCTAGTTTGTTGGCATACAGTTGTTCATAATATCCTCTCATGGTCTCTTTTATTTCTGTGGGTTCAGTAGTGATGTCCTCCCCTTTCATTTCTGATTTTATTTATTTGCATCTTTCCTTGTTTTTTTTGTTTTGTTTTTTTTTTTTTTTCCTTTGTCAGTCTAGCTAAGGTGTGTCGATTTGGTTGATCTTCTCAAAGAATCAACTTTTGGTTTTGTTGATTCCCTCTATTTTTTGTTGTTGTTCTCAATTTCATTTATATATATATATATTTTTTTTTTATTTTACCGGGAGGTCCCGGGGATCGAACCCAGGTCCCTCCATATGGCAGACGGATGCCCAACCATTTGAGCCACATCTGCCCCCACTCAATTTCATTTATTTCAGCTCTGATCTTTATTATTTATTTCCTTCAGCTTGGTTTGGGATTAGTTTGATGTTCTTTTTCTAGTTCCTCCAGGTGTGCAGTTAGGTCTTCAATTTAAGCTCTTTCTTCTTTTTTAATGTAAGCTTTGAGGGCCATAAATTTCCCTGTCAGCACTGCCTTTGCTATATCCCATAGATTTATTTTAGTTGTGTTCTCATTTCTATTCATCTCGAGCTATTTATTGATTTCTCCTGAAATTTCTTATTGACCCACTGATTATTTAAGAGTGTATTGTTTAATATCCATATATTTGTGAGTTTTCCCTTTGACCATCTGTTACTGATTTCTGGTTTCATTCCATTATTATCAGATTAAGTGCTTTGTATAATTTCAATCTTTTTACATTTATTGAGACCTGTCTTGTGACTCAACATATGGTCTTTCCTGGAAAAGGATCCATAAGTCCTTGAGAAGAAAATGTATCCTGCTATTTAGGGATGTAATGTTCTATAAATGTTATATATAAATAATAAATATTATTCAAGCTCTCTGTTTCCTTATATATCCTCTGTTCAAATGTTCTATCCAATGCTGAGAGTGATGTATTGAAGTTTCCAACTATTACTGTAGAGAAGTTTTTTTCTCCCTTCAGTTTTGCCAGTGTGTGCCTCATGTATCGTGGGGCACCCAGGTTAGGTCAATAAATATTTAGTATAGTTATTTCTTCTTAGTGAATTGTCCCTTTTATTAATATATAATGAAATTCTTCATCCCTTATTATAGTTAAAGTCTATTTTATCTGATTTTATTATCACTACTCCAGATCTTTTTTGGTTGCTATTTGCATGGAATATCTTTTTCCAAAATTTCACTTTCAAACTGATTGTGTTTTTACATCAGAGGTGAGTCATATTTTTTTATCCATTCTCTCAGTCTTTGTCTTTTGATTAGGAGTTCAGTCCATTAATGTTCAATGTTATTACTTTAAAGGCATTACTTACTTTGCCAAATTTATCCTTTGGCTTTCTGTGGTCATAACTTACTATTGTCTGTCTTTTTACCCTTTGTTTACTCTTACTAATAATCTTCATTTCTACACTCTTCTCCCAGACTGTCACCTTTGCCTTTTTTGTTCAGGCTGTAGCACTCCCTTTAGTATCTCTTGTAAATCTGGTGTATTGGTAACACATTCTCTCAGTTTCTGTTTGTCTGTAAAGGCTTTAAACTCACCCTTATTTTTTAAAGAGTTTTGCTGAGTACAGAATTCTTGGCTGGCAGTTTTTCTCTTTCAGTCCCTTAAATACCATACCACTTTCTTCTCACCTCCATGGTTCTGATGAGAGAATGACACTTAATCTCATGGAGCCTCCCTTTATATGTGATGCATTGCTTTTCTCTTGCTGCTTTCAGAATCCTTCCTTTATGTCTGGTGTTTGTCATTTTGAATAGTAGGTGTCTCAGAGTAGGTCTATTAGGATTTATTCTGTTTGGGGTGTGTTATCCTTCTTGGATATTGATATTTATGTCTTTCATAAGGGTTGAGAAATATTTTGTCATTATTTCCCCAAATATTCTCTCTGCCCCTTCCCATTCTCTTCTTCTGGGAAACCTATAAAGCATATATGTGTGCATTTCATGTTGTCATTCAATTCCTTGAGACTCTGTTCAATATTTTCTATTCTTTTTTCTGTTGGTTCTCTTGTCTTTTCAAGTCAGATGTTCTGTCCTCAATTTCACTTACTTGTTCTTCTGCCATTTCAAATCTGCTGTTACATGTCTTTACTATATTTTTAATCTCTTCCATTGTGTCTTTCATTCCCATAAGCTCTGTTACCTTTTTTTGCAGGTTTTCAAATTGTTCTTTATGCTCACTCAGTGTCTTCTCAATATTCTTTATCTCCTTAGCTATATTTTCCTCCAAATCCTTGAATTGATTTAGGAGATTTGTGTGGTTATCACTGATTAGTTGAATTAAATTCTGGGTCTTGTCAGGATTTTTAGTTTGTTCCTTTAGCTGGTCCATCTCTTTATGTTTCTGAGTATGGCTTGTAATTTTTTGCTGATGTCTAAGCATCTGATTCTCTCTTGCCTAGTGGTTTTGTTTCACAGTTTGCTTTTGATTTTTGATTCAACTTATTCTAGGTCATTAAAATTTTCCAGCTTAAGTTATCTAAATAGGACCAAGGACCCACTAACAGGGTGCAGATCAGATCCAAGGTGGTGAGGACTTGAGATACTCTGGAAATCAGTTTTTTTCCTGCAGTTTCCCAACCTGCCAGCAGATGGAACTCTTAGTTGTCTCTTTCCACAGAAGTGTCTCTTTCAACCTTCACTTAGTTGTGAATCTGGTCTGGACAGAAGTGAGATTCAAAGTGTGCTATTCTGTCCAAAATCAGCAAAGAGAAACCACTTTCTTCCCTTGCTACACCTTCCCTCTTTCCAGGGAGGAAGACGTCTGTTTCCCTCTCAGTTGGCTGCAGTGAACCGCAGATTTTACCAGGCTATTCATCTAGGTGATGGGTGGTGGGTGCCGTTCCCAGTCACTGGGGCTAGCAACTCCTGGTTTTCACCTCAACTTCTTTGTCTCTCTGTCCCTCATAATCCCAGATGATGCACAGCACTCTCCTGGGCCACAGATCTCCAAAGCAGCTTCCTCAGACAGCTTTTTGCCCTTCCTCCATTGTTTTGGTAAGAGAGTTAAGCCTTGCCTGCCTACTCCAATGCCATCTCCCCAGAAGTCTCTAATAATGTCCTTTTAAGCCTTTTCTCTTCCATTCTTAGACCACATCCAGAATCATGTATTGAATTTAATTGTTATTATCTCTTTAGTTTATCTTTTCCTTTTTATAATTGTAGAAATATATATACAACATAAATCTTCTTATCCCAACCCCTCCCAAGTATACCTTTCAGTGAAATTAATCACATTCACAACCTTTCAGTACTCTCAACACCAACCATTTCTAATACTTTCCCTTCACTCCTGTTTTAGTTTGCCAAAGGGCTGGGATAAAAAGTACCAGAAATGACTTGGCGTTTAAAAAGGGGATTTATTTGGAGTAAAAGCCTATGTTTTCCAAGGCTGTAAAATGTCTAAATTAAGACACTGTCAGAGATGTTTTCTCACCAAAGTCAGCTGCCCTGTGTTGGAACAAGATGGCCACTGATCTCTGCTGAGGTTTGAGCTCAGCTGAGGGCAACGAGGCATAGAGCTTGTCTTTTTCTAGGCCTCCCATATCAGTCTCAGTTGTTCTGCCCTATTTTAGAGTTCACCTGTAAGCTATCAGGCATATAGTAGGGCTCAACTCCTCTTGAGCTGCTCCATAGGCCCAGCCTCTAGGGGTATTGGTGCTTCAGCAATCCTCTACTCCTCTCTCTTACATGGCATGATCAAACATGGCAGCTTCCTTTTCTTATGTCTGTCTGTCTCTCTGTGTGTTTCAGGTTTATATCACATAGAGCAAGGGAATGGAAACTCATGCCTCACTGACATAATCCAATCAAAATTGGTAAAGTGATCTTATCAAGTAATCTATTCAAAGGGTTTCACAGATGCAGGAATACAGTAGTTTAAAACAAAATCTTTCTTTTTTTTGGATTCATAAAATATCTCAAACTATCACAACTCCAAACAGAAACTCTTCACTCCCCATTTCCCTTCTCCATCCCCCCAAGTAACCTGTACTCTTCTTTCTGTCTCTGTGGTTTGCATATTCTCTGATATTTTCTTTGTAGTTACCATGGAGCTTAAATTTACACCCTAAATCTATAGTAAGCTTCTTGGCTTTGATACCAACTTAAGTTCAATAGCATACATAAATTATGTTCCTATACTCCTCCATTTCCCTGGATTTATGTAGTTCTTGTCACAAATTACCTGCTTATACATAATGAGCAATAAACCATTGATTTACCTTTATATTTTATGGATTTACCTTTTTAAATTCTGTAAAATGTAAAAAGTATAGTGTAGTTGCAAAGCAAAACTCCAATAGATCTGGTATTTATATTTACCCATGTCATTATCTTTACCGGAGATCTTTATTTCTCCATGTGACTTCAGTCAGTTGTCTATTGTCCTTCCTTTTCAATATGCCAAACTCCCTTTAACATTTTTTCTAGAGAGATCTTGTGGTAAAGAAGTCCTTCAGCTTTTGTTTTTCTGGGAATGTTTCAATCAACCTCTTATTTTTGAAAGACAGTTTTGCTGGATATAGAATTCTTGGGTGGCAATATTTTGCTTTCAGCACTTTGAATGTGTCTTCCCACTGCCTTCTCTCCTCAGAGCTTATCCATGAAATTAGTTTAGATAATAGTCCCAGGCAAAAGCATAGGGTCTTTTCTGTGCATGTGTCCTTTCTTGGGCATGTGTGTCTGGCCCTAGGAATTCCCCGTTTACGTGGTCCTAACCCATTTCTTCAGAGTTCTGAGCACTGCACTGTATGTCCTACAGCAAGTAATATTTTGCCCCAGGCATCCACTTTACCACTCCCCCGTAGTGTTCTGTAGCAAGCCCATGAGCCTTCCTCTACATATAGAACAAATTCTGGTATCGTGAGTCTCTCAGGCCAACACTAGACAGATTGGGTCAGACATACATGCTCCCAGTATGTGTACAAGGTTTACTTTTCTCCCTCTGCAACCAGCACCAGTGATCTGCATTGGAAGCATGGACCAGCTCCATGGAAGAGCCCATGAGGGATGGTGGAGTGGCCAGTCATGGCTCCACTAGATCCTACTGCTTTTTAGCAGCCTTTTTCTTGGTTCAGTACTTGACCTGTTACTGCAGCTCTTTAACTGTTTTCTAGAGTTTTGAGAAAGATGTTTGTGCCAGTTCTTGCTGGATGTGCAAAGCTTCTGTTGGGATATGGTGCCCTGAAGTTTCTTACTCTGCCATCTTGACAAAGGCAGGGGACATCTCTGTAGTAATTTTTAGCATTCATGCATTCTCTTCGTGAATAATAATAAAATCCCCATGTGTTCTTAAATAAATCCACCTAACCCTGCCTAACCCCAGGTCTGGAAACTCTTATCAACAACAAAGTAACTCTCAGTTGGTTAATCTAATATTCTAGGTCTACACCAGCAAGATCTTAATTGTCATTTAAGTTGCTATAAGAACCTGCTAAATTTTGAAGGTCTCTTTGTTTTACTCCAAAATATTATACTTGGAGTATACATCAACATGCAGACAAGCTATATTGTCTGACTCCTAGAAGAATTAAACAAAATTTATATGTAGATAAAACTGGAGACTGATATGCACCTGTCTAAATAAGCAGTCATAGCTTGATTTATATTCACTGTGTAGAGGTAGTAAGACTGAGGCATTCAGTAAGTGACATTTGCTACACAAACACTAATGGAATGAACAGCAAATATACCTCTGGCAAAGAACAGTGATGTTTGGATTACAACTTTAGATTTGAAAATATTCAGGTTTTTTGGAGATATTTCCCTAGTTTATTTAAATCGTAGGACAGTGAGTGAAAACTATTTTACATGGTCTTTCACTTCTTTGACAGTCTCCCATGCTGCTTATGTTTATTCTGCAAGAGTCCATTGTGAGATGGTAAAGAAATATCCTTTCCTTGTTGAAACTATAAAGTTTTATGTAATAAATATTTCCATTAAGCAAAACGACGAGTTATGTTTCCTTCGAGTGACACTGGACTTACTACTAAATTCTGCTAATCACAGAGAGACTCTAAACTTGTAATTGCACCTCAGACTTCCTCTTCCCCTCTGCAGGAAACATTATGTCCTATTTGCCACCTATTTTCCCCTTTTCCACAAAGAGATCTGTCAGAAATAGATTGCTCATTAGAAGAAATACCTCGTAGCTCTTGCCAACTTACGTAGGCTTCTAAAGGCATTACTTGCAGTTTTCCCTTATAATAAAAAGTTAAATAAAAAGCGAATAATCTCTTAAATACTCTCATAACATTCAGTTCTTTCCATTTACTTTGAATGAAATGCTATTATAAAGGTAAGTTCCAATGATTCATCACCTTAAACTATTCTGATAGATCAACCCAAATAATATTAGAAGTGATTTCAACTCATTGTACTAAAGACAAAAAAAAAAAAAAAAGCGCCTGCATTTTTCCTTTCTCTGACTTCAAGTGTTCAAGAGAATCATATAGATGGGATGATGGAAGCAGTTATTTGGATGCGTGTTGCAGAGCTCTCATCCCCGAGTTTATGATGGATGTTGGTGAAGTTTGTGGCTGGATAACGGTAGTCCTACATCAAGGAGATTTATAGGGAGGATGCATTTAGTATTATTCATGAGCCACTTAACAAGCTTCAGCCAAGGATACAATATGGCCTTTGTTTATAGTCCCAGGTGGTCTTTAAGAGGGCTTTTGAAAACCTTGAAGAGATTTTTTGATAAATGGTAACCAATCTTGAGGTGGGCCTGAAAGCTATAAGTGTATTTTCCTGTTAACTGGAAGAGTCCTACATTTCATCCTAACTTCCCTGTTTCCTCAATAAAAAATTATCAGATATTCTGCTGGTATTTTATTTTGCTATTGTTCTGCTACATTAAAGAACCAAGAGGGACACATTTTGTAGAAAAATGTTCATTTCATTGTCTATTACAGGAAGTTGGAGCATCTTAACAGGCTATCCAGACTATTTGAACAGAAATGAAGCAACATATGTTTGAAACTGTCTTTTATATTATATTCTTTATGTTTATGACCCATATTCTTCTCAGTGAATCGTTATTCATGGCAACTTATGTGTATAATAGCTTTGACTTAGCCAAGAACTTCAGTTCCGCAGCTAACTGAAAGACTTGGGAATCAGACAATTGCATTAGGGTAGCTTGGTTGAATTAAATTAGGAAAAAGATTCCACCAGTCTCATTAGAGTGAGAAGGGCAGAGAGATAACTGATAGTACTGTAAGAGCGATCGATTATAAGTTTAGACAAGAATTTGTTAATATTTTGGAATATCACATATTTTCTGAGCAATTTGAAACAAATAAAGTACCTTTAGAATGTTATTAACAAACAAGAAAGAAAGCTGTTTTTATTTCAATGAAAGTATAAGTTATGACAATGATTGTTTTCCTATATAATTCTTAAAAATGATTCTAGAAGCATGTTTATTCAATCTGCTTTATGGCCACTTTGCATGAAGTCTTGAGTTTGAGTGTTTGAGCCTGCAGATTGCAGTTTAGAAAATAGACATATTGGAGATTGTAATATCACCACAGACTGCGTTCTTTATAGGTTTTATTTTATATCTGATGCCTTTTAGGCAGAGTGCTTTATGTCACATAAAATGCTGAGCTCTCCAGACCAACTTTCCTTACAGTTTCACTTACAGGGCTCCAATCAAACCACAAGGGGTAGGGCCTCCATTTCCTGTCCACCAGCAGTGTCTAACATGAATCCATTGTGGAAGCAACTTGCAAAATCACCTGGGTCGAGTCAGTTATATTCTAGATACATGCACTGAAGGCCAGAGACTAAGTGATTTGCAAAACATTATACAGTTTGTGAGGTGACAGAAAACTTCTTTATAAGAGTTTCTTTATCTCTTATCAATTCCCAGAAATGTCTGACAATGGTTTAAGTGCCCTCTGATAAAGGATTTTATAAAATGCTTAGCAATGCTAAGTCAATGTACCTGGAGAAAAATCCATCTTCAAGAATAATTTCATATTTTATCTGCTTGGAATTTAAACCATAGAAATATTAAAGTAGAGTAATTTAAATATGGTGTGGCTTTAGGAAAAAAATGTGAAACCATCATAAACAATCTACCAACTAGATACTGAAAAATATACCACTTTTAATAATTCAGCACCAAAAAAAAGGCTAAAATAATTTAAAGGGTAAAAATCAAAATTTTCACAATACATACCAATATTTGTAAAATGATATATAAATATATATGCATATATGTGCATTTGCTTACAAAAATGTTATTTTTATCCCCAGGATCTTCCTTGGTGTGACTGTTTGAGATTATTTTTGTGAATCCCAAAAAGATTAAAACTTTAGGAATAACTCAAGAAGTTAATAAAATAATCCAAATGTATAATATTCTGAATATACTTTAATTAACAATTTTGTTCCATAGGTAAGAAGAAGAGTTTACTATTATTAAAAATATTTTAAAGGCTAAAAAAATAATAATAATAATAATTTAAAGGTTAACACATAAAAGCTGGAACAGAGAGAAGTGTGAAAAAGAAGGCTTACTAAAAGTTCTATTAATCACTTCAAGGTGTTTCTTCTAATCACTGGTATTCTGTTTTTACTGCCTGGACCCAGATTTTTTGTGAGAATGCCAAAATGTTAGATGATATCACCTTGGGTTTTCTGAGTGGGGAGCTCCTTATTATAGTATGACGTAGTAATGTTTATGTCATAAAGGCTAACAGGTAAACAGCTGGTAATGTTTGCAAAGGAAAAAGTCACCCTGGAGTTCATGAAAGGTATTTCGTTTCCACCTCAAATAAGCCAGGTAGCTGAATGAATAATGAACATCTTCCGTAATCAATTGATTATCATCAATTGCTATTAATATATGAAATTAGGGATTTTGCAGGGCTTGCATTTTAAATTGGAAGACAATCTCTCTAGAGATATATTCATTTCTTAACTCCTGTGGGCAGTCTCTGTCAGCCCTACCTTGAGCAGTTCAAATGGTGCAATTCTTCCGTTGGTTAGGAGCGGTTAGCTCCCTGCCCCCACAGTTACAACATCTCATTAATTCAAATCTTCAAACTAATAACCTATATTGTGCAAGGCAAAGGTGCTCAAAAATAAAAGTGCTGACAGTTTGTAGATAAAGGGAGCAAATTTCTTTTTTTAAATTTCTATGGGTGCTTATCTAATTCTGTCAAGGCAGTGATTGCAATACACAAACACAAGAAGATTCACTGATAAAGATGATGTGAATGTGACAGCTAACAGAGGCACTGGACACAAAAAATAGCTACACCTGATATTATGTTTATATGCAAATTTAAACATGCCTGTGTCTTCACTGCCCTGGCAGAACTAGAGATCATCCTTTAAGGTATAAAGCTGTTGGCTTTTGCTCTCTGCAAAACTTCAATTCCTTCTTAAGAAACAGGTGATTTAGTTTCCAAATTAAAGTTTAGTTTTAAAGTGAAAATGCATATCACAGAGAATCAGTTCCAAAATCCTGAAAATATCATAGGTTTACTCTGATATTTAAATTCATTTTGAAATGTACTGGAATATATGCTGCTGAGATGAATTCCTTCTTCTCATTCCTCTTCTTTCTCCAGAAGCCCCTATTAACTTCAAAAGGTTCACACCAGCTTTGGGTTCAGGCTGTAGATAGGTTACTTAACTCATTCTGGGTGGAAGCCATGACGAAATGGAAGCAAGGAAGAAAGCGAGAGTCAAAAAATTCTTTCCAACAAAACAGGTTGTCAAATGATAAAACTTCTAACTATAACAATATATCCACATTTTAAAATTATTTCCTTTATTCAGGTGTTCGTTTAAAAGCTACTAACACTTGAGGCAGACTAGATTAGGAATCAAGAGACGGATCTGGGGAAGCGGCTGTGGCTCAATCAGTGGGGCTCCCGTTTACCATATGGGAGGCCCCAGGTTCGATTCCGGGGCCTCCTGGTGAAGGCGGGCCCGCCCGCGTGGCGTGGTTGGCTGACCCAGCGAGCACAAGCAGCAAGGGGGGGATGAATGAATAAATAAATAAAATCTTTAAAAAAAAAAAAAAAAAGAGACGGATCTGGAACGTGGCAGGAAACCCACGAGGCCATGGGTACCCCATAAGATGGCTGCTGGAAGAACCTTGAGAGAACACCCAATCGGAACAGGATTTCCTCCGGAATCAAGGTGAAGCCCCGGATATCCTCAAGGGGGATTGATGGGTGGGGTAATCAATCAAAACAGCAAAGAGCTGGGACTCCTCCCCTGTCATTAGCAAAGGGGTGGAATAATTAACGGTTCAAAAAGCAAGCATGGAAGCTAAATCGGCCATTTTCCCTTTTTCCCTTGCCCCGTTCTAGCCGTGTTTTCCCCTTGTTCTTGCCTTTTCTCCCCCTGCTTGGATGAGCACGCAAGTAAACTTGGGGATTTATATTCTGTAATGGAGAACTATAGTCTGTAAATAAACCCTCTTTACCTCTTTTCAGCCCCTTTCCTTTCTACTTGGGACCCATAACCTGCTGTTTTCTCCCATTTCCCTTCTCTCAGTTCCTTAATAAATTACAGGCCTAACTAAACCAGCTTGCATTTAAAATTCAGTTTTTGTAGCTTAGCCAAGAACCTAGAGAAAATTCGGCAACACACTAGGCGCTGAACAAGGTAATTCAGGAGATTTTTTAAAAAGGAAGAAAATAACCTGGTTCATTCCTTCAAGAAATTTGCATGGACAACAATGCCTGCAAGCAAATGATTTCTAATGATTATATCATGCTTTTTATGTTTCAATTACCATTCTAGGTGCTTTACATAAAATAACAATTTATCCCTCTTATCAAGCCAAACGAGTAGGTAATATTATGACCTCCATTTTATATTTGAGGAATGGAGGCATAGAGAGGTTAAGTAACTTGTCTGAGGTCACACAGCTGATAAATGAAAGAGCAAGTTTCAGACCCAGCCTGAGCAAGTGTTTCCAGCAGCCAGGTAGTTACTCATCATACCACACTGCCACTTACTTAATCTACAATAGAAAGACAGTAGAGAAAGGAATTGGAGGAGGCTGTGGCAGAGATGAGAGGAGATGTAGTCTGTGGTAAAGAAGACAGAAGAGTATTTAACTGGATGTGATCAAAGAACCGTTTTAGAGGAAAAAGACAATATGAATAGAAACTTTAAATTTGACCAGTGCTCCCTGGAAATAAGCAAAAAGATCTTCTAAACAATTTGGAAAACAAAAGTTTTTCATTTATTTTCTTCAACTTATTGATGTGTTAAACCTTCCCTTTGTATCAGTTTTTCTTTAACCCGGAAATTGACAGTATATGTCTCTGAAACTAAGACTGGTAATTATAATTCAGTTTATCTAGAAAGTGTTAATGTACTTTTCAAAATACATGTATTCCTTCTTCATAGCAATGGGTATTTTGGAGGTTAAACACTAGGGTAAAATGGGGCAACCACTTTTTTTTACCTAAGCTAATTGGGTTTAGTGAAAGATGATGTTTTATGTTTTTCTTGTTTCTCTTCAGTTTGGTCAGAGTTACTTCACAGTCTCATGGTTGTGGTTTGTACTTCAGTGGTTTGGGAAATCTGAACACCTTTCACTTTATAAAGCTGGTATAAGCACAGAAAATGGGAGGAAAAGATGCATTTGGTAAAACATATTTCTAGAAAATTCCATCAAGACAGCAATGGGGCAATATTTAAAATTGCAACTTTGGGTGAGGGGGGCACATTTTATACTCATAGACATAGGCATATATACCCTCTTCTTTCTTTTCTTCCACCACAACAAATTTCTATATTAACTAGAAGCAGACTATTTCAAGAAATGCTATATTGAATTGTACGATAGTAAGAAAAGTCATGCAGCTGATATACTGTGAGGGGAACAGCTTAACAGCAGCTTTAACTGATAATTCCTAGTTTTCCATAAGCTCATTAGCACAAACAGTGTGGAATTGGTGAGACATTGTCCTAATCAGTACAGTTGTGGGTTAGACATTAGGCCGTAGGGTTTCCAGAAATTGGACCCCTGATAGCTCTTAGAGCTAGAGACTATGTCTTATTTCACTGTCCTAAACCACTGAAAAAAGAATAACAGCCGCAGCATGTTTAATTTCACTGTTGTATAAGTATTCAGGGTTTTAAAAAATCTTTTAAAATCACCTTTAGACTTATATTAATATGCCAATGAGAATATGATGATTACAACCTTTGGCTATTAATGACGTTCGGGGTGCTTTTTATTCATGAGTCTATAAAGTCTCAAGGAACATACTAATTATTTTATGTTCTATTTTGTCAGGTTTTGATAAATATTGTCTTATATTTCTACATTTTATTTGATAGACCATGATTATAAGCTTCCACTATTTGTGGACCAAATGAAATTTCAGGATTCAATCCAATAGTCAGCTATTCCAACTTTGATAACATAAATCTCAATCAGCTATTCCACGAGTACATAAAGTAAGAAAGTTTGAGAAAGCATTCTGGTGACAGCTTGTAGCAAGAATAGAGAGTGGCATATCATTAATCAAGTTACACAAAATGTTGTGGGGAAAAAAAAAAAAAGGTGGAATTGGTGGAATATGCAGCTAATGCCACTATAGTCTCAAGACAGCAATGGCTACAGGTATTCTTCAGAAGCCTTAGTGCTGAGGACTCTTTTGTCCAAAGCATTTTAAGGTCTCCTGTGAGCCCTTTTCATTAATCACCAGCATAGTCCACATGGGAGTCTCCCGAAAAGGGTGGAGGAGAGTCTTGTGTTGAGAGACCTTCAGAAACAGATGACAAGAGCACCTCCAGCTCGGAGACGGGGTCATGTAGAGTGGAAATATGAGCTCCTAACCCTTGACCCCTTTGCCTCTTTATTTTGATTTCTTTAACAATACACAGTTGGCAGGCACAAGCAGTGGCAAGTCCTTTTCTCTTTTGTTCAGCTTGGGAAAAACTCAAGGCAGCTCACTGTGACTCCCACCTAAGGGCTTGCCTGGTTTTTAATTAGAACGAATTACAACTCACACCATACTTTTAAAAATCGTGGTTTTAAAGATGATCCAAGCAATAACATATTTTTCAAATTTCCATAATCAACGGAACTTAAATTATCAAGCATCATTATTTTGTGAATGGAAATTTTTTGGTGGATCTTTTTGGACATTTAAAACTGGCTGTTTTGCCTCTATAGGAAATGTCTCCCAGATCGTGGAATGATGACAAGAAGCAGAATCCAATTTCCTTGAGTATTCCTGCAGTATCCTGGGTGCTGAGCAGTGCTCGAACAGCCTTCGGCATCCTTTATAAAAGTGTTAATGCTTTACAGAATTGGGAAATTGGGAAATTAAAATTATTTGCAAAAAGAAAAACAGCAGATCCAAAGCTTCTGAAAATCTGTAACTGGAAGCTAAGCTTGTACCACAGGTCTGGAGGAGCAAGATTTACATTATCCACACATGATTTTATGATTTTGGAGAAACAATACCAAAAAAGATAATTTCTTATAGAACTGCCTATGCAAATAAGATCCTATTTAATAAAATTTTAAATAGTGCTACTTTAAACAAACATGTATTATACCAATTTAATGTTAAAATTATCTGGTCCCTAAAGGAATTTGATAGATTCTAAAATTCTAAAACTTGTATATTTGTTGTCCCAATCAAGTAAGTTGCCATGGTCTTTTGTCCAAAGAAAATAAAAATGTAACATACAAAGACACTGTGGAATAAATGTCACATGGCTTTGGTTCCAACAAGTCAAAGAAGAATAAGCAGGGAGTTAATACTCACCTAACACTCTGGTATATAATACAAAAAAAAAAAAACAAAAAAAAAACAGATTTTCTAATTTTTTCTAGAGAAATTCTTAGCTCTGCATCCCTCTCTCTTTTCAGTTGTTCTCTACCACTTTGTCCTATTCCCATGCAAACAAAAATATTACATTCAACTTTGTCCTGTTTTTGAGTTAGAATTTTTTATCATTTAGCATTTACAACCCATAATCTATCTGAACTTTAAAAAAAGTTAGTTCAGGTTATTCTCAAACTGGTGCTAGCAAATCTAGTGTTAAAAGCAGCCAAAGTAATTCCATTTGTTCAATTTCATCTCATGCTCAAACACAAACACCAATGTTGAATATTTTAATTATGAAGCTGAAATTTTAAGTTATTTGAGCTTTTAATAAGACTTTAAAATAAATGTTAAAATAATGCTGTTTGGTTTTTAAGGATACTCCATAAGTGTACTTTTACATTTCATATATTTTATATAGCCAAAAAATAAATGAAATGTAAAATTTTTCTTTTCCTTGAGAGCATTACTGCTTGTCCCAGCTTCCCTTAAGAGTGGAAGACTGAATTAAACCATTACTCATTCATGGTAATTAACTATGCTATCAATGGATTTTTTTAATTTACCATGCTATTTTTCACCTCAATTAGATATGAAAAAGATGTAAAGAAGCGGATTTGGGGGAGCAAACTATGAGTTCAGTTTTGAACCCACGGAGTTTAATGTGAAACATCCATATGTAAAGCTCCAGAAGGCAATTAGAAACATGGACACAGAACTAGAGAGATTTGGGTGTCATCCCTACAAAAATGAGAACCCAAATTAGGAGAATGAACCTGTTCATAAGGAAGATATTTTAGAGAAAAAAAAAAAGAGATCTAAGTTATGATTGTGAAGAATATCCCCATATTTTTTGAGATATCACAACAGAAATGATAAATCATTGCTTTTGACAGATTTGAAAACACTACAGCACCTTGAATTTTAAAACATGTTCTCTAAACCAATATACTACTTCCTTTAAAATAATCCAAAGCTCTCATAAAGTGGTTTTTGGATGAAATTTCTTAAGAAAACCAAAAAGATTTCAATAATACCATTTCTATAATAAAAAGATCCACTTTCCAATTAAGTAAGTTGAATTCAAAATGGCCTCCTTCTATTTCACCTATGCTTTATATCCCTTCTTCTTCTTCTTCTTCTTCTTTTCTTCTTCTTCTTCTTCTCCTTCTCCTCCTCCTCCTCCTCCTCCTCCTCCTTCTTCTTCTTCTTCTTCTTCTTCATTAAAGCCTTCCCTCTCAATTATTACTCCACCTCCTGTGGCTTCAACCCTTCCTCCTCCCTCACACTGGCATTTATATATACTCAAGTCTCTCCAATTTTAAACAAACAAACCAAAAAAATCAATCTCCTTTCTTACTTCAGTTTCTACCATAATTTACTCCTTTCCTTTACAACTAAATTTTTTAAGTTTAAGGTCTATATTTCCAACATTACCTGATTCATGCCCATGACAACCAGGCTTTTGATTCTACTAAGCCATGAAAACTGGCATCACTAGCAAACTCCTTGTTGCTAAATCTAACCAATATTCAAAATCTAATTATTCCTGTATTACAACATTGCTGACTACTTCCCCTTCTCTCGACTCCTCTGAGATCAGACTCTCCTGAACCTCCAGCTCTTTAAAAAATTTATATTTTGAGATAATTTCAAGAACAGTACAACGAATTCCCTTTACCCAGATTCACCTGTTAGTAATATTTCACTATTTTTGCTTTCTCTGTGTGAGTATATTATAAATGAATTAGTATTTATATATTATAGATATATAATATACATTATTATCATTACATATAAAATCATAATATATAATATAATTAGTAATAGTATCTATACTATATGCTATACATACATTAGTAGTATATATATTCTAATAATTTTTCTGAACTTTTCCTTTTGTCCTCCCAAATACTCCCCCTTTCCCTTTCCCCCATCCTGTGAACTGCTAATCTATTTTCTCTTGCTGCAAATTTGCTGTTTCTAGTCATCTATTATAAGTGATGTACAATATTTGTCCTTATGTTCCTTGCTTATATCAATGAGCATAATGTTTTCAAGGTTCTTCTATTTTGCAGCATGTCTCATAACTTCATTCTTTCTTGTGACTGAATAATATTCCATGGTGTGCATGTAACACATTTTATTTATCAGTTCATTTGTTGATGGACACTTAGGTTGTTTCTACCATTTGAATACAGTGAATAATGCTGCTATAAACATTGGTGTACAAGTATCTGTTTTGAGACCTTGTTTCTACTTTCTTTGGGTATATAGAAATGGAATTGCTAGGCCACATGGTAATTCTATATTTAACTTTCAGAGGATCTGCCATATTGCTTTCCACAGTGGTTGTACCATTTTACATTCTCACTAACAATTCACTAGAGTTCCAATTTTTCTGCATCTTGTCCAATACTTGCTAATTTCCTTTTATAAAATAATAGCCATCCTTGTGGGTGTGAAGTGGTATCTATTGTGGTTTTGATTTGCATGTCCTTAATGGCTAATGATGTTGAGCATCTTTTCATATGTATTGAAACCTTTGGCCATTCTTTGGAGAAATGTCTCTTCAAGTCCTTTGCCCATTTTTAAATTGAGTTGTTTGTCTTTTTGTTGTTGCTTTGTAAAAGTTCTTTGCATATTCTGGATATTAAGCCCTTATCCAATATATGGTTTGCAACTATTTTCTACTATTCTGTAGGTTATTTTCTCACTTTCTTGATAATGTACTTCGATGCATCCAAGTTTTTTATTTTGACAAAGTCCAATTTATCTATTGTTTCTTTTGCTACTTGTGCTTTTAGTGTCATATCTAAGAATTCATTGCCAATTCCTAGGTCATAAAGATTTGTCTTTATGTCACTTTCTAAGACTTTTATAGCTTTAGCTCTTACATTTGGGCTCTTGATCCATTTTGAGTTAATTTTTAAGTATAGTGTGATATAAGGCTCTAACTTCCTTCTTTTGCTTGTGGATAGTCAGTTTTCCCAGCACCACTTGTTGAAGAGACTATTCTTTCCCCACTGCATGGACTTAGCACCCTTGCCATAAATCGATGTGTGGGTCTATTTCTGGGCTTTCAATCCTGTTCCAATGGCCTATAAGTCTATCTTTATGCCAGTATTACACTGTTTTTATTACTGTAGATTTGTAGTACAATTTGAAACTGGGGAGTGTGAGTCCTCCAACTTTGTTCTTCTTTTAGAAAATTGTTTTAGCTCTTTGGCACCCCTTGCAGTTTCATATGAATTTGAGGGTCAGCTTTTCCATTTTTGTGAAAAAGGCTGGGGATTGCATTGAATTTCTATATCACATTGGGTAATATTTATATATTAACAATATTAACTCTTCCAATCCATGGATAGGGGATGTCTTGCCACTTCTTTTGGTTATCTTTAATTTCATTCAATACTCTTTTGTAGTTTTCATTGCACAAGTTTTTATATCTTTGGTTAATCTTATCCTAGATATTTTATTATTTTAGATGCTATTGAAAATAGAATACTTTCTTGTTTGCTCTTTGCATTGTTCATAGCTACTGTATAGGAACATAACTGATTATTTTTTTCTCCCCCTGAGATGGTTCCATCATCTGTTTGCTTGTTGGTTTTTGCTTGTGTGTTTTTTGTTGGTTTTTTTTTTTTTTTGTTTGTTTTGTTTTGTTTTGGTTCATTGTCTGCTCGTTGTCTGTTTTTTTAGGAGGCACTGGGAACGAAACCCAGGATCTCCCATGTGGGAGGCAGCTGCTCAACTACTTGAGCAGCATCCACTCACTCCCAGCATAATTAATTTTTGTGCATTGCTCTTGTACTCTGCCACTTTGCTTAACTCATTTATTAGCTCTAATAGTTTTCCTGTGGATTCCTTTGTATTTTCTATATATAAGATTATGTCATCTGCAAAAAGAGTTTTACTTTTTCTTTTCCAATTTGAATGCTGTTTGTTTCTTTTCCTTGTTTAATTGCCTTGTCTAGAACTTCCATTTCAATATTGAAAGCAGTGGTGAAAGTGGGTCTCCTTGTCTTGTTCCTGATCTTAATGGGGAAAGCTATCTCTCACCATTGCATATGATGTTAGCTGTGGATTTTTCATAAATGGCCTTTATCATTTTAAGAAAGTTGCTTTCTATTTCTAGTTTTTTAAGTGTTTCTGATCTAGAAAGGGTGCCTTTCTGAACTTTAAGTATAAATTCCATGCATAATTTCCTTTTACCTAATAATAATTCTATCTTTATTTTCTAAGAACAAGAATATTCTCAGCCCATAGTGTAACTATCAAATTCAAGAATCTTAACATTGATTAGTAAAGTTATTTAACATAGTGTCTTTTCAAATTTCATCACTGGTCCCTATAATGTCTGTAGCATTTTCTTCCACTACAAGATTTAGTGCAGAAACACAGAATGCATTTAGTGTTTTTTTTTTTTTTTTTTTTTTTTTTTTTTAAGATTTTATTTATTCATTTATCCCCCCCTTGCTGCTTGTGCTCACTGGGTCAGCTAACCACGCCGTGCGGGCGGGCTTGCCTTCACCAGGAGGCCCCGGGAACCGAACCCGGGGCCTCCCATATGGTAAACGGGAGCCCCACTGATTGTGCCACAGCCGTTTCCCTGCATTTAGTGTTTGTCTCTAAGTCATGCCATTGACTTTTTTTTAAAGAAAGCAAGCCAATTGTTTTATAGAATGCCCTTCAACTTGAGTTATAGGTATTTCCCAAAGATAAACTTTTAAGCATTTGGGTCTAGAATATTGCATAAATGATGGTGTATGCTTTTCAGGGTATCACATCTAGAATTAGATATGGAGGCTCCTTATTGGTAATATTAATTTGGGTCACTGGATTAGAGCATTGCCTAATTTCACCACTGTATTTTTACTATTTCTCTTTTTATACTTAGTAAATCATTTGTGGGAAGAATCTTAAGATTATATAATTATGCTATACCTCATGTAATATTCTATATCCATACCCACCCCAGATTTAACATGTATTTGTTCTTTCCTGAATCAGTTTTTGCAACCATGGTGGCAAAATGGTGATTTCTTACACCATCATTCTTCCCATATTTAATAGCACCCCACTGCAAAAAGAATTCTCACTTCTCTTCTTATCTATCTATTTATCTATCTATCATATCTACCTATCTATCTATCTTCAGTAGAGAATTATAGAATCTAGTTTTATTTAATAAACCATAATATATTGCTATTTTTATGCTCAAAGTGTCCAAGTTTTGGCCTATGGGAGTACCTTGAAGTTGGTTCTGGATCCTTGTGACATTCTTTTTTTTTTTTTTAATTTATATATTTTTTATTGTGGGTAAAAATCAAACTCTTCACAATACATACCAAATTTGTAAAATGATATATAAATATATGCATATATGTGCATTTGCTTACAAAAATGTTATTTATATATATATTTTAAGAGGTGCTTAGATTGCCTAACTATTACACGGAACCTACAGGGATTCCCATGTTCCCCACCTCCCACACCTCCCACCACATCCCACACAAATATCTCCCACAAGTGTGGCCCATTACCCTCAATGGACTTACACATCCTGGGGCCTTGCCATCAACCGTAGACCACAGTTCACATCGTAGACCACACTCTCTCCCACACAGTTCCGAATGGTGTGTGCTGATTTAAAATGGCCTATATCTGATGTCACAATGGCACTCAGGAAACCTACAAGTCCCAAAAAAGCCCCTGTATTTTAACTGCACATCCCCACCCTGCCCCGAAAGTGTCCAGTGGCCACCGGCTCCACCTCACTGTTATAATTTCTTCCATTGCTAGAATCACCATATGTGTACAACAGAATACAATTAAGTCCACTCTAGTCCACAGTTCTTCCCCCAATCCTGAGGGGACTGGGATGGTGATGTCCACTCCACCTCCAAGTGAGAGAGGACTTATATCCCATGGATATGGTGGGTGGGATGATCCTGCCTCCAGGTGCAGGCCCTCTCCATTCGCTGGGATGGCCGTAGCCCATTGTTGTCTCCGCGCCAGGTGACTTGGAGGAGTCCATTGAGCTGTAGGGTAGGAGTTGCAGCTCCACCGAGATTCCATGCACACCTGGCACATAGGTAGGCCAGAGGCTCCAGTCTCTGGAAGTATACTAAAAACTCCAGCATCACATATAGGTTTGAATAGAAGGGACTGATGAACCGTGTGCAGGGAGAACTTATTTGAGTCCAATTCTGTCACTCTCCGGAGCACAGATTCCAAAATAGAGCCCACTGATAAGGCATCAGTCTCTGGGGCTATCCCCCCTTATATAGGACCTGGGTGTCTCCAGAGCTCTCAGGAGCCCCTCTGTGTGGGGTGATATGCACTTTGATGTTCTATGAGATCCTACTGAGGTGTGCGTAAGCGTTACCTCTGGGATGACCTCCTGATTCTCTAGAAGTCTCTTAGCCACTTGAACTCATTTGTCTTTACCTTTTCCCCTTTTATTCAAGGTCTTTTTCCAGTTGTGTTGCCAGCTGGCACTTGATATTAATCCCTCATTACCAGGGAGGCTCATCCCCGGGATTCATGTCCCACGTTGGGGGGAAGGTAATGCATTCATATGCTGAGTTTGGCTTAGAGAGAGGCCACATTTGAGCAACAAGGAGGCTCTCAGGTAGCAACCCTTAGGTACCCCATAACAGTAAGCTAAGTTTCAGTTACAAGAGCAAAGACTCATAAGAGTAATCATCAATAAAAAGAACTCATCAGTGGGCCATCCTCTTTTGACAGACGCTGTCCCTGCACTCAGAAGACTGTTGCTGCTCCCTTGGAGAATGTGGCAGAGCTCTCCAGGCTAGGAATTCAGATTCCCTCATTTATTGAGTGATTGTCCACCCACCGTGACCTTGCCCCATCCTTTGATCATTTGAACAATTTTGTATATCTTTCATGTATATTCAGATGAATATACTCCCATGAATCCCCCCTCCCAGACACCACCCACCAATAATCCCCTGCAGTACCCATTGTAACCCTTCTGTGATCTAAATCTTCCATGAACATGTAGCCTATATAATATTCAAATATACTTAATAGGAAAAAGAAACAACAATGACAAGCTTACATGCAAGAGACAAACATAAGGAAACTCAGGAAAAACAAACAAACAAACAATCAAAGAAAAAACAAAACAAAACAAAATATAATTAGCGGATTGGGACATTCAAAACAATGGGGAAAAAAAAAGAAATGCCTTTAAAATATATATATATATATATATTCTTTTTTTCCTTTTATCACTGTGTTATTAGATGTCTGGTGTGCCGTGACACCTTCCCCCTCTCAATCCCCAGTGTTTCTCAAATTTTCATTTATTTTTCAAAGAAGTTTTAGGTTATAGCAAAGTCACACACGGAATACCAGAGACTCCCAGACACCAAACCACACCCCCTTCCCCACCCCATATTAAAACTCTCTTTTTTTTTTTTTTTGGATGTTAGCATTGTTATAACTGTTATACAGATAGCAAAATATAGCAACTAAACATTGTCAATGGTTTACAGCATAGTTTACAATTTAGATAATACAGTTTAATAAGTTTTGATGATATTTACCATATCCTGTGTCCATTACTGTAAGGTAATGAAAAACCTTTCCCATGACCACTAAATACCCCATTACATCTTAACTGTTCCTTCCTCCCCACCCCCCTGGGGCATATGACACTCCCCTGTCTTGACTCATGGAATGTGAAGATTTATAGTTGCATGCCCTGGGTATTTGAACCTGATCTTCCTAATCTACCCACCTGTCAATGCTGCACCACCAAACCCAGTAATATCACTACCCCTCTGTCCTATCCTTCAATATGCAACTATTCTCTATCCCTTTACCATAGATTATGTCCATATGGATGATGGCTCAAAGCCTGCTCTTCTCTTTCTCTCCCTTGTTAACCTATCTTTCAGACAATGGTTCTCAGAGACCGCTCACTTTCCTCAGTTCAAATTAGTGAGGTCATATACTGTTCATCCTTCAGTGCCTGGCTTGCTTCACTCAACATAAGGTCTTCAAGATTCATCCACGTTATTCCATGTGTTAGCACTTTATACCTTTTTACAGCTGAGTAATATTGCATTGTATGTATGTACCACAATTGCTCATACATTCTTCAGTTGTTGGGCACCGGGGCTGATTCCAACTTTTGGCAACAGTGAACAATGCCGCTATGAACATTGGTGTGCATATATCTGTTTGTGTCTTTGCTTTCAGTTCTTCTGGGTATATACCCAGCAGTGGAATTGCTGGATCATATGGAATATCTATTGTTAGTTTTCTGAGGAACCGCCAAACTTTTCTTCACAGTGGCTGGACCATACCACAGTCCCACCAGCAGTGGATGAGGGTTCCTATTCCTCCACGTACTCTCAAACATTTAGTGTCTGCTGTTTTTTTAATAACTGCCATTCTGATGGGTGTAAGATGGTATCTCATTGTAGTTTTGATTTGCATTTCCCTGATAGCAAGGGATGTTGAGCATTTTTTCATGTGCTTTTTAGCCATTTGTATTTCTTCCTTGGAGAAGTGTCTTTTCACGTCACTTGCCCTTTTTTTTAAATGGCTTGTTTGTCTTTTTATTTTCAAGGTGTTGAATTTCTTTATATATGCAGGATATTAGGCTCCTGTCAGATAATATGGTTGCCAAATATTTTCTCCCATTGGGTAGGCTGCCTTTTTATTTTCTTAATAACATCATTTGAGGTGCAGAAGTTTTAATTTTGATGAGATCCCATTTATCTATTTTTCCTCTTGTTGCTTGTGCTTTGGCTGTGAAGTTCATGAAACCATTTTCTATTACAAGGTCCTGTAGATGCTTCCCTACATTATCTTCCAAGGTCTTTATGGCTTTGGCTCTTATATTTAGATCTTTGATCCACCTTGAGTTGATTTTTGTATAAGGTGTGAGATGGTATTCTTCTCTCATTCTTTTGAATATGGATATCCAGTTCTACAAGCACCACTTGTTAAAGAGGCCATTCTCTCCCAACTGAGTGGGCTTCATGGCTTTGTCAAATATCAGGTGACTGTATGTGCGAGGATCTATATCAGAACTCTCAATTCGGTTCCATTAGTCAGTAGGTCTATCCTTGTGCCAATACCACGCAGTTTTGATCACTGTAGCTTTGTCGTATGTTTTAAAGTCAGGTAGTGTGATACCTCCAACTTCATTTTTCTTTTTCAGTATGTCTTTGGCAATTCGGGGCCTCTTGCCTCTCCAAATATATTTTGTGGTTAGTTTTTCCAGTTCCTAAAAAATGCAGTGTTGACTTTTATTGGGATTGCATTAAATCTGTAGATTAGTTTGGGTAGGATAGACATCTTGATGATGTTTAGTCTTCCTATCCATGAACAGGGAATATATTTCCATTTTTAAAGTCTTCTTTGATTTCCTTTAACAGTGTTGTGTAGTTTTCTGTATATAAGTCCTTTACATCTTTAGTTAAATTTATTCCTAGGTATTTGATTCTTTTAGTTACTATTGTAAATGGTATTTTTTTTCCTGATTTCCTCCTCAGTTTGCTCGTTATTGGTGTATAAAAATGCTACTGATTTTTGAGCATTGATCTTATAGCCTTCAGCATTACTGAACTCCTTTATAAGTTCTAGAAGCCTTGTTGTAGATTTCTCAGGGCTTTATATGTATAGGATCATGTCATCTGCAAATAATGAAGTTTTATGTCTTCTTTTCCAATCTGGATGCTTTTTATGTCCTTTTCTTGCCTCAGTGCTCATGCAAGTACTTATAAGACAATGTTAAATAAGAGTGGTGATAGTGGGCATCCTTGTCTAGTTCCCGATCTCAGAGGGAAGGCTTTTAGGATTTCACCATTGAATATGATGTTAGCTTTGGGTTTTTCATATATACCCTTTTTCATATTCAGAAAGTTTCCGTCTATTCCTATCTTTTGTAGTGTTTTTATGAGGAATGAGTGCTGCATTTTGTCAAATGCTTTTTCTGCATCTATAGAGATGATCATGTGATTTTTTTCTTTCTTTTTTTTTATGTGGTGTATTACATTGATTGATTTTCTTATATTGAACCATCCTTGCATACCCAGGATAAAACCCACTTGGTCATGGTGTATAATCCTTTTGATATATTGTTGAATGTGATTAGCAAGTATTTTGTTGAGGATTTAGCATCTAGGTTCATTAGAGAAATTGGTCTGTAATTTTCCTTTCTTGTGGTATCTTTATTTGGTTTTGGTATTAGGGTAATGTTGGCATCATAGAATGAGTTACGCAATATTCCTTCTACTTCTATTTTTTGGAAGAGCTTAGGTAGAATTGGTGTTAGCTCTTTCCAGAATGTTTGGTATAATTCAGCTGTGAAGCCATCTGGTCCTGGGCTCGTCTTAGTTGGGAGGTTTTTGATGACTGAGTCTATCTCTTTACTTGTAATTGGACTCTTGAGTTCATCTATTACTTCTTTCATCAATGTAGGCTGTTTGTGGATTTCTAGAAACTTGTCCATTTCCTCTAAATTATCATTCTTGTTGGCATATAATTTTTCAAAGTATCCTCTTATGATACTCTTTATTTCTGTGGGGTCAGTAGTGATATCCCCTTGCTCATTTCTTATTTTATGTATTTTCATCTGTTCTCTCTTTTTCTTTGTTAGTCTGGCTAAGGATTTGTCCATTTAATGATATTTCGAAGAACCAGCTTTTGTTTTGTTTATTGTTTCCAGTGCTTTCTTATTCTCTATTTCATTTAGTTCTGCTCTAATCTTTGTTATTTCCTTCTTTCTATTTCCTTTAGGTTTAGTTTGTTGTTTTTCCAATTCCTCCACGTGTGCAGTTAGGTCTTCAATTTTAGCTCTTTCTTCTTTTTTAATATATGAATTTATGGCTATGAACCTCCCTCTCAGGACTGCTTTCACTGCATCCCATATGTTTTGATATGTTGTGTTGTCGTTTTCATTAGTGTCAATATAGTTACTGTTTTCTTGTGAGATTTCCTCTTTGACCCACTGTTTGTCTAAGAGTGTGTTGTTTAACTTCCATATCCTTGTGCCTAACCTGTTTCTCTGGCCCTTAGTGATTTCCAATTTCATTTCGTTGTGGCCAGAGAAATTACTTTGTATGATCTCAATCTTTCTGGATTCATTGAGAGTTGTTCTGTGACCTAGCATGTGGTCTATTTTGGAGTATGTTCCATGTGCCCTCGAGAAGAATGTAAATCCTGCTGTATTTGGGTGTAGTATTCTGTATATGTCTATTAAGTCCAGGTCTTCTAATGTATTGTTGAATGCCTCTCTTTCTTTATTGATTCTCTGTCTAGATGTTCTGTCTAATGATGATAGTGGTGTGTTGAAGTCCCCTGCTATAATTTTAGAGGCATTTATTTCTCCTCTTAGTTTTTCCGGAGTTTGCCGCACGTATTTTGTGGCACCCCGATTAGGTGCGTAAATGTTGATGATTGTTCTCTCTTCTTGAGAGATTACTCCTTTTACTAATATGTAGTGTCCATCTTTGTCTCTTACAATAGTTTTGCATTTAAAGTCTATTTTGTCTGATATTAGAATAGCTATTCCTGCCCTTTTTTGTCCATTGTTAGCTTTTAAATGGTTTTCCAGCCATTCGCTTTCAGCCTCCTTGAATCCCTGGGTTGAAGGTGGGTATCCTGTAGACAGCGTATAGATGGATCATATTTTCTTATCCAATCTGTCGATCTGTGTCTCTTCATTGGGAATTTAATCCATTAACATTCAGTGTTATTACTCGTAACGAATTTCTTACTTCAGCCATTTTTTCTTTGGGTTAATGTATGTCATATGTTGTTCTATTTCTCCTTTTGTCTTTTCAGTTGTTTTTAAACTCTCTTCCAACTCTCTCTCCCTTGTTTTTTCCTTTCAACTTGTAGAGATTCCTTTAGTATTTCTTGAAGTGCTGGTTTCTTATTGACATACTTTCTTAATTTCTGTTTATCTGTGAATATTTTGAACTCTCCATCATTTTTGAATGCCAATTTTGCTGGATAGTGAATTCGTGGTTGGAAGTTTTTTTCTTTAGTATTTTGACTATGTCATACCACTGTCTTCTTGCCTCCATGGTTTCAGCTGAGAAATCAGCACTTAATCTTATTGTGCTTCCCTTGTATGTGATGGTTCTCTTTCCTCTTGCTGCCTTGAGTATTTTCTCTTTGTCTTGAGCATTGGACATTTTGACAAGTATATGTCTTGGAGTTGGCCTGTTGGGATTTATACTATTTGGGGTGCGCTGTGCTTCCTGGATTTGCACATCCATTTCTCTCAATAAGGTTGGGAAGTTTTCAGCCATTATTTCCTCAACACTCCTTCTGTTCCCTTTCCCTTCTCTTCTCCTTCTGGGATGCCCATAATGCGTATGATTGTGTGTTTTGTGTTATTGGTTAATTCCCTGAGTCCATGCTGGATTTTTTTCTATCGTTTTGTCTATCTGTTCTACTATCTCTTTAATTTCAACTGTATTGTCTTCCATATCACTAATTCTTTCCTCTGCCTGTTCAAATCTGTTGTTTTGTGAATCCAGTGGCTTTTTTATTTCTTGGATTGTGCCATTGTTCACCATCATATCCATTATATTTTTAGGCATGTTTGGTATTTCTTCAGTATGTTCTCCCAGTGTCTTCTTTATATCCTTAATCTCTTCCTTCATTTCTTTAAGTTGGTCCATGATATTTTTTGGAAAGCTTTTATTAGTTGTTCGATGTTCTGCATCACTTCCTGGTTTTTAATTTGTTCATTGGACTGGTCCATTTTTTCCTGTTTCTCAGAGTCATTTATATTTTTTTGTTGCCCTCTTAATGGGTTTGTTCAGTTGATTAGCTTTTCTCTATGCTCTAGAGTTTTATTTAGCTGGTGGTTCTGCGTGTGAGTTAAGTTTTCTCTTTGGCACTTTTTCTTCTTATTTTATTTCCTTGCTTCTTTCTATGTTCCCTTGAAGGCAAAAGATTAGGGCCAGAGGTATCAAAAGATGTAAGGAAGGCAGAAGGATAATAGTAATATTGAAAAAAGTTAGAAGAGGGGCCAAATGAGACTTAATGAGAGGAATGTTTAACTTGTGTAGGCAGTGTAGAGTAATAGGAAAAAAAATTGAGTTCCTACAATAAACTGGGAAAACAAATAGAGGAATATATATATAGTGATTTAGAAGGCTAGAATTATGAGGAGAGAGAGAAATAGTGAAGAAAGGGCTGAAAGAAAAGAGTTAATACTAATAAAAAAAAAAAAGAAGAAAACAAAATAGATGGAATAGAAATTGACACCCTTGAGTTGTGGGCATATGAAAAAATGTTGTATCTAAGAACCACAACAGAAAGCAGAAGGCAGAAAGATGAAGGAAGGATAAGCGATAGTTTGGAATACAAAATCAATATAGACAGAGAGTGGGAAATTACTGAAGACGAAGCACAGTAAAGAAGCGACAAGCTAGGAGCACCTAATTTTAAAAAAAGAAAGGGGGGAGGAAAGAGGAAAGAAAAGCAAGAGACAAGAAATAAACAGAGAAAAACCAAAGAACCATACAGGCACGCAGTCAAACAGAGCTAAGGAGTGTCAATGATTCCCCTAGGGTCCACCTGGATCCTCTCTGCCTGCTTGTGTTTATCAATCAATTTCCCCGCAGGGTTCTATATGCAGGTCCTGAAACAGCTTTTAGCTATTAAACTAAATTAAAAAGAATTTATTTTTCATTTATTGAAGTGACCTTCTCACTTTTTTTTTTTTTTTTTTTTTTGGCGAAATATAGGACCCAAAATAATTCCTCCTCTAGATCAACCCCCTGCGGATGGGTCCCCGTGGAAATTAATCAAGCATGTCCCACTTCCTGGACTCCCCAGGGTAGCTGTAGCTCTGATGTTAGTCAGTGCAGAGTGCTAAAGACGGCCGACTCCACCCCTTCTGGAGCCGAGCACCTGCGTCACCGGGTTGCTGTGTAAATCAGTTTGACTCTGCAGATTTGTCTCTCCTCTCAGTCTGATGCTGCTTCAGGTCGGCTTATCTCCTCCCCAAAGCTATGGGGTGGTCCAGGTAGCCAGATCGATGGCAACAACAACAACAAAAAAATTGCCTTCCCTGTCCTCCAACAGAACCCTCCCTCTTTTGGAGAGTGCCCCCTTTTCCTGGCTCCGCGGCGGCCCGGGGCTTATCCCTGGGCAGCTAGGCAAATCAACTCCCTCCCTGAACAGATTCACCCCTTCCCTCCACTGGATGCCGATTCGCTCCAGCTGTTCTGTTCACCCAAGGTCCAAGGGGATCCAGGCAGCCAAATCCCCAGAAAATAAAACTTTCTCGCCCCTTTACCAGAGCGTCCCCTCAGAGAGTGCCCCCTCCCGCTAGGCCCTGACTCCCGGTTGCCGAGCCCTGCTCATGGCTCCAAGGAGCCGTTGTATTTTTTTTCTCCCTAACCGCGGGGCTCAGCCGTCTGTGCCAACCACCACCGGCAGGCTTAAAACTGACAAATCTCTACCGCTCCGTCCACACCATTGATCCATGCAGATAGTTGTCCCAAGCTTCTCATTCCACGTGTGCACAGCACAGACCCTCGGGCAGGACCCCGTCCACAATCCGCCTTGCTCTGGGAGCTTACAGTGTGTGCCCTCCTACACTAACGCCATCTTGGCCCCCTCTCCCTTGTGACATTTCTGCATCATTTTTTGAGCACCTAATTCTAGCACCACAGATATTTTAGCTAATCTTGTACTTTCCCTTGTCTCAATCTCGGAATTATCCATTTCTTCAAGGGACTCTGGTTCATTTCACTGGGGAATGCTTCCTCCTCTCCTTTGATGCACTTTCATAGTCTCCTTTATGGATTAGTCTTTTTCTACCACCCTGTACATGTTAGGGTCTGTAAAGTTTTGCCCTGGGCCTTTTCATTTTTTTCTTAAATAATCTCATCACTCCACCACTCTAGATCTCTTCTAAGTGTCAGAGGTCCTACCCAACTGCAGAGTGACTTTGGGTGCCCTAGTTACATTTGGGATTAGTATATTCAGTCTCTAAAATATCATAGGTACTCAATGAGTGACCACTTTTATGACAATGGGATTAAGATTAAATCACCCCAATTTATGCTTTTACTCTGTGCATATTCCACTTTTGGCAGATATTATATGGCTTTCTATCTAGCTGAATACATGTAATAATTCATCATGTTGGGATCCCTAATTTGATCCCATTCCTATTTCTAGAACTTTTTATACTTTTAATTCTTAATAAAGATTCTTAATAGAGTTGTCAGAAAAATACAGAACACCCAGTTAAATTAGAATTTCAGATAAATAATGAGTATTTTTTAAAGAATATGTGTTATTTACCTGAAATTCAAATTTAACTGGTCATCTGATATTTTTATTGCTAAATCTGGCAACCCTGTCATTTGATTATACTTTTTTATCCTCAATAAAGTATAACCTGTCAAGTGCTATAAAGCACTCTCATAACATCATAAATAAAAGTAAATATATATTGCAAATTTATTAAATGTCATCATAGAAAAGAAAGGGAAAAGAGACCTTATTTTCCAGACCTGATGTCTTTTCATGGGTATGCCTGTCAAGTATAATCTTTATTTAAAAGCCTTTTAAAAATATATACAAACAAATTTAAACACCATTATAACAATGTCCATGATTTTCAATGGTGAATTGAGTGGGTTATACCACATGGTCTACAACAAAATATGATTTGCAGAAGATCTGAATTATAGGTGCAGGATCACCTCAAGGCAGAATCCAGTGCACCAAGACAGGACCATCACAGCAGAGAACTTTGCTTCCCAAGGGCATAAGAAGTCTTTGAGCAGAGCAGAAAGCAGTTTTATGTAAGTGAGAAAACCACATAAAAATTACAAATAATGGTTAGTAAAACAAATGAACTGATTGGGGCATTACACTATTAATCTACACCAGTGGTTACATTTTCATGGCAACCATTTTTACATTTACTACAAAAATTCAAATACTTGCGTTTCAGTTATGCATTGAAGGATTTACACCCATCTAGTCTGAGGAAAATAGCTAATTAATTCAAAGGTGACTAAGATTTAAATGGTTATACCTACCACTGGGAACTGGGAATTCCAGCACAATCACATCAACCTCTGATTTTAACTAGGTGTGCTTGAATTGAATTAGGAAGAAAAAAATTCCAACTTTAAAGTTGTCAATTGCAGTGTCCAGTGTAAATGAGAAATGTTCTAGGATTGTTTGTTTACTGAGCATGGGATATTTCCATTGCCTCTTCATAAGTTGACTAGACCCTGCAATTCTGTATGGTTGTTCTCACATAATGGGAGAAAATGTAAGGGTCAGAGTGTTATATATTCCATTCTCATGTTTATAACAAAGAGTAAAGATGAAAACCCCAAACATGATTCTTTCAATATATTTAATTTGAAAGTTTTCATAGGTAATTCATTAAGATGAGAATTCTATTGATTTGATAAGAATTAGTTCCTATCTTCGTAAGAAGTTTAATTTACTAATCTTTCAGTTAGCACCTACTGCATGCATGACCAGGAACTGTGTTCCTATGGTGGACACAAATACTAGTAAGACTTGGTGTTGTACCCAAGAAATCACAGTGCATCAAAGAGTGCTACATTCCAGTCCTTTGCTGTTGTATATAGTGCTTAACAAACTAGATAGAGGTCTTGGAAATACTTCTACTCTTCTATTCAGTAAACTCTGAAGTTGTAAGTGACTTTTGGCATTTAAAACACTTGTTTTGATTTCCTCTTTTTATATATTCCTTGGTCTAGGACTGGCCTAAAACAAGTAGAAAAGAAAATGGTAGGTAGAATTGGTTCCTTGATTTCCTGATTAAAAGATCAATAAATAGCTGAGCTTTTATGTTCAGATGAGACATGTTTGACATGGAGATTGATGAAAGCATGTACTCTAGGAACCATTAAAATGTTTCCCAGAGAGGAAGCCAAGATGATGGCATAGTAAGGAGCTCCAAGAGTCAGCTCCTCCTACAGAGCAGTGAGTAATCACCCAGTGCTAACTAAAGCACCTGTTTGGGGGCCCCCAGAGACCAGGTGAGCATCCTATAACATCCTTGAAAGTATGGAAGGAAAAGACTGCCCATTTGAAGAGAAGATTCATGAGTAGAGCCCTCCACAGTGCCGAGGCTGGTACCCACGGCGCAAGCCACCTCATGAGCTATTCCGTGGATGGAATTGGAAACTCCATTTCCCAAAAATAGGGGAGGAAGACACGGTGTAGCACCAACTTCAGCTACTGATTAGGAAATTTGCTGGGGTAAAGCATAATCCTAAGAACAGCTAAAGTTTAAACCTGTCCAAGTGAGAAAAAGGCCAATAGCCACCATTTTAACTCTGCCCTTGGCATAAGGGGAAGCAGGTTGGACTGAAAATCACAGTGCTGGAGGGACCAGCCTCTTTCCACTCAGATCGGATTGCAGCTCTAGCCTAAACCCAAGCCTTACCTCTGGCAGGTAGAAAGCTGAGGGGAACTGCAACACCACTCTGGAAAACTGCAAGCCATGCAGCAAAGGCCAGTGCCCATCCTACTCTAGCGGCTCAAACAGCCTCAGGAACTATTCCGTGGCTGGAGTTAGAAGCTCCGTTTCCCATAAATGGGGGAGGAAGAGACAGTTGTCCACCTACTTCAGCTACTGACTTGTGGCCTCGGCTGGCTAAAGTATAATCCTAGGAACAGCTAGGGTTTGAACCTGTCCAAGTTGGAAAGAGTCTGGTAGCTGCCATTTTGATTCTTCCCTTGGCATGAGGGGAAGCCAGGCTGACTGAAAATCAGTGAAGTTATGGTCTGGCTTCTTTCCACCAAGGTCAGACTGCAGCCTTAGCCTACGCTCCAGCCCCACTTCCAACAGGGAAGAAGCTGGCAGTACCTGCACCAGGCTTTCCAGGCAACTTCAGGTTCTTTTTACCAGCACAGATTGGATAGTCAACATCTGGGGCTGCATCCCAACACCCAAATAGGATAAGAGAAGAGCTGGGATTCCTTGCCCTCTTCGGGCAACTGTGGGAGTTTTCAGCCCACATGAACTGGTTTGCTGAGCGCCTTCGAATCCATCTCCACCTCTGTTCCCCTATAAGATAGGAGAGGACCAGTGTTCCCTCCACCTCTCAGGGCAACTGCAGGCACTTTTGGCTTGTACAAACCCAACCATTGGGCACCTATGGCTCTATCCATACCCCCAATAGGACACAAGAGGGACTGTGTTTGCCCAGCCTCTCTAGGTAACTGTAGGTGCTTTGGGCTCACACAGCCTGGATTGGTGGGTACTGTGGATCCACCCCGACCACCCTATAGGAAGGGAGGGGGCTGGTGTTTCCACAGCCTTTCCAGGCAATGGCAGGCACTTTTGGCCTGCCCAGACTGGACTGTGGGATGCCTGTTGATCTACCCCCACCACTTAGTAAGATAGAAGGAGACTTGTGTTTCCTCAGCCTCTCCAGCCAACAGCAGGCACTTTCAGCCTGCATGGACTGCACTGTTGGATGTCTATGGATCCACCCCTATCCCCAATAGGATAGGAGGGGACTGGTATTTCCTCAGCCTCTCTGGGCAATGGCAGGTACTCTCAGCCTAAAGGTACTGAACTACTGGGTGTCCATGTCCACCCCTACCACACAATAGGATAGTAGGGTGCTGATGTTTCTTCAGCCTCTCCAGTCAACAGCAGGTACTTTCAGCCTATAGGGACTGAACTGTTGGCATCAGTGGTTCTGTTCCCACCCCGTAAAAGCAGAAGGGATAGTACTCACTCAGCCTCTCAGGGCAAATGCAAGCATATTCAGCCAATACAGATTAGACTGTAGGGCACTCCAAAGAGTCCATCACCAGCCTCCATAGAGAGAGAGGGCTGGTGCTATGTAAGTTTACCAAGGCAACTGTGGTCATTTTGGACCCACATGGCATAGATTTCTGCCCACAACTACAGCTACATCCATGCCCCAGGTAGGGGAGGAAGGGGTGTAAAGCTTCATCAGTCTCTCTGGGTAACTACAGACAGTCTTGTCCTGTACAACTTGGATTATTACACACAGATGCAGCTCTGTCCCTACCCCTGGCAGAGGAGAAAGGTGAGAGCCACTTCATCAATTCCTGGAGCAATGTGAGCAGCTTCAGCATCTGTAGCTTACAGCACCAACTACATCCTTGGTTTCTACTACACAACCAGCAAGGGAGAAAAGACAAGAAAACCCTAAACTAAAGGGACAAACTGCACCCAAAATAAATACATCAAATAAGCCAGATGCGAAGACACCAACAAAAAAATTACAATCATACCAAGAAATAGGAAGATACGGCCTAGTTAAAGGAACAAGATAATCCTGCAGGTGACATAAAGGAGTCAAGAGACAACTAATCATAGATGTTCAAACAAGTCTTCTTAATAAATTCAATGTGATGGCTAAAGAGATTAAGGATATTAAGAAGACACTGGTGAACGCAAAGAATCTGAAAGCATACATAGAAAAATAGCAGATCTTACAGGAATAAAAGGCACAATAAATGAAATTAATATTTAATATTTATTGATATTTTCTTGTCCAATGTATTTTTAATTTCATTTATTGTGCATTTTATTCCTGTAAGATCTGCTATTTTTCTATGTATGCTTTCAGATTCTTTGCGTTCACCAGGGAGATGTTTGTGTAGGATGTGGTGGGAGGTGTGGGAGGTGGGCAACATGGGAATCCCAGTAGGTTCCGTGTAATATTTTGGCTAATCTAAGCACCTCTTAAAATATATGTATATATATATATATATATAAAAATAACATTTTTGTAAGCAAATACACATATATACATATATATTTATATATCATTTTGCAAATGTTTGTATGTATTGTGAGAATTTTGATTTTTACCCACAATAAAAATAAATTAAAAAAAAAAAGAAAAAAGAAAAAAAAAGAAAAAAAAATACATTGGAGGCATATGACAGCAGATTTCAGGAGGCAGAAGAAAGGATCAGTGAGCTTGAAGACACGGCCTCTGAAAGTAAACATACAAAAGAACAGATGAATAAAAGAATGAGAAAAATTGAACAGTGTCTCAGGAACTATATGACAGCAAAAGACATGCAAACATACATGTAATGGGTGTCCCAGAAGGAGAAGGGAAGGGAAAAAGGGCAGAAAGAATATTTGAAGAAATAATGGTAGAAAATTTCCCAACCCTATTAAAAGACATAGATATCCATGTCCAAAAAGCACGTTGTATTCCCACCTGAATGAATCTGAATAGACCAACTCCGAGACGCATACTAATCAGAATGTCAAATATCAAAGACAAAGAGAGAATTCTGAGAGCAGCAAGAGAAAAGCAGTGCATAACATATGAGGGATACCCAATAAGATTAAGTACTGATTTCTCATCAGAAACCATGGAGGCAAGAAGGCAGTGGTATGATATATTTAAGACACTGCAAGAGAAAAACTGCCAGCCAAGAATTTTATATCCAGTAAGATTATCTTTCAAAAATGAGGGTGAGTTTAGAATATTCACAGATTAACAGAAACAGAAAGTTTATAACAAAAAGACCAGCTTTGCAGGAAATAGCTTGGAAGAAAGTCTAGTCCAAAGAGAGAGAAGCTTGGAAGAGAGTCTAGAAATGATGATTGTATCAGCAACAGTAACTAGAAGTGTCAAAACTGTGGTGAAAATAAAGTGACTGATAAAACCCAAAGGTCAAAATGGATGAAATAAGAACTGCCTTTACAGTAATAACATTGAATATTAATGGATTAAATGCCCCAATCAAAAGACACAGACTAGTGGAATGGATAAGGAAATATGAGCCATCTATTTGCTGTCTGCAAGAGACTCACCTTAGACCTAAGGATACCAATAGATTGAAAGTGAAAAGTTCCAGTCATAAAAAAAAAAAAAAAAAAAAACCAGGGTAGCTATACTTATATCGGATGAAATAGACTTTAAAAGCAAAACAGTTATTAGAGACAAGGAAGGACTTACATATTAATAAAAAGGATGATTCACCAGGAAGAAATGACAATCATAAATGTATATGCTCTTAACCAGGATGTCCTAAGATACATGAGGCAAACACTGGCAAAACTGAAGGGAGAAATAAACATCTCTACAATAATAGTTTGAGACTTCAATACACCACTCTCAGCATTGGGTAGAAGATCTGGGCAGAGGATCAATAGAGAAACAGAGAGCTTGAATAATATGATAAATGGACTAAATCTAATAGATATATACAGAACATTACATCCATAAACAGCAGGATATAAATTCTTTTCAAGTGCTCATGGATCTTTCTCCAGGATAGACCATATGTTGGGTCACAAAACAGATCTCAATAAATTCAACAAGATGGAAATTATACAAAGCACTTTCTCTGATCATAATGGAATAAAGTTGGAAATCAACAAGAGGCAGAACAAGGGAAAATTCACATATATATGGAGAATAAACAACACACTCTTAAATAATCAATGGGTCAAAGAAGAAATTTCAAGAGAAATCGATGAATATCTTGAGATGAATGACAATGAGAACACAACATATCAGAACCTATGGAATGCAACGAAGGCAGTGCTGAAAGGGAAATTTATACCCCTCAATGCCTATATTAAAAAAGAAGAAAGAGCTGAAATAAATGACCTAATGACACAGCTGGAGGAACTAGTAAAAGAGCAGCAAACTAATTACAAAGCAAGTAGAAGGAATGAAATAACAAAGATCAGAGTAGAAATAAATGAAATCGAGAACAAAAAAACAATAGAATTAACAAAACCAAAAGTTCGTTCTTTGAGAAGATTAACAAAATTGACAAACCCTTATCTAGACTGACTAAGAAAAAAGAGAGAAGATGCAAATAAATAAAATAAAAATGAAAACAGAAACATTATTACTGACCCCAGAGAAATAAGAGAGATTATAAAAGATATTATGAACAACTCTATACCAAAAAACTAGACAATATAGACAAAATGGAAAAATTCTTATGAATGTAGAAACAACCCACATTGACCCTAGAAGAAATAGAAGACCACAACAACCAATCACAAGTAAAGAGATTGAAACGGTCACCAAATAACTACCAAAAATGAAAAGCCCCGGACCAGACAATTTCATAGGTAAGTTCTATCAAACATTCAAAGATGATTTAATACCAATTTTACTCAAGCTCTTCCACAAAATTGAACAAGAAGGAATGCTATCAAAATCATTCTATGAAGCCAATATCACCCTAATACCAAAGCCAGATAAAAATATTATGAAAAAGAACATTACATACCCATTTCTCTAATGAATGTGGATGCAAAAATCCTCAAAGTACTTGCTAATCAATTCCAACAACACATTAAAAGAAATATTCATCATGATCGAGTGGGCTTTATACCAGGCATGCAAGGGTGGTTCAACACAAGAAAATCAATCAGCATAATACACCACGTTAATAAACCAAAGAAGAAAAATCACATGATCTTATCGACTGATGCAGAAAAGGCATTTGACAAAATACGAAATCCTTTCTTCACAAAAATACTACAAAAGATAGGAACTGAAGGAAACTTTCTCAACATGATAAAGACAATATAAGAAGAACCCACAGCTAACACTGTATTCAATGGTGAAAGATTGAAAGCTTTCTTCCTGAGATCAGGGACAAGACAAGGATGCCCACTGTCACCACTATTGTTCAATATAGTGCTAGTTATAGCACTATAGCACTATATCAATCAGGCAAGAATTCAGGCAAGAAAAAGAAACGAAAGGCATCCAAATCAGAAAAGAAGAAGTGAAACTTTCATGATTTGCAGATGATATGATCCTATATCTAGAAAGTCCTGAAAAATCTACAACAAAGCTGTTAGAGCTAATAAATGATTTCATTAGAGTGTCAGGATACAATATTAATATGCAAACATAGTGGTGTTTCTACACAATTGTAATGTGCGATCTGAGGAGGAAGTCAGGGAAAAAATTCCATTTACAATAGCAACTAAAAGAATAAAATATTTAGGAATAAACTTAACCAAGGATGTAAAGCATTTATATTCAGAAAATTACAATGCATTGCTAAAAGAAAAAGACCTAAATAATTGGAAGAACATTCCATGCTCATGGATTGGAAGACCATTAAGATATCAATTCTACCCAAATTTATATATAGATTCAATGCAATCCTCATAAAAATTCCACCAGCATTTTTTAAACAAATGGTAAACAATTACCAAATTTATCTGGCAGAAGAAGAAGCCTCGAATAGCCAGAAACATCTTAAAAAGGAAAAATGAAGTTGGAAGTCTCTCGCTTCCAGACTTTAAATCAAGTTACCTAGCTACTGTGGTAAAAACAGCATGGTATTGGCATAAAGATAGACACATAGACCAATGGAACCAAACTGATGGTTCAGAAACAGACCCTCACATCTATGGTTAAGGGATTTTTGACAAGCCTGTCAAACCTACCCACTGGGACACAACAGTCTATTCAACAAACAGTGTTGGGAGAACTGGTTTTCCATAGCCAAAAGAAAGAAAGAAGACCCCTATCTCACACCTTATACAAAAATTAACTCAAACTGGATCACAGACCTAAATATAAAAGAAGCAAGAACCATAAAACTCCTAGAATAAAATGTAGGGAAACATCTTCAAGACCTGGTGGTAGGTGGTGGATTCTTAAACCTTACACCAAAAACACAAGCAATGAAAGAAAACATTGATAAATGAGATCTCCTCAAACTTAAACACTTCTGTGATCCAAAGGACTTCATCAAGAAGGTGAAAAGACAGCCCACTCAATGGGAGAAAACATTTGGAAACCACATATCCGATAAGGGTTTGATTTCCCTTCTATATAAAGAGATCATACACCTCACCAATAAAAGAGCAAGCAGTCCAATTAAAAAATGGGCAAAAGATTTAAATAGACATTTCTCTAAAGAGGAAATACAAATGGCCAAAAAAACACATGAAAAAATGTTCCGTGTCACTAGCTATTAAGGAAATGCAAATCAAAACAACAATGAGATATCACCTAACACTGTATAGAATGACCATTATGAAAAACAGGCAACAATAAGTGCTGGAGAAGATGTGAAGAAATAGAAACACTCCTTCACTGCTGGTGGGATTGTAAAATGTTGCAGCCTTTGTGGAGGACAGTTTGGCAGTTTCTCAGGAAGCGAAATATAGAACTGCCATATGAACCAGCAATTTCTCTACTAGGAATATAACCAGAAGAACTGAAAACTGTGACACAAACAGACATCTGTACACCGATGTTCATAGCAGCATTATTCACAATTACCAAGGAATGGAAACAACCCAAGTGTTCATCAACCAATGAATGGATAAGGAAAATGTGGTATATACATATGATGGAATACTATGCTGCAGTAAGAAGAAATGAAATTGAGACACATATGATAACATGGGAACCTTGAAGACATTATGCTAAGAGAAGTAAGCCAGACACAAGAGGACAAATATTGCATGGTCTCATTTATATGAACTAATATGAAGAATAAACACATGGAGTTAAAACCTAGAGTATAGGTTATTAAGAGATAAGAAGAGGATTGAGAAGAACTACTGATGCTTAATGAATCTAGAAATTTTAATTAACTTGACTATAAAAGTGTGGAAATGGATAGAGTTGATGGTAACACATTATAGTGTGTAGCAGCTGCTTTATAAATGGGATTGTGGCTGAAAAGAGTAGTCTGAGAAAGTAAAGGTCAATCGAAAGAAAGCTATAGAATAATCTAGAGACTGAATAACACAGTGAACCCAGAGGTGTATGAGAGTTGTGGTTGATGGTACAGATATGAGTGTCCTTCTGTGAGCTAGAGTAGATGTACATCACCATTGCAGGGTGGTGGGAATGTGGAGAAACATGGGAAAAATACAACTGGAATGACCTATAGACTGTGGTTAACAGCAATACTATAATATTCTTGCATCAATGCCAAAGATGTACAGTGTTGATAATGGACGGTATGGAAAAAGTGTGCCAAATGTATGCTATGGACTATCGCTGGTGGTAATAATCTGATATTTCTCATAATCTGTAACAAATATTCCACAATGGTGTGGTGTGTTGGTGAAGGGGTATTGTATGGGAATTCTACACATGTGCATGAATGTTTTGTAAGATCACAACCTCTGTATTAAAAATATATTTTTAGGGAAGCAGAAGTGGCTCAAGCGATTGGGCTCCTGTCTACCATATGGGAGGTACTGGGTTCGATTCCCAGGGCCTCCTAGTGAAGGTGAGCTGGCCCGCACGAAGAGCTGGCCCACATTGAGAGCTGGCACAACAAAAAGAGACAAAGAGGAGAGACAATGAGGGACACAACAAACCAGGGAGCTGAGGTGGCTCAAGTGATTGAGTGCCTGTCTCCCACATCAGAGGTCCCAGGATCAGTTCCTGGTGTCTCCTAAAGAGAAGATGAGAGGAAAAGATAAGCAGACACAGAGGGCACACAGTGAATGGACACAGAGAGCAGACAGCGAGTGCAAAAACAAGGGGTGGGGGGAATAAATAATAAAATAAACCTTAAAAAAAAATATATATATATATATATGTATATATATATATTTTTTTTTAAAAAAATAGAATGGGTTGGGGGAAAAATACACCAAATATAAAATATGGATTATAGTTAGTAGTACTATTTGACCATGTTAAATATTTGTAACAAAAGTTTCACAACAATGCAAGGTGTTGATGGTGGGTTGATGTATGGGACCTCTGTATTATGTTATGCATATTTATTTTGTAAGTTCACAACCTTTACTATACACTTATTGTTTATGCATGATCATGTATGAATGATATACTTCAATAAAAACTATATTTTAAAAACAATGTTTTCCAGCTTAAGGGAACATGGCAACAGTGCAGATGTGTTAATGGGGAATCTTACACATTTAGTGTTTTCCTCGGGATTTGACTAGCCCTCACTTTACAGAATTCTTGATCTGATGCTGTTTTAAGAACAAAACCAGAGATTAACTCATCACAGCTTTTTGCTGCTTGTTGACATCTAGAACAAAAAGGCACCCAAATGAATAATACTCTGAAAAAAGTAAATAAATAAGGAGATACCAGAATATAAGATGATTTTTTAAAATGAATTAATTCAAACATAGAATATTCTTAATGCCAGGATATTCATGTAGGGGCTCCAAGTCAATTTTTTTATTATTGACCAGATATTAGTAAAATGCTAGTGTCACGCAGCAGAATTAGAATTGGATGTCTGCAGCAATCATACATTCAATAAGTGCTTCTTAGCTGATGTGGCTTTTATCTGCACAGAAAAAATAGCTGTCAGAACCAGTAAATAATAGCATTTGGCCCATCTCTTCTGTGCATGTCTAAAACGTAGGATCACTATCCACACATAGGTGCAAGTAAATTAATTTCCACTTTTAATTAATAAAATGTTTGCCTTACATTTCATCTAAATTTCCAAGTCTCTGAAAATTCAGAATTTCAAACCCTGAGAGAGAAATAATTGAGACTGTGATTCAGGAAACATTCTCATCCGGAGTTTAAGAAGGGTTCTTAAAATATGCTTTGGCATTTCCAACTGAAGATAGCCAAGAAGAAAACGTCTCCCAGTAGGTAAGGAAGTGACAGGAGTGGTGTGAAGAACTGGAACTCGAGTTTGCCTGGTTTCCTCCCTAATCATGGGAGACAGATTATTTTCCACAGTGGAAATAGACTCTACGGAGGGTCAGCGGGTAACTTAGAAATACTCAGCAAGTGCAGGCACATGCTCTTGACAATGTAATGGTTTGATGTGAGAATTAAGGGAATGACAATTTAATTTCTTGAGGTGTAAACAAAATTTTCAGTGTCAGAATTTGAACAGTGACAGGAGCTGTGCCCTAAATTCAAAATTTCCTTTTTTTTTTTTTTTTTTTTTTTTTGGCATTCTCATGATTAGAGAGGCTTTAATTGTAGCCATGTGGTTCATATTCAATCTGACAAATCCTGTAGCGATTAAAAATTGGAATGCGGTGGCAGCAGAGTGAACGTGAGGATCAGTTGCCGATTTAACTCGCCGTGATGGGGAGAGCCTGGCAGAGAACCAGGATCTGGGCAGAAGGGAGCCTTCAGCATGGGTGCACCAGGCAGGGCGGACTGACAAGTCTCACCAAGACAGCACATGGGGATGGCAGACGCACTGACCAGGTCCACTTCTTGCCAGTCTCCCTTGTGCTATTTCCTTATAACTACAAAACGGAACTGTTGTATAATTTTCAGCCTTGCAATGTAAAGGTTAGGATTCGATCTGGAAATCAAATGGGGGATCTTAACTACAATGTACCCTTAAAAATGTATACATGCTCTTGCAAAAAGCTATGACATTTTTAACATATTATTGTCTGTGAGCAAAATTTAAGGGTGAGAGGGTTCCTAGAGTTTTACTTCCTGTTCAGACCTGTTCAGCATCAAACAAGTCATTTAGGTCACTGTCTTCTCCACTTCTAGTATAAATTGAAATTTATTTTTGCTTTCATCTAATATATGTCTTTGCTAATGACATGATGGTATTTTGCTGTCGTTGCTTGATTGTCATGGCCTTTAGAAAGCATCTTACTGTAAATTTCAAGTTAAAATTGGTGATTTTTTAAATTAATGCTCTCTGAGGGGAAGGAATTGTTCTATAGCTGTTTGATTATATATTAAAATATTTTATTAATATATTTATAATATATTAGTATATAATTATATATTTATATTGTTTATGTAATATAATCATGTTTATATTATATGCTTACATTTTATAAATTATTTTATATATCATATATAAGTATATTTATATTATAGAAAATTAAATAGAATTATTAATGCATAACATTTAAATATATTTACTATATTCATAAAATATATTACATATATTCAAATATATATTCATAAACATTTGTTTCCAGTTAGCATTTAATTTTTTTTCAATAGACTTAGTACTTCCTGAGAGTGGTTAAGCCCATGAAGTACAAAGTAAAAAAGAAAACAAGAAAAGAACTTCACCAAAGGAAAAAAATAAATATATGGAGAAAAAGAAGTAAATATAATTTACAATATTAAGTTCCATAACTTTATAAAACATAAATTTTATTGACATTATTGTTTTTTGCTGAATGCCCTGTGAGGAACACTGTGAAATTTATTACCTATTACTTTTTAATATTTTAGGCTTGGTATAAAATATTTTCAAGTTGCATCTAATTGAAACAGCATTACAAGTAAAAATTGCTTAGACTATATTGACAATTTGACAACTATAATTTTTAATATTTTTCCTTTTATCAATTTTCAGACTAGTAAGCTGGTGTCTTCAATGGTAACTTATTGTGTGTGCATGTGTATGTGTATGTTTGGTATCATTATCAGCTTACAGATACATTTTTTAAGTGTACAATTCAATGATTTTTAGTATATCTGTGCAACCATCACCATAATCTAATTTTAGAACATTTTCATCTTCCCAAAAAGAAAACCTTTTACCCTTAGCAATCAGTCTCCATTCTCCCTAGCCCCACCTTCAACCTAGGCAAGGAGCTGTCTACTTTCTGTCTCTATGGATTTGCCTGTTCTGAACATTTCATATAAATGGGTTCATACAATATGTGGTCTTTTGTGACTCACTTCTTTCACTTAGCATGATGTTTTTGATGTTATTGTAGCATTCCTTTTTATTGCCAAATAATATTCCATTGCATGCTCATACCAATTTTATTTATCCATTCATTAGTTTATGGTCATTTGGATTTTTTCCACTTTTTGGTTATCATGAATAATATTGCTATGAACATTCATGGACAAGTTTTTGCATAAACATATAGCTTCATTTCTCTTGGGTACATAGCTAGTTGTGAAATGGTCAAGTCATATGGTAACACTATGATTAATATTTTGAAAAACTATTTTAGAAAGTTTTAGAAAGTGGCTACCCATTTTATATCCCCATCAGAAATGTATGAGGATCCCAATTTCTCCACCTCCTCAACAACACTCATTTTCACTATTTTAAAATAGAAAGATGGTGTCAGCTTAGTTGGTGCTGGAGTTGGTAGGTGTACATCCAAAAGACTTGAATCTTTGGGCTGTCCATATGCCAGCTGGGCCCTGAGCCTCAACGGAGTTGCAACACCTACTCTCCAGTTCATTGGACTCCCCCAGACAACTAACAAGGAGGTGAGGATGGACAACCACCATACCAAGGAACCGAGAGAGTCCACAACTGCAAGCAAGAGAGTCCCACCAATCAGCCATATGGTACTGAAGTTCCCTCTCAATTAGAGGTGGAGTGGACATCACCATCCCAGAGTCCTCAGGATTGGGGAAAGAACTATGGACTAGAGTGTACTTACTGGTATTCTACTAGAGACTTATTGTGATTCTAGCAATGAAAGAAGGCAGTGGCCACTGGAGGTTCTGAGGTCAGGGAGAGGGAAAACAGGTGTAACATAGGGGAATTTTTGGGACTTGGGAATTGTCCTGAATGACATTGCAACGACAGATACAGGCCATTATATATCTTGCCATAACCTACCGAATTGTGTGGGAGAGAGTGTAAACTACAATGTAAACTATAATCCATGTTTAGTGGCAATGCTCCAAAATGTGTTCATCGGTTGCAACGAATGTACCACACTAATGAAAGATGTTGTTAATGTGGGTAAATGTGGGCAGTGTGGGGAGCAGGGCATTTGTGAATCCCCTATATTTTTTATGTTACATTTATATAATCTAAATTTTTTTTTTTTTTAAATAGAGCCATCATAGTGTGTGTGAAGTGATATCTCATTCTGGTTTTTGATTTGCATTTCCTAAATGACTAATGATGTTGAACATACTTATGTGCATATTAACCATTCATATTCTAAGAGTTTTATAGTTTTAGGCCTTAATTTTAGGTCTGTCATCCACTTTGAGTTCATTTTCTTGTATTATGTGAGATATGGATGCAAATTATTCTTTTGCATATGTATGTCCAGTTGTCCCAACACCATTTGTTGAAAAGACATTTTTTCCCATTGAATTGTCTTGGTTCCTTCATTGAAAATCAATTGACCATAAATGTTAGGGTTTATTTCTGAACTTAAAATTCTATTCCATTCCATTGATTCATACAGCTATCCTTATGTAAGTACCACAGTCTTTATTACTGTAATTTTGTATTTAAGTTTTTAAATCAGAAGTATGGGCCCATCACCTTTGTTCTTTTTCAAAATTGTTTTGGCTGTTCTATGTCCCTTACATTTCCATAGAAATTTTGGGATCAGCTCATCTATTTCGGTAGAAAAGTGAGCTTGGATTTTTTTTTTTTTTTTTAGCTCAGATTTTGATAGGGATTGCATTGAAAAGTTTATGGGCATTTTTATATTTGATGTGTTTCTATCAATTTTAGTCATAATTCTTTTTTGATGCCAAAAATTGTCCCATTTTATGCCAGTGAGGGCCCTTTCAAATTGGCTTCTATATCCTTTTTATACATGTTTGCTTAATAATATTTAAAGCCGGTATAAAAAAAATTCAGTCCTGATTTGGACATTTCTCCAAGGAACACTGGTTCCTTTCACTGGGAAAGGATATTTAGAGACTACAATATGCGTCTAGAGGTGCTCATTGCTAAGAGTTTTCTTGACTTCTTTCAAAGATCTTTCAAAGATAGAAAATATATGTATTAAAATAAATTATTAATTAATATTGATATTTTAAATTTAAGATTATGAAGACTTAGCTTCTCTGATTTTATAACTTTCTCTTTCTTCTCAAATCTCAAAATTTTATGGTTTCCAATGACTATTTCTTTTATTCCTCAATATACCTATAGAAAGTTCAAAATAAAAATATTAATATTTCCACTAAACTTAAGAATTTTGAATAAAGGTTAAGATTTCTTCACAGTTTTTAAAAATCTTTTGAACATATTACACCAAGGATATACAGTTAAAATACTGTCTTTAAAAGTCAAATGAAGTAATCTCTGTTCTCTCTGTGGTTATTCCTCTAAATTGATATAAAGTTAGTTTCACTTGTTTCACGTGTTTTTCAATTTTTTATTTAAATTCATGTTTTAATCATGTTTTTAAAAATTACATAGTTCCACAATGAGATACACTCACAGAAGTCTTGCTTCCATCCCTTTCCCCTCCATTCTATTCCTTTGATGCCTCTAAAGTAACCATTTTTATTAAATTTTGGGTTGTATTTCTCTTAGTTACTTATGGAAATATAAGAAATATATGTAACTATCCATATTTCTACCACTTTCTTACAAAAAAGTTAGCATACTTGCTTTTTTTCACTTAACAACAAAGCCTGGATAAAACTCCATTTCACTAGATAGATATCGCCCTCATTCACTTGGTAGTTTTAAGTTTCTCCATTATGTTGATGTGCCTAGCAGTGTCCTAATGACTGACATTTGGGTTAATTCCATTCTTTGGTATAATAAATAATGTCACTCTAAATAGCCTAGTGCATTCATCATTTTGTATTTTTGCCAGTATATCTTGGAATATATTCTTAGGGATGGGATTGCTGGATATAGCAGGCACAGACTCAAAATCTGCTGTCTTCCAATTTCAGTGCCCTCTTCCCCCAGTTTCTATGAGCCTTGTCTTCCAAGGACCTGCAGCTGCAACAGATGCAGCTACTGGAACAGCTTTGTCTTGTTTTAGATTGCTAGAAGTAACTGGGAATTTACATTCTTCCAAGGTGGCTTTTAGCAAAAGACAGACTAGTGTCTAGGTATGAAAGCCCAGCTTTTTCACTTCTGATACTCCTGTGAAGTTCCATTCTGAAGACTCTGTCTGAAACTGAGCCTTTGCAAGGCTTCTTCCTTCCCTTACCCTCACTCCCTTACCAGTATCTCCTAGGAGCCCTGCCTTAATTAATCACCTGTACACGAGTCCTCCTCGCAGTGACTGCTTTTGGAGAACGAGACCCAAGGTTATGACTATTTGTAATTTTGCTAAATATCCCAAATTCCCCTCCATAAGGGTTGTATCATTTTGCATGCCCACCAACATTTTATAAGAGTATTCCTTCTCCAGGATCCAGTCACTAGAATATATTGATAATGTAATTTGAATCTTTCAAAATAGATAAACAATTTCACCTAATTAGAAATCTTCAACTTAACAGTTCTGAGGCTTATTTATATCTTCTATTAGACATTAGCTTATATTGTTAAAATATAATAGTGAAAAAAATAATAATAGTGAGTCCCAATTCTACAAGGCATTATCAATAACCAGACAACCCCATTTTTCCAGCTGATCTCTCTCAACATACTAAAAGAACAACATTAGCCCCAAAAGAAAAACAGGCTTCCAATTCAATAATCCACAAGCATTTATTAAGTATCTATAAAGTATCTAAACTTAAAGAATAGTAACCATCAGTAAACTGCAATAGGCAGAGTTAAAGAATAGTTTGGGAGGAAGATGCAACAACAAAAAAAAAAAATTAAAAACACTTGACATCTTTCATCATACATCTGGAACAAATGGGAAATCTGGAAATCTAAATAAGACGTTTTTTAAGAGCTTTTATTTCAGGGCTATTGGGCAAATGAGCATTAACTATCATTAAACAAGCAAACCAAAAGACTTAGAGAATAGAGTTCACACAGTTTGCAACCACAAATCAAGAAATTAAGATACCAACAGATAAAATCAGTGAGAAAAAACATATTAAGAGTTGATGCATTCTATAACTTTAAGATCCAAGCCAATGTAGATATCAGCAGGCAGAGTCAGATACCAGGGCTTAATAAAGAAATCCATATTATGCCTTTAGAAATAAAGGGGGAACCTAATTACTAAGATAGTAATGCAACATAATAACATAGGACAAAATCATCACACAATTGGGAACTGCAAATATTTAACACTCAAACCACAGTATAGTGTAAATTTTAACTCTTCTTTTATTCAACACTTATTGAACATTACCATGTGTCAGGCATCATTTTAGGTGCTTTCAATACCATCAGATCACAAAACAGAGATTCTAGGGAGACAAGAAATAAGTCATAGGCATACTAAATAAGTAAACTTAGTTGTATGTCAGAATTGATAATTGATAAGTGCTAAGAAAAAAGCCAAAAATAATAAAGCAGGTCAAGGTAGATATAGTTTGCCATGGTGGAGTTGGCGATTTTAAACATGGTTGCCTCAGCAGGCCTCATTGAGAATGTGGCATTTCAGCAGGCTTGAAGGAGGTGCAAGTGTTAGATGTGGCTGTCTATTGAGGAGCTTCCCAGGCAGGGGGAACAGCTGGTGTCCATGTTCTAAGGCAGCAGGTTGAGTGGTATGCTTAAGGGATAGCAAGTAGGCCAATGAGATCAGAACAGAGTGAAAGGAAAGGAGACAAGGTCATAGAAATAGGAGGGGTCGGGTTCTTAGAGGACCTTTAAGCCAGAGTAAGTACAGGTACTTAGCCATTTTTGATGAGTGATATAGAGAGCCATTAAAAGGTTTTAGGCACAAAAATAATAGGATCTGACTTAAGTTTTAACAGGATCACTCTGAACTGTGTTGAGAATAGAACATAAGGCGAGTTGGGGGAGGGGCAAAGACTGAAGCAAGCAGCATTCCAAGAGAGGAGTGTTGGTGGCTGGGAACAATGAGGAAACCACGGAGGAGGAGAAATACTTTGATTCTGGATGTAGTTTAAGGTAGAGGCAACAGCATTTCCTGACAGATGGGATGTAGGGTGAGAGGGATTGAGAGGAATAAAAGATGATTCCAGGGGTTTTTGGCCCAAGGAAATGGAGTTGCCATCAAGTAGATGGGAAAGAATGTCGTCAATTAGAGGCGTTTTGAGGATGGAGATCAGGACATCAGTTTGGGGAGAAGTATAAGCCCAACTTCCAAATTAAAATAAGATATATCCTCAGAAATTAAAGTTCTAATTATAAGTTCCTTTAAGGCAGGTGCTATGTCTGACAGCTTTTGAAATCCCACAACATGCCTATTACAGTACATTACACCTGTAAGACATAAAATGAATATTTGCTGAATGACAAACTCACTCAGACCTTCATATTTTCTCACTGTGGTATAAGTGAAATGTATGAATAACTCCACTTTCAAAATTATTATTAAACACTGTGTATATGCTCTAAGTGCTTAAATTGATGGGAAAATTTTAAAAACCTATAAAACAGCAAAACTGGGAATATTTATGATATTACCTCCTCCATAAGGATAAAAAACACTATAGAATGTGTATATAATGCTTTTCGAAAATTTCATCCAGATTTTCTTTTAACATAGATACTTGCCATTTATTTAAGTATACATTTTTAAAAATTTATTTAAGCAAAAAATTAAATACATTTGAAATGGACCATAGAGTTTTGTAGCCATACGCTTTACACAGAATGTCTATATTCTCCCTTTCTTAATCAAAATGCACATGCCTATTCAGTAACTGCTAATATATGTAAAATAACTGAGAGACATGGTATTGACAATATCTTATTTCCATATCTCATAACAAAATCTTATATTCACACAGTAGCTTCTTGGATTTCCTTCTCATATGATACCATAGCCCTGTAGATGAAATCTGCATACAAATTCCAAGCTCCTGGAAAAAACGGTATTGGACATCTTTCCATTTTAAAAGACAATTTAATTTATGAAGATTTTGGATTCCCCAAATAGTGAGAGCTGTATCAAAGTACAATATCTAGATATGCTGTGGCATAAAGAATTTATGTCCAGATATTTATACATTTATTGCCTTCCAAAGTATAAGACCTAATGCTAAAAATTACTTGAAAAAGAAATAAAAGATTTAGTCTCTAGAAAGTTTACTGAAATATTGACCGGTAAAGAAAGAGTTAAATTAAACTTTGAATATATTTTAGTCATAACATAATCTCTTGATATATTAGTAGGTCAATAGTTCATCCAAGAAAGGACTCTAACTTGAGCAGACACTAATTAAAAGAATCAATTTTTATCCTAGTACATATGTCTAATCATATTAACACATTTCTAGATTTCTTACTCAGTGGACTAGTCAAGATTAAAGGATTTGCTAATATGAAGGAACAGAGTATGCTTCCAAACTGACTGAGCAGATTTGTGAACAAATTAGTTCATTTAAAATTGACAGTGAAAGATTGATTTTGCACAGAATGAGTTACCTAAGGTATTCATCATTTCCTCTGCCTCTACACACAAGACAGAGATCCGTTTCCTTCACTTTCTGATTGTAATAGGGCTGCTTACTGAGCACCTTTATTTCAGAGTCTTGATTGCAGCCTGCCATTCTTTTTAATTCAGACATATTTTAGCCTCGTAGCAGACCTTCAGAAATAACTTCCTTAAAAGCCTCAGTCAAATGACTCATTACATGTTGCTCAATTCAACCATACTATGAATTATAATACAGAGAAAATTTCTAATTGCACAAAAGATCCAATTACTCATAATGCTATTTGACTCATAATTCAAATGCAAGAGTGAGCAAGAAATCCAGACACAGAAACCCATTTTCAAGTTGAAGGTCAATATTCTACAACTCTATAAAGCATAAGATGCTTGATATTTAGTATACATTTAGTATATATTAGTGTAGATTTAGTAAATAAATATTTTATGAAAAAGGTAAACAATATATAAAAATGGAACAAGAAATACTGAAATGCTCTAGAAATTCATTTTTTAAATCTTTGAAAATGAAAGCAAAACCTTGTGGAAGAAAAAAAACTTAGAACACAATAACAGAAACAACAAACACAATTTAGAAATCAGTAAACTAAATTAAAACAAAATCCAAGGAAAAATGTATGTACTCATGCTATTCTGTGTGCAAAGACTTAGACTTCAGATATCAGAAACATAAATTATGGTAAGGTGACATATTTAGGGGGTAGAATTTTAGGACGAATAAATTAAACTTGAGATGATGGGAAGGTGAAGGAGAAGTCTAGGTTAAATATTGGGAGACTGGATGTATTGGGTAACTTGATCAATAACAGTATCCATTCATTTAAATAGGGTAAAGAACATAGAGGAGAGATGGTTTCAATTTTGGATATCTGGGATATCTATAGAAAATCAAGTGGAGATATTGGCAAGGGATTTGGCTAGATGGATCTGTGATTCAAGTTATATGTAAATATACTATCTCTATTTTGAGATGAAATGGAAGCCCAGAGAAAAGATATGATTTCCCCTAATCTCACAGTTATAAATATTGGTGTTAGAGCATCTGTCTTTAGAGCATATGTTCATTTTACATCAGAAAAGATGTGGGTGCGGGGCAGAGTGAATTTGAGTGTTTTATGCAACTCAACTGTCAACTAAGGAAAGACAATGGCTTCTCCACTTGGTTCTCCTAGTTTGGGTTCCAAGTTGCTGTTTCCACTGAATTCTGTTTTGCTGTATTGTATTTTATTTTATTTTTCAAATATATTTTTTTATTTTTTTAAAGATACTTAGATTACACAAATGTTACATAAAAAATATAGCGATTCCCATATGCCCTGCTCCCCATACCTCCCACACCCTCCCACATAAACAACATCCTTCATTAGTGTGGTACATTCATTGCAATTTATAAACGCATCCTGGGGCATTGCCATTGAGTGTGGACCATAGTTCCCAGTGTAGTTTACACTCTCTACCACACAATTCTTCAGGCTATGGGAAGATATATAATGGTATATATCTGTCATTGCAATGCCAGTCAGAACGATTCCCAAGTCCCGAAAAATCCCCCGCATTACACCTGTCTTTCCCTCCCCCTGCCCCTAGAGCCTCCAGTGGCCACTGCCTCCACATCAATACTGTAATTTCTTCCATTGCTAGAATCACAACCAGTCTATTGTAGAATACCAGTAAGTCCACTCTAGTCTGTAGTTCATTCCCCAATCCTGAGGATTCTGGGATGGTGATGTCCACTCCACCTCTGAGTGAGAGGAAGCGTCAATCCTGTGCAGCTGGTGGATGGGACTCTCTTGCTTGCAGTTGTAGGCTCTCTCGTTACCTTGGTATGGTGGTTGTCAATCCTCACCTCCTTGTTAGTTGTCCTAGGTGAGTCCAATGAACTGGAAAGTAGGTGTTGCAACTCAGCTGAGGCTCAGGGTCTGCGCTGGCACATGGACAGCCCAAAGATTCAAGTCTTTTGGACGTATACCTACCAACTCCAGGACAAAGTATAGGTTCAAATAGAAGAGACAGAGGTTGCTACATTTTAATACCCATGTCCATTTTGCTTTGTTCCATTCCAGTCTATGCACTAAATTCAGCTCCCACCACCAAATCAATAATTGTACCTGCTTTTACACCCATATATTTTGTCTTTACCCCTGTGATAAGAGATAAAATCTTTATGTTCCAAAGCAAAGTCCACCACTTTATGCAAGATATTCACCCTTCTCCCTTAAGGAGCAGCACAAAACTCCCATTAAAAAATTCAATAATAATGGCAATCATTTCTATATAAAGTCCCATAAAAAGTAATTCCTAATAATTCCCATTTCCAAAAGTTCCTGAAATGCACGTCACCCTCCAGCTTGTCCATTTTTGCTTGAAACCATTTCATTTAAGTTTTTGTGCCCCATTATACACAAACTGGTTTTGTAAAGGTGATTGATGATCTCTACATGCTAAATAGAACAGTCGTTGTTCAGTCCTTAATTTATTTGACCTACTTGCAGTATTTGGAACAGTTGAGAACTTATTCCTTCTTGAGACCCTTCCTCTCCTTAGCTATATGGACATCACTCTCTCCTTTCTCAGATACATTTGGCTCTCCTTCTAAATTTCATTTGTTGCTCCCTACTCCTCTTCCCAACCCCTAAAGTTCACAGAAAGCCTCAGAGCTCAGTTCCAAGAACTCTCCTCTATCTACACCCAGTCTTTTGGTGATCTCTTCTGCCTCTTGTGTGTAAATTCCATCTATATGCTAATGTCTCTCAAATGCACCTCAGCAACCCATACCTCTTTCTTCAAACTCCAGATTTTTTTGTTCCCAACTGTCTACTCTTATCTCTTTTTGGTTATCAAATAGGCATCTCAAATGCAATATGTACAATATGTACAAAACCAAACTCGTCACTTTTTTTTTTTTTTTTTTAGGAGATACCAGGGATTGAACCAGGACCACCTCATACATGGCAAACAAGTGCTCACTGAGCTATATCCACTCCCCACTGAGAGTTGGTTTTTTCGTTTGTTTGTTTGTTTGTTTAGAAGGTACCCGGGATCAAACGTGGGATCTCATACCAAACTCTTAATTTCTATGCCTCCAGAACTACCTTTCCAACACTTTTCCTCTCCATAAGTGGCACCTCCATCTTTTCACCATTCAAGCCAAAAACTTGATAGCACTGTATATCTGGGGACCCCTCAGAGCCAAAACAACAACATCAACAACAAAAAAAAAAAAAAACAAAAAAACATGCCCTACTTCCACTTTAAATTCCATCTTGAGTTTCCTCTTTATCTTTTGAAATTTTAAATTACCACCAAAGCAGCTGACCCAGAAAGCCAATCAAGACCCTACTTCATTATGTTTGACCCAGTACAAAATAATGCCCCCTGCCCTAAACCCATCCCTGTAAGACAGACAAACCCTCATCTAATCAATAGGAGTCAAACTAACTACCTTTTTCTGTCTATAAAAATTATTTGCATCCCTAGAACCCGAAGCTATTTCTGTTCTTGCAAGTGATCTGGAGTCCTTAGCAGCAGCAAAACTTTGGTGTTCCAAAGAAAACACTGTAGTCTGCAAACTCAACTCCGATTTGGGTTTCAACAGTCTTAGTACTTTTCTTACCTCCTCCATTTGTTACCAAGCCATCAGCAAATCCTACTGACTATTTTAAAAGATACATCCAAAATTTTACCATTTCCAACTCCCTACTTCTGTCCAGACAAATTGTCTCTTACTGGATTGTTGACATATGCAAAATGGTCTCCTTGCCCCACAGGTCCTCTCCACCTTACAACCAGAAATGACCTTTTAAAATATAGATTGGATTATGTCACTTATTGCTCAAAAACCCCCAATGCCTTCAGGTATCACTCAGAGTAAAATTTAAAGTTCTTACAATGGACCAAATGTCCTAGGTAATTTGCTCCCCTGTAAACCTCTTGGCTTCAGCTCCTAACACTCTCCTTGCTTACTCTACTCACTCTGACTTCCTTGCTATAATTGGAACATTCCAACCATAGCCCACTTCAGGGCTTTTATTCTTGCTATTTCCTTTACCAGGAATTCTTTTTGTCCAGAAAGCCTCATGATTCCTCAGTTATTTCAGGTACTGCACTCAAATGTTACCTCTAATTGTTTGGATGCAGGTTTGACTGCTGTTAAAAAAAAAAATAAAACAAAAATAAAATTAAAAGGTCAAAATAACAATGGCTTAAACAAGGTGGAAGTTTATCTCTCTTTCAAGTATCGATCTGAGTGTAAGTGATCCCAGACTGTTACCTCTGCTTTATTGTGTCAGGGCCTTCGGCATCTTCAGTTATGTTGCTTAGTCATCCTCAAAATGCAACTTCCATCTCTTGATCTAGGACAGCTGCTGCATCTTCCACTACAGGTTCACCTTCCAAACATTAGGAGGGTGCAAAGAGCAAGGGGAGGATGTGCTCCATTGCACCCATCATTGCTACTTATATTGACCAGAGTTTATCACCAATTGCAAGGAAGACTAGGAAATGTAATTTTAGCTGTGTGGCTATTTGTGGCCAGTTAAAGCTCAGGTGTATATTTGGGTACTCACGTGGAGCTTTTTCTCTTTTCCATGGCTAAGGCCCGGTGAAATCACCTTTCCTTTCCAGGCACAGAGTCTTCAGTCTGTGCTTTACAAATGCAAACAAAAGCAGAGAGCACAACTAATTTTGTACTTCTTAAATAGCATAAGCTTATACTTGTATAGGGCATTTCTTAAGCGGTAGTCATTTCCTTCTGCAGATTCAGTTTTCATCATGTTAATCTGCTCTCAGTGAGGAAATCGTTAAGTAAACTTTGATTTATCCACATGATGGAATATTAAGTAGCCGTTAAAATATTTATAATGGGAAGTGCTTATTATAAATGGAAAGAACAAAATACAAAAGTATTTATAGTATAGCCCAACTACACATGTAAGAAGATGGGGGCTAATAAAAGCCCAAGAGGAAATAGCAAAATGTTAAATGAGGGTGTTGGGATCATATGTGGGGTTTTTTTCCTTCTTCTTTACTTTCTGAATCTTTTGCAGTACACATGTTTCTACTTGTATCATTGTGTAAGAAATAAAATAACTTTATTTGAGGTTCAGAATGAAGGTTCCTTAAATGCAAAACAAACAAACAAACAAACAAAAAGTCAGGTGTATAACTAAAGGAAAAAGTAAACATGGATATTGAGGGTCAATTAGCAGTTTTTGCCACACTAGCTTAATAGAGAGACCTTCCATGACCTACCTTTATAAAATAACACTTCCCTCCTCATTTCACAATACTCCTTAATCTGCCTTGTTTTTTTTATGCCTCTTATCAACAACTTATATATTATATATGTATATACATACATAAACATACATGAGTTTGCTGATTTATTGACTGTCTCCCATCACTAGAATGTAAATTCCTTGACAGCAAGAACTTCATCTGTTTTAATCATGGTATCCCAATAGGTATAGCCACTCAAAAGATATATTTTGATTGAGAAAGAACTCAGAACATCCTTGAGCTCACTATGCTTCCCAACCCCCATGCTTTTTCACATTCTGCTTTCTGCCTGAAATTCCCTACTGCCCTCTGTAATGGTTTAAAGCTGTATGTACCCCGGAAAAATATGTTCTTAAACTTAATCCATTCCTGTAGGTGTGAACAGTTGTGAGTAGGACCTTTTGATGAGGTTCTTTCAGTTAATGTATGACCCACCTCAACCAGTATGGGTCTTAATCCTATTACTGAAATCCTTTATAAGTGGAATGAAATTCAGACATAGAGAATGCCAGAGAGAACAGCCAGAAGCTGAACAACAGAACCCGAAGGAGAAGGGAGAGACCAGGGGACACCCCTATGTGCTTTTCCATGTGACAAGCAAAGATCCAAGGGTAGCCAGCAACCAGCCCCAGAACGACAGTCTTCAGGGAGAAAGCACCGCCTTGATGATGCCTTGGTTTGGGCTTTCTCTTTGCCTCAAAACTGTGAGCAAATAAATTCCCATTGTTTAAGCTGACCCATTGCATGGCATTTGCTTGAACAGTCAAGGAAACTCAAATACCCTTCATTTACCTAACACTAACGTCTATTAAAGATTCATATTTGAGTATTAGCTCATCTATGGAGACTTCTTGAATATTTTAGGTGTCCATTCTGCATGTAAACCTCCATTCCATTATCTGTCTCCATTATTATACTATAAACTCCCTGAGGATAAGAAATCATGTCTTTTCTTTGTATCACAAGTGCTCTCCATTAGTCAAAATTCATTGCTAAAAGTGACAAAAACTGATGTCAAACTTCTTAAGTAAATAATGTTTTTTAAAGCCAGGCAAGGATGGGTGGGGGAGGTGGGGTTTTATCATGGAACCTCAGCAGCAATAAGGCCACATCCCCCTCTCCTTGGTCATTTCCAGTGGGAAATGGAATTCCTTTGGCTTTTCTCTCTGTCTGTCAAACATTTGGTCATATTTTTTTAATAAGTCTAAAGTTCCCTTTATAATCTTCTCATATTTAATATTGTTTTTATTCATTCTAGGTTAAAAGGATGTGGCAAATGTGGCCATAGTTCGCATAAAAGTCACCCAAGATCTGTGGGTAACTTTCTGGGGGAAAAATCGATTCATAAATTTACAAAAAAAAAAGTTAAATATGTAATTCCTATGGGAAATATTTAATAATTGTCTCAACTTGCTGTTTAATGTTGGTCTTGAAGGCTAGAGAAGGACCTGACTAATAATCCCAAGTTAAATAATGAAGTCTGACTAGATGTTATCCCTGACAATCATTTTTACCTTAAAAGGCTTCATAAAGGGGTTAAAAAAACAAACAAACAGCTCTCTTCCTTTGAAGTAGAAGTCCAGGTTGTCTGTCAAAAAGTGTGTGTTTGGGAAATGAGGGGTGGCCAGTCTTACTTAGAAATACTACAGAATAGTAAATCTCATAGGCAGCGACTGAACCTAGAGGAGAAAAATATCTTAATGATATGTAATATCATTTTGAGTAGGGAATATTAGGCAGATGTTAATGGTTTCGCTGATCTGTTGGAACAATCATGCCCTGAAAGTCCTGCCTTATTGCTTATTGTTAAAGAAAAATAATTAGGTCTAGCAGGGAAGAAGGAGTCAACCCCTGCCTTTGGAAAGTATCTGACATAGCCTCTCATAAGCCCTAATCATGTCTCCCCTTCTCTTGACTCCAGTGAGTTTAGGGCCCATCCAGAAGCCAGTCACTGTGGCCTGGAGGAGGGATATGCTATTAGGTGAACCCATCAGGGCCCCCCCAGGAAGTACGGGAGCGTCAGTCCTACTCAGAACTTGTAGGGGAAGAAAGGGCAGGAGGAATGGATTTCCCAGCAATCAGATTGCTTTTAGCCAGAAAAGGAGCGAGTATAATATAAATGAAAGTCTACAAATGTCCACTGCAGATTTTGTTAGGTGGAAATTTTACATCAAATATGTATAGTATAATTTTCTTTGTGTTTAAAAAAAAAACTGTATTTAGAGAAGCATAAATATATATGTAAAACAAAAGAAGGACTTCAAGTTATGTAGTAAACTACTAACAATGGTTACATTTTTAGAGGGTAGTACAAATAGAAATTGAGGGGATAACATCAAGGGGAGGTTTTTCATATTTAACTTTATGTACAGACGTATTGCTTGAATTTTACAATTGAATTTCATAATTCAGAATGTAGTTATAAATTACTTGTGTACTAGAAACAGTTTTTAATTAGAAAACAACATATATCCCTTAAGACAAAAGTTTATAACTTTACTTAATGAACAGTTCTTGAACAAGACAAGCACTATTAACAGGATGTCATTACATAAATACTTTGTCCTGTTACAGTTAAATGTAATTGGCTTCACATATACTTCCCATTTCGTTTGAATTATATATATTTTTTTGTAATAAAACAAATAGAATTCATTTTATTAGGTTGGCATACTTACTGTCGAATCCAGCATTTAGAAAGCAAATTTTAAAAAAAGAAAAATATATACATTTGCTTAGTGATTTTTTCCATATAACATTACAAAAATTTCCATGTTTCTGCCTGAAATGGTATTTATTTATTTATTTCCACATGAGGTAAACATAACTGTCAGGTCTTGGTTAGTGCTAAGCAAAGCACTGAGAACTGTTCATACTTTTGTTATTGCAGTGTCTCTTACTAAAATAAGTCCTTAAAGACCACCATGATCCACACTAGTACCTCTGTTAATAACCCCTTTTCTTTTTGGTTGTTATTAAAATACATATATATATGCACACACATATATATGTGTGTGTGTGTGTGTGTGCCTGTGAGTGTGATGACAATAATTGTTAACCCATGAAAACATTTATTTGTTCATTTGTCAACACCTTATTGAGGAAAGAATTGTAGAAAGATTGCTCTCTCTGCTCAGCAGCTACCGGTGTTCATCATCCACTCTTGGGGCAGGCCAACATGGGGGTCCAGTCCCTGGTTAGCTTGCTGGTGACAGAAAGGAACCTAAAAATCTTCTTCTCTGAGACCAGAGGTGGGCATAGCCAATCACTGACCATGGCTTTTGGCTAGTGACTTCAGAAAGCTGTGGGCCAGGCCCTGAGGACAACCATTGTTTCAACCAGCCCAGGACAAAGGTTCCAGCAGAGGAGACTTAAAGATGTTACACTTCCTCATGGCTGCATTTGCTGGGCAGTCAAGAAAGCTCAGTTTTGGGAACCCCTTCTGATCCACTCCTCAGGGTACTTTGGACCAGTCTGCAGTCCCTTGGTGAGTCCTTTCACCTTGTTGAAAGCAGGAACTCGAACAGATATTTGCACACTGATGTCCATGGCAGCATTATTCACAATTGCCAAAAGATGGAAACAACCCAACTGTCCACCAACTGATAAATGGATAAATAAAATGTGGTATATACATACAATGGAATATTATTCCGCCATAAAAATGAATGAAGCCCTGAAACATTTGACAACATGGATGAACCTTGAAAATGTCATGTTGAATGAAATAAGCCAGACACAAAAGGACAAATGTTGTATGATCTCACTGATATGAAATAATTAGCATAAGCAAACTAATAAATCAGAATCTAGAATATAGGTTATTAGGGGACAGGGTAGGGGTAGGGAATGGGAAATTAAGGCTTAAAATGTACAGGGCTCCTCTTTGGAATGATGATACTGCTTTGGAAGCAGATGGTGGTGATGGCAGCATAACATTGCAAATGTAATTAACAGCACTGAAATATGTATCTGAATATGGTAAAAAAAAAAAAAGTGGGGGGAATGCTAGATTGTACATATGGTAACAGACTAAAAATTTTTTTAAATCCATGGAACTATATTGCACAAATGGTAAACCCTAAGTTAAAACATGGACTACACTTAATAGTACAATTATTAAAATATGCTATCATCAGTTGTAACAAATTTTCTACACTGATTCACATTGTTAATAATAGGGTGGTATATGGGAATCCTGTATTTTATTCATGATGGTTCTGTAAATCCACAACTTCTCTAATAAAGAAAAAAAACATTATTGATTATCTACTGTATCTCAGGTAATGTTCTAGAAATACAGGTATAAAGATAACTGACACAGTCACTACCCCCAAGAATTGCAGGGACTACTGGAAACCACTAATGAGTAAATGATTTTTTTGAGTGTGGCACAATCATAAGGAACAGTGGAGAATTCAGAGTCACCAACTCTGCCTTGGGTGAAATAAGAATGGAGAGAAGATTTAGGCAATGCTTTCACAGGGGATTGACCACTTGACAGGCAATGGATGGACTGAGAGGGTATTGTAGGCTGAGAGTACAGTAAGTATAACAAATGGTGTTGTAAAACAGCAGAGAAAGTTTGGGAAACTGCAAATGAAGAGGAAAGGTGTTACTACACCATTGTAACAACTTTTTCTGTGGATAATGCACCGATCTGAAATAAAAGAGATGTCTGATCAAACATGTTTAGGAAGAAAACTCTAGCCTAGAGGCTGTGTGAAAGTGACTTAAAGGGAATAAGGACTAAATGAAGGACCAGCTAAGAAGCCACCATATTAATCCAGATGACAAATGATGGCTTGAACTAAGTGGCTCTGGGAATGGGAACAAGGGGATAGATTTGAGCATATTTAGAGAACTTGAAGATCAATTTGATGTGGGAAAGTGAGAGCAGGAGGGAGCAAACAGGGGCTTCAGAAAGTCTATAAACTTTACCCCAGAAAGGAAAATGGATCTGTTTATGTATACTTTTCTCAGGAGATAGCTTAGAGCTTTCATCAAATTCTTAGGGGTCTTCACAGCTGAAACAAGGTTTAAACTCCCACCCTGTGGTATTATCATCCTCACACTTCATTTAAGGACTCAAATGCTTTTACAATTGTTTCTTAGGTTAAGGTTGCCAAATTTAGCAAATAAAAATAGAGGATGGCTTTGGAAAAATATAACTGGAGTGATATATGGACTGTGGTTAACAGTAATAATGTAATGTTCTGGTATCTGTGCCAAAGATGTACTGTGTTGATAATGAGGGAGTATAGAAAACATGTGCCAAATGTATGCTATTGACCTGGTAATAATCGGATGATATTATCTCATAATCTGTAACAAATGTTCCACCACGGTGTGGTATATTGATAGAGGGGTATTGTTTAGGAATTCTGCACATGTGCATCATTGTTTTCTATGTTTAAAACTTCTGTCATAAAAATATATTTTAAAAATAATAATAGGGTGGGTTGGGGAAAAATACACCAAATGTAAGATAAGGACTATAATTAGTAGTAAGATTTTGACAATATTCTTTCATAATTTGCATCAAATGTCTCATAACAATGCAAGGTATTGGTGGAGGGTTGATGTATGAGACCCCTGTATGATGTTATGAATGTTTGCTTTGTAAGTTCACAACTTTTACTATACACTTATTGTTTATGTATGTTCATATATAAATGATATAAAAATAATAATAATAAGGTGGGTTGGGGGAAAATACTTTGGTTACTAGTAATATTTTGAGGATGCTTTTTAATCATTAGTTAAAAATGTTTAACAACAATACAAAGTATTGGTGGTAGGGTGAGGTATGAGAGCCCTGTATGATATTATGTATGTTTGTTTTGTAAGTTCACAACTATTGCTATATACTTATTGTTTATGTATGTTCATGTATGAGTAATATACTTCAATAAATTTTTTAAAAATACAGGATTCCCAGTTACATTTGAATTTCAGATAAACAAATATTGCATGGAACATACATATACTGAAAAAAGTATTTATTGTTTATCTGAAATCCTTATTTAACTGGATCCTGTACTTTATTTGGTAACCCTGTTTAGGGACATTCAAGTCATGAAATAAACATTTTTCTGGGATGATGAATTGCATTCCTCAGTATATGGGTACCAAGTTTCTTCAATTCAAATTCCATTAACTCATTCATTCATTAAATACTGATTGGCTGCCTACTCGGTCCAGACTGAATATATATTAGTGAATAAATAGGTAGGGTCCCTTTCCCTGAGGAGCTTACAGTGTAATTGTGAAGAAGGATTTTTATGAAAAGTATAATTAAGATTAAAAAATTATTGTAAATAATAATAGTAAGTGCTAGAAGATAAACAGGGAGGAGTAATAGAGAACAATAGGGACAGCGTCCCCTTAAATATGGCTTTTAAGACATGAAGGAAGCCAACCATATAAAGAGCAAGAGAAGAAGTATTTCAGGCAGAGAAAATAATTGATGGAAGGATTGAAGGTGGAAAAGATCTACTGAGTTTGCAAAAAACAAAGATTCCAGTGGTCAAAGTGGAGAGTGTTCAAAAGGCCAGCTACATAATTGGCAGGCCTCTTGTTCAAAAAGAAGGAAAAAAATGCCATTGAAAGTACTAAATTGCAAGCCTTTTCCTTTCTTCCACAGTCAATTTGTCATGTTGTTTTTTATTTGCTATATAATAGCAGTCTCAGTAAAAAATATCAAATAAAATTTTAAATCATTAAAGTGAATTTTACCATTCATTTTTAGATTAGTCAATGCCAATTTTAAATGAAAATATAAGAGCATTTACCTTGTACACAGAATCACTGAAATTATGCAATTTCTATTTCCTAGCTCATACATATGTATTTTGTTTGTTCCAACACAACTCCTGAAGGGAACAGGTTGGGGCCACTGCAAGACCAAAGAATGCACCTGGCACTGAGTCAGACATAAGGTTTATTTGGACTTACAGACAGGAGAGAGTCTCCAGTAGTGGTGGTCTGGAGAATGAAGGTAGTGCTTTGCAAAGAGACAGGAAAATGAGGGGTGATATAAGCAGTTTCAGAATAAAGACATTCTATAGTATGAGAAAAACCTATGGTCCCGAGATGGCACATATGGGGTCTGGTGATATTATCACAGGAATGAAGTATTACCACTCTGAGATTATGGTTTATGAAAATATCTATACAACCTTTCCCCTCCAGGGAGGGTTGTTAACCTTTAACATATGTCTAGGTTATGCAGGTGGCTTCGTGCTGAGGGCTTAGGGGGAACCTGGGCCCTAGGTCTCCACAATCCATCCCCACACAACATCCTCTACTGACCATAAGTCAAGCATTGATCCATATTCTACAGCAACAGTATAAAAGACAACAGAATGATAGGAGTCAAGGCTGGATACAACCTTGTAGCAGTTTGACTTTGTTTATGATTTCCAAAAATAGACATTGGATTATGTTTGTAAACTGGTTTGTTCTTCTAGGTATATTAAATTATATTGGATTCAGAGGTTTCACTTTTACTTGATTAAATAATGATTAAGGCTTTGATTGGGCCACATCAGTAGGACGTTGAATCCCTGCCCCCTTGGCGGGGGGGGGTGGTACACACAGAGAAACTGGACCACAGAGAAGGGAGGTGAGAGTTTTGATTCTGGAGCCTGGGAAGCAAACACACAGAGAAGCAGATATGTGAGGAAGGAGAGATGTTTTCATTAGACATGGCAGAGGCCCAGGAAGAAAGATGAGCCGTTAGCCTGATAGTCTACAGCTGGCCTTGTGGAGAGAGCAGGGCAGCTGAACCCAGAGAGAAATGAACCCCAGGAAGAGAGGAACCCAGGAAGCCTCAACCCTTGCAGATATTGGCAGCCATGTTGCTCCAATACATGACAACAGACTTTGGTGAGGGAAGTAACTTACACTTTATGGCCTGGTAACTGTAAGCTTCTACCCCAAATAAACACCCTTTATAAAAGCCAACAGATTTCTGCTATTTTGCATCAGCACCCTTTTGGCTGACTAATACAAACCTCTTAGTCTATTGTTGCAAAGATCCTTTATCACCTTTTATTTTTTCTTTTAAAAGCCCATTCATCCTTTCTATAGGGCCTGCACCAGTGGGGTATAGGGTAAATGGAAAGTCCAAGCAATATCTTGATCCATTGCCCAAGACTGCATGAGGTGACCAGTAAATAGAGTTTCTCTCTCACTGTCAGTTTGGGCTGGCGCCTCATATAGGGCACTTATGCTATCTAAGCAGTGAATAGTGGCCTGCTGGTTAGCCTTTCCTACTGAGAAAGCCAACAAGAGTCCCGTGGCAGTGTTTGAAGCAGTGACCTTACCCCTTCTGAGAGCAGGAGGGAACCGATGTAATCCACTTACCATCGTGTTACTGGGGTCAGCGCTCGGCCGATACATTCCATCTAATGTGGTCATTGCCATGATTGCCAGAGTGAACATGATGGACACTCATGGGTGATAGCCACAAGCTGCTGGTGAGTGACAAGCAGTTGAAACTGCTGGGCTAAGTCCCACAGGGTCTGGTAACCATGATGTCCACTTTTATTGTGGAGCCATTCTGCCGCTTCTCAGGTCTCAGTGGTATGGCTCTGGAACTTCACAAGGGCATCTGCCTCAACATTCCCGAGGAGAATGTTAAATGAGAGGGCAGGGACATGACAGTTACCTGTGGCTGCTGGCAGGCATCCCAAATGTCTTTCCATACATGTCTCCTCCAGACAGGGCAGACCATGACAGTCCATTGTTCTTGTTTACAAGTTGTCCTCCAGGTGGTAAGGCCTTTATATACTGCCCAATGATCAGTACAGATTGTTAATGAGTTCCTGGGCTCATGTACTATAACCATTCACACAGCTCTTAACTTAGCCCACTGACTGCTTTGCGTTGTGCCTGTTTCCCAACAAATACTGTCGATGCTGGGATGCACAGTCTCAACTGTCCATGTGGGAGGCTGTCTACTAGCCAAACCATCTGTTTACCATGCGTTCTCTGGAACTGTTCCTATGCCTTCTTTAGTGGGCACTTCAACGGCCATCATGGGGATTATAATTTGAGCTGAAGAATCTTCCATGTAAGACTCTGGGCCTTGGATCTCAAGCATTTCAGTACTTAAAGGGCTGGTTTTGAAGACACTATGTTGCAGCACATAAGCTTTTCATGGTCATGCACCATGTTCCATCAGGCTTTCATATTGGCCATACAGGACTATTGAAGGGACTATGGGCAGTTATTATTACCCCTACCCTTTCTAATTCCTTAATTGTAGCAGTAATTTCCTGGTGCCCCCCTAAGAGTTTATACTGTTTGGTGGCCACAATTCTTCAGGGTGAGGGCACCTTCACCAGGGACCATTTAGCTTGTCCCCTTAGCCTCGCATTTATTACTCTGCATAAGAGGCAGAATTCTCCTATGGTAGTCTATAATGTGGCATTCTGGAGAATGTCAATTCTTAAAATATATTCAGGTATAGGATAAATATACACTGTATATCTTTGGGGAGGTAATCATCCAGTTTTTAAAACTAAGTTTTGTTTTGTTGCTTAGTGTATTAGTCAGCCAAAGGGGTGCTGATGTAAAGTACCAGAAATCTGTTGGCATTTATAAAGGGTATTTATTTGGGGTAGAAGCTTATAGTCACAAGGCCATAAATCGTAAGTTACTTCCCTCACCAATGTCTGTCACCACGTGTTGAGCAAGATGACTGCTGGTCTCTGTAAGGGTTCAGTCTTCCTCTTCTTCCTAAGGCTCTGTGGTCCCAGCTCCTTCCTTTCTCACCTGTAGGTTAGCATAAGGCTTGTCTCTCTCCCCAGGGCTCATTTCTTTCTCTGCTCAGCTGCTCTGCTCTCTCCACAAGGCCAGCTGTAGACTATCAGGCTCTCTCTCTTCCTAGGGTCTCTGCCATGGCTATGCAGCCATCTCTGTTCCTCTGTGTTCTTCCCCTGTGTGTTTATTTCCCGGGGCTCCAGCATCAAAATTCAAACTCTCTCCTCTGCCATGTTGTTTTCTCTGTGAGTCCCCACCCACCAAGGGGGCAGGGACTCAATGTTCTACTGATGTGGCCAAATCAAAACCCTAATCATAATTTAATCAAGTAAAAGTGAAACCTCTGAATTTAATGCAATCTAGTATGCCCAGAGGAACAGACCAGTTTATAACACAATCCAATATTTATTTTTAGAATTCATAAACAATACCAAACTGCCACACTTAACATAAATGTGTTTTTCCCCCATAGCTGTCTAAGCCAGCTCTTGCCCATAAATGAATCACGCTACATTGCCATGAATTAAAGTACATTCAGTTTGTGTGTCTACTAAGGTTAATACTTATTGTTGATTAGTAGGGGACCAATAAATAGTTAACTCTACATGTGGCCTCCGATCCCCAGGATCTCCAGTTACTGTCCTCACCGGAGGATCTTGACCCCTCCCCTATGATAGGGGGAAGGGTACCTGCCCAGCTCTGCCGTGAGAGCAGAAGGTTCACAGAGTTGGTGCAGCAGCTATTTTCCTATTTTCCCTTCTCCCTCATATGTTTTTGTAAATCTTTTGTCCATAGGGAGCTTGCTCCAAAGTCTCACTAAAACCATGTTGGGCTGCCTTTCTATTGTTTCTAGCTCAGGACCCACAGCAATAAGATCTACCCACATATGCTTGCAGGACACACGATTAGGACCATCATGTCCTCAGGGCATTTTTCCTGTCTCCCTGACCGCAGTGCCCTTTCTCCACAGCCTTTCTGATTCCTCTAAGTCTGTTACAGCCTGCACAGCTCACAACACAGAGGGCTCAGGGTTGACACTAGAGGTCCATGATAATGTTTGGCAACAGTATGTAGCACAGCATCTTTCTTTCCTGAAGTAAAAACTTCAGTGTCAGGCCCACGAAATTGGTGGCATAAATGAAATATTTCATCCTCAATCCCCATGAAACATCCTGTAATTCTTCCATGGATTGCCAATGAGGGTTGGCATGGGGTATATCTCCTTCATTAGGCCATGCAGCCTTGCATCCATCAACCAGCCATACCAATAGTGACACTGTTTCTGTTTCACTAGAGGCAGTATATAAATGCTGACGTAGAAAAGGGTGAGTGGTGATGAATGCCAGTTTATTCAGTTCCACCCCAGATAGTCCAACTCTTTCTGCTCCAGGGTACCAAAATCTTAGAAATTGGTTAGGCAGGGACTTTCTAGATCTCTGCCTGTATGTTTGCTCCAAATCATCCAACCAGCAGTGGTATATCCCTTCATGGTTATATATAATTTCTGCTGGGGGTGGAAATGTAGTACCCCAGGGGGTTGGTCTTATAATGCCTTCCACTTCTGTTGTATTATAAGGCGCACCCTTGGGAGTTCCTTATCCTCTTCCGCTTCCTGTTCTTCCTCTTTCTCCTCATCTGAGGAGGAATCTCTAGGATCCCATACCTTAGGGTCCCACCCAGGGGTGGTTAATACCCTCTGGACCTGGACTCAAGGCAACCTATGGCCCCTAGCTCAAGCATTTCTACCAGCCAGGGTTTCTAACTGATCATCAACTCAGTGCAGGTGATCAGTTAAAGAATCTTACATCTCTGCCTGTGCTAGGCGCCAATCCCTTTCTAGCTTTGACTTTTCTTCTGAGCAGCACATAGAAGTTTTTGCCACTTGTTCTCCCTTGGTAGCCATCTGCAAAGCTTCTAACAGGGACCTTGCTATAGCCATTGCTTATTTAAGTGCAGCTGCTCTGCTACTTCTTGTAGCACAGCCATTATACCTGCTGAAGCTTTTAGGGTGTCCCCGTACTCTCTCAGTGGCCCCTTCCAAGAGGGCAGCCACTCCACCCCATGTTTTCCAAACCAACCCAGGTTTTCCCACACTGATTCTCCTTTCCCAGAGCTCATACCCACTACTGCTGGTGGTCTTTTGGTCTCCTGGCTCATGGCTCATCAATTATTCCAACCCAAGTCTGAAGGGCACAAGTTGGGCCTGCCGCAAGACCAAAGAACACACCTGGCACAGAGTCAGACATAAGCTTCATTTGTACTTACGGACAGGAGAGAGTCTATGGTGGCAGCAGTCTGGAGAATGAAGGTAGTGTTCTGCAAAGGAAAATGAGAGGTGATATAAAGGGTTTCAGAATAAAGACATTCCATAGGGTATGAGAACAGAGCTCCTGCTAGGGTCCTGTGATGGCACATATGGGGTCTGGTGATGTTATGGCAGGAATGAAGCTTTACTGCTCTGAGGAGATAATGGTTTATGATAACATCTATAAATCCTTTCCCCTCCGGGGAGGGTTATTAACCTTTAACTTACATTTAGGTCATGCAGGTGGCTACATGCTGAGGGCTTAGGGGGAGCCTGGGCCATGGGTTCCCACAGTGTTCTTATCAGAACAGTGAAAATCCTGCACAAAACTAACTTACCTGTTTTTATTTCACTTTCTGCTACACACACATTCTGTCTTCAGCTTACTGATGAGTAAGGAAAGACAAAGTGGAAAAGAAATGATGAGTGGCCCACCCTTTCCCTTTCCTTCTGTGTCATCCTTCTTCCACATAAGTGGTTGGCTAATACAGGGAAGTAAAAGTAAGAGAGGATACGATAGGCTTCCTCCATTGTGTGTCTGAGAACACCATTTTAGTCTTTCTGCTTTCCGTGTCTACAATTTTCCCATAGCTCTTCCCACCTCAATTTCTCATTCTGCTGTTTGTAAAACCTACATATAACTTAAATTTAACATCTCTTGTTTTAAATCTCTTCCAATATAATTTATTATCTTCAACTACTGACAGTCTTGAACTTAAATGAAAGACAATCAAAACCCATATTTTCCTTTGCCTAGATATTTATCTGTGGATCTGTTACAAATAAATTGATAGTAACAACAACAACATGTTATGATTTGAAGACTCAGTAAGGAAGGCCTAATATTTTATGTAGTAGTTTGCAGTGGAAAACGTTTGGAAACACACCATGCATCTCCAAGAACCATCTTTCACAGTTGAATGTTGCCATTTCACAGGACTGCTGGCTCTGGGATGATGACCTTGTAATCTGTTTTCTGACACCCATTAATGCATTTCCTCACTTTCTTGATTGAAGTACTACATGCACTGATCACTGATTTGTAAAGTTGGGTATGAATGTCCGATGAGTTTAAAAAAGAAACCTTTAACACTTCATTCTGTTCTAGCCTCACTTCTCTTTGCAGTGCAGTCCACTGTGTCACTTGCTGCCTGCATCTGTTGCATCAGAAATAGGTAAGGAAAAAAAAAAAAAAAAAAAAAGGAAGCGGGTGGAGGACAGAAAGACACCAAAATAAATGTTTACACAAAGGGCACTCAAACTGCCAGTATCCTCTCATACATTAAAACTGAATGAAATCCCTGGAAATCTCCTTGCTGATATTTTTTGCTTGTTCTTATTTCATTCTCATGGTACACGGCACTACTAAATTGTATTACTATTCTGCTCTGGCCTGTAGTCTTCCTGCACTTTGGGGAGCTGACTGTCATTAAGGGCTTGCGAGACACCTGTGCAGTGGCCTGCTCTGGACATGGGATTCCCACACGTGGGCTGCCCACAGCTCCTGGAAACAATACGAATGCCTGGGTTTGGTGACCGGCATCGGTTGAGAATAGCAACACAATGTTGGACATTGGCTTTCTTTTCAGATACTTCCTGTTTGAAAAGAAAATGATTCACCTTTTTCTCCAAAAATAACATTTAAAATTTATTCTTTCAACTTGCATTTCATCACAGTTATTCCTTAGAGCTGACTATAAATATTCTTTTTGTTATACCATTTTTTGTTCCGAAAACAAATATTAACAAGCCAACCTAATTTATATAAAAATAAAAAAAAAGACTGTATTAGATTTTTGTCTTTGGTGACCTAGAAAAGGAATCAGTAATATATAAGGAGATTTGTATCCCAATGAGAGAGATCAATTATTCCTAATTCACCACACATTTTCTTAAAGCATCTACCACCTGCCTGGGACTATAGTAGGTACTAAAGTCTCCATACACATCTTTATATAATCTGAAATCCTACTGATATGAACAAAAAATGGTGGTGATATTTTCTTTGCATAAGGTTAAATAAATTGACCTGAGATATTTTGTTAAGATTGTCTTCCCAGCACACTTCAGCCCTTGGATTTATCATGCCTTACTTAAAATGCTTTTGTTCTCTGGGGTCAGAGTCCCAGATTCACAAATGCCTTCCTTTTCCTTCCCTCCCTTCCTCCCATTTTCCCCCAAGGTAAACAAATTCTTTAACTGAATCCTAAACCCAGCCTCTTTACTCCCTGCAGCAGCAAGCTTCTTGGTTTCACTGCCTCTGGCTTAGAACATTTTCTATATTGAATATTCCAGAAGCTAGTACTCAATGCTGAGCTTCTGATATGCTAAAGAAGAAGAATAAAGAATTTGAGAACTCCTCTTTCAAGGCAATAGCCTGTTTTATGAAGCTGTTGTCTTGATGCACAATCCTATTTTGCACTTGTTCTATTTGAGTCCTGTAACATGTCGAATCTCCCAACATACATGCTCACTGACAGATGGATGCTTAACTGACTAGAGTGGAGGCTTTATATTTAGAAAAAGCAAAAAAAAAAAAAAATAAGTTTATAATTTTCAAATGATTACACAATTTCATAGGAATTCACCTAATAACCCCCCAACTTATTTTTGCTAATTATTTCTTCATCTTCTCCCTAACCCTACCTCTTGCTAAAACTGCTGACAACTATACCTCCTTCAAAATCAGTCACACACTTCACACTTCCACCATGGTGATAAAGTGGCAGGACTAAGACAGTATTAAAATTTAAAAAAAAAAAAGGATGGAACAACTGAAAAGTGAATTACAGGCTTCCCAAAACAAAATTCTGTTATTAATAACAAATGAAGCCTATGGAATAACCAAGACTATACAGACTCTGTCCAAATTTATTCAAATTGATCACAATCATTTGTCAAAAATGACCTGGAAAGTACCTGCATGTACATCTTCTGTACTACTGTAAAAATATCAATCTCAGTTTTGTAAGCTATCTCATTAATATACTTGACAATATCACAATTGCCGAAATAAGTTTTATTTTGAAATGTTTCCATTTCCACATTTGCTTTGGCATCTCTGCCCTAATTTACATTTTTTAAAATTATTTTTATTGATTCTGAATACTTTTGATATTTCTATTCCATGATAGAGCAATAGTATATCAAGATATTATAACATTATATGGCTATTTAATTGAATAGAATATTTCATTAATTGGTATTGGAAGTGTTGCTGGATTTTCTCTAGGTTCCTGGCTAAGTTATAAGAAATGAATTTTGAGAGCAAGCCAGGTTAGTTAGGCCAGTAATTTATTAAGGAATGGTGAGAAGAGAAAGGGGAGAAAATAACAGATCATTCGTCCCAGGTAGAGAGGAAGGGGCTGAAAAGCGATAAAGAGAGCTGATTCACAGACTACAATTCCCCATTATAGATTATAAATGCCCAGATTTACTTGCATATTGATCTAGGAGGAGGGTGAAGAAGGCCAGAATAGAGGGTAAAAAGGCAGGGGAGAGAGAAAGAGAGAGAGAGAGCCAGTTTGGCCTTTGTTCTTCCTTTTTGAGCCATTAATTATTCCATCCCTTTGCTAATGACAGGGGAGGAGTCCCAGATCTTTGCTGTTTTGATTGGTTATCCCATCCATCAGTCTCCCGGGAGGGCCCAATGCTAAGGCCCCTGGAGAATATCCAGGGCTTCTCCTTGATTCTGGAGGAAATCTCATTCCAAATGGGGGACTCTCAAGGGTCTTCCAGCAGCCATCTTGGGGGTACCAAAGGACTTGTGTTTAATGGTGGCTGTTTTTCTGCCAGGTTCCGGATCCGCCTATTGATTCCCAAATTAGCTTGCTGCCAAAGTAAGAAGGGCTTAATCTGGAGTGATATATCAATGTTTGTAAAGGACAAAGAATACATTCGAGATATTTTAAAGGGAAAATCAAGGTTACTTAAAGACGAGTTATGGAGAGGAAATAAAGTGAAAGTCAAAATTTCACTGATGGGTGCATAGGAGTTACTAGTCTCCTAGCAACTTTCAGATCAGTGCTGGGAGTCCTGATTTGAAGAATGTGAAATGAACCTTCTGTCACTACCTAAAATTCAAGGTGAACTTTCAGTAATAAAATATATTTACCTACATTGCTTGTGGTACCACACTGTTTCACTCCACTAAGCTCTTCCCTCCATGTCAAGAGGAAGTGATCTCCAGCATTACATTTACTTTCCAGAAGGGAAAAGTTGGTGGGCTCCATGAAATGAAATGCCCTTTGTTGATTTCAATGCCAAGAAGACCTAATGTAGTTTTAAGTGCAGAAATGAACAGAATTTGAGGTAAGCATTGAAATGAAAATGTAAAGAGACTAACATAGGCCTAGAAGTGAAGCTAAAACACATAAACAAAATTTAAAATCCCATAACTTTTTTTTTTAATCACAAAGGCACATGAACCTTTGCTACTGCCTTCAGGAGGGGAAGGAGATTATCGTCTCAGGAAAGTCAAATCTCCTTCCCAACTAATACTGCCCTCTACTAAACTTACCTAAGGTCAATTTAACGGATCATTAGAAATGTAACCAACATATCACTTAAACAGGTTCATCATTTAGCCAAAAGAAGACAAGCACTTTTCCCTCAAGTGTATGCTTTCCAGCAGCCACTCGTTTCTTGATATTTCCATTAGGAAATATTGATAGACGAACAGTTATTTTTAAATGTCTACACTTCCACTTATAAAAGTATACCATTTCCAAATGGGATAACAGTGTGATTTGGGAAATGTTAAGAGTGGAATAAAAGCAAGATTTGCAAATAGAACCATCTCCTGGACAGCCCAAGGAAAGGACTGAGGGTCTGATGGTCAGGAGTGGGTTGGATATTTACTAATGAAGGGGATTAACTAGTCAGAGGGTACATTAGCAAGTTCTTGGATAAGAGAGACAGTTCCTACTTTCTGTTCTTTCTCTTTCTCCAGGCCTAACCAAGTACAAAATGAGTAGCCCCTAAATTACAGACATGCCAAGAATCTTGTTACATTGCTTGGTAAAGGGTTCTTCATCACAAAGGAGGACCTTATTAAAGCTCTTGCTTAGGCTCCCAAATTCCTAATTGTTTCATTGTTGCACATGATTCCTAAATAACACTGGAACAGGAGAGAGGATTCACATTTGTGTTATGGGCTAACAGGAGTATGCTGAATTGCTCTGAGCATGTAGTTAGGATATAGAAGGTATATGTTTGTACTGATCTATTTCTCAAACCTTTAGTAATGAACTCACATCACACTGGGGTTCTGCTCTCTGCATATTTACAAACGAATTACATTATTCTACCACTCAATTCTTGTTTTAATTTGCCAGCAAACATTCCCTGGAACATGTTCATACCATATATAGATAAACATTTTTAAAAGAGACTGCAGTAGTCCTTTTATATTAAAAAAAAAAAAGAGTAATATGTTTATTGCTGAAAATACTTAAGTACAGAAAAGCACACAGATGAAGAACACTTAACCTTCTCAAAAATTTTTGTGCCCGTTATTTAATTTTATTCCCATGATATTTTTATGAATTAGGCAAGATAAGGATTATTGCCCACTTAGCTGTTTCGGAAAATGAAAGATCAAAGCATGTTGCCTTCGGTTCAGGTTCATGGCAGGTCCAGGGCTGCCCTTGGACTCTAATTCCTTGGCAACTCTCTTTCTCTACCATACTAAAGCCCGCAGGGAGTGGAAAGGGAGTATGTCGTCCACAAGATTCAGAGCCCAACACAGAAAGGAAAGGAGCTGTCTTGACCAGTCCTGAGGCCTCGCAAGGACAGCGTGGCCCGTGTGTGGAGCCTCTTGGGCTGCATCTGCCCTGACAGATTTCTCAGCATTTCTGGAAGCTGCTTGGAAAACTGCTTCAGACAGTGACCATGGCAGCTGACAGCTTTGGCTGAGTGACTCTCAGCCCTAATTAGACATAAACCTCTGATTTCAGGGTGGATGTGGAAGGAGAATGTTGAGCCCTCATGCTTCTTTAGATGGTGCATTTATTGTGGACTGGATAATGAATCAGGAGAACACTGGGATTAGCCCTACTCATCGATTTATTGAACGAAAGGTGTGCTCCAGTTTGTAACACAGTCAAGGACTTGGTGTCTCCATTTTTGTTTATGAATGCATTCACCCTCCATTTACATTCTGTCCAGAGACACTTTAGGTAAATCTGCTTTAACAAATGGATTTGTAAAGTGTTCTATAATGTTTCCATGTTTGATTATCCATGTAAAAGGTTTTCCAAATAACAAACAGCTAATAGCAAATGAGACTGTGTGATGTTATTTGATGTCTATATGAATAACAGATTTTAAATAGGCTGCTTCCCAGTGTTTAAACTCTGTATTTAAAGGTAAAATCTTTATACCATATGGTGTAGAGAGGGTTACTCTCTGTGGTCCTAAGCTTTATTGAAAGCCTCATTATTTATATGTAAAATAAATTTATGAATGGAAAATGTTTATATTAAACATTCTCAGTAGCAAATACATGAAAGAGAATGGCTGTGTTCTGCACAGAAGAAAATGTGACAAATAGAATAGATAAAGGAAACTTTCATAAAATGGTCCAGAGGCATGTGGAATATGTTATCCAAAACAAGATAGGTAATGTATACCATATGTCCATGAGCCGATATGTTCAGTGGTCTCCTAACTGAGCTTTTGGAAAAACAGGGACTAGAGAAGGGCACGGACTTTGCAAAGTTGCAAGGTCATGGGATAAAGATGGCACATTAGTTCATCGGAATTATCTGGTGGAGCTATGGAATCTGTTAAAATCACCTTTCCAAAGAATGGAAAAATAACGTGGATGAGATTTTTGCTTATTATTTTTTTCTAATATCACAAATGAAGTAATATCAAGCACTTTTATTTGTTCAGGAAAATGCCACTTCACATTGACTCTTTCATTTACATGATCATGTATTCACTTTTATTCACTACTTCCTTACCTCTAGCAAAAATACTTACACATACATATACATACATGCAGTCTGGCCCTGAATGCTATTATTACGAGTCGACTACCTCTGAGGTGTTTGTGCTCTTTATGAACAATCACTAATTTACCATCAGCTGACCACAGTCCTTACACCCAGTTGCACATATGACCAACTTTTAAATTGACGGCCCATAGGACACCATTTAATAGATCTGGGGGCCTCTGATGATTTACATTGTCTTAGGAAAGGGTATAAAAGAAAAGGAAATTCCTAAAACCAATTTGTTAGTGTTAAGGCCAAAATGTGACCATAGATTGGGAATTTTTTAATGGCTGGTGAACCAGCACATTAAAATTATCATATTGAGTTTTTTGACACATGAAAAAATAGGAAATCTTGCTGAACTATCCCAGGATATAGGATAGTTTCAAGGGTTAGTACATAAAATTATTCATTACACTGCCCCTCTTGCAACTCATCATAGAAAGCTTGGTCCAGATTCTGGGCAATTACCCATAATACTGTTTAATCATAATATCCACTGAAAGTGAGGTGACCCATATATTGCTGGAAGGAGGGCAAGTTGGTAGAACATCTGTGAAAGGCATCTTTTAGAAATATTATTAAATTTATTGATTTTTAAATATATCTTGAACAAGCAATTCTGTTTATAGAATTATCCTAAGCAGCAATTATGGCACTGTTTAGAAAGAAAAAAAGAGAGAAAGAAAGAGAAAGAAAACAAAAAAAGGAAGGAAAAATTTAAAAGCCTAAACACCCAAAATTAGGAAATTAATTTTTTTGGCATTAAGGAAAAAACTTAAAAGTTATTATTTTATATAAGACTTGAAGTATCTATTGAGTAATTCCCACCATTGCACCAGGCATTGCCAACTGGTCCTCTCTCTGATTCCTGGAGGCTTTACACAGTGCCTCCTGGATGGCATGGCTGCAGACCGCCTCTCACGATCTCACCACCCTGTGCCCTTGTCTACTCTGGCCAAGACCCATGCCGACTCAACTTTCCCTGCCAAAACCACAGTGACCAACTCCATTTCCACTTCACTGAAGCTCCTTCAATATTCTGCCTGCTCTCTTCCTTTTGTCGAATTGTATGCATCTTATCACTTGGGAGGGGTCTTCGGGGCCTGGCTTAGGAGAAAGAACATCCCAGAGGTACTCATTCCCTTAAAACAGTGCTCATGAAGATTTGGAAAGGCATGACCTGGGGTGAGAAAGAGACAGGATAAATGATTTGGAGCAGAAAAATGGATATTACAAACGAAGGCCTCAGTCCATTGCTGATTATAGGGCTCTATCCAGCAATTCAACTAAATCTCCAGAGTGAAAGTAAGCATGTGATACTTTCCCCACCAGTGACAGATCTGCCAAGACCTTGGAAGAGGCACATATCAGACATATAATCCATCAGCCTGTTTCCAAAAGCCAAGAATCACTTTGGGAATAAAATCCCTCAATACAGAAAAACACACCAGTAGATATCTATTTCATCATAACAAAAATAGTTTTGGCATAGAGAAATTCTGTTCTTATACCAAATTTTTACCTTTGAAAACTGGGTTAAGTAGATTGCCATGATTTGGCCATTGTTTAAGAGATCTAATTTCTGTCTCCCAGAAACCAATTCCTAGGACAGAACTCATATGGTGAATTCTTAGAAGCAGTAAGTATGTCCATGCTTGCACTTCCTATAGTTTATTTCAGCCAAAAATCTAAATAACAATGTATATTAACTATGTATTCAATTATACAAAGTATTTTGTAAATTACTTTCTATGAAAGGCAGAGAACTTTTCCAAACACAGTTATATTTTGCAGTTCTCTAACATTAATTACCTGGCAGAGTCCACCTCACAGAAACTCAGCATAGGCAGCTACTTGTATGGGGTCATTTAAGAAGACACAAAAGAACACTGATGAAAATATAGTACCTTCTCTACCAGCCTGCTACCATGCCGGAATTTACTGTGATCAGCATGATATGAGAGTGATCCGAAGAAAGAGGCATTTTACCATCTGTAAATGGGAATCTGTCAGCTAGCTAGCACATTTGCATGAATTACTTTAAACTCAAAATGACCCACTGTAATTTAGCAGAGAAGGCGCTGAGGGACTAGTACAAGACAACAAAGTATTGATTTTGGAAGAGGAGGGTAAAAGGAGGTAGGGAGTGTCCAGTAGATAGAGTGACATTCAGGACAGATATTACTACAAGGGACCTAGATTCCAGGATTTGGACTGCAGGGCACTAGGACCCTAAATGTGCTATGAAAGGCTGTGTTATCAGGTTGATAAAAACAGAAGAGAGTGGGTATCTACTTCACAATTAAATTACAGCACACACCACTCAGAACTGAGTGGGAGAGAGTGTGGTCTACAGTGTGAACTGTGGTCTATGGTTGGTGGCAAGGCTCCAGGATGTGTAAGTTCATTGAGGGTGGTGGGCCACACTGTGGGAGATGTTTGTGTGGAATGTGGTGGGAGGTGTGGGAGGTGGGCAACATGGGAATCCCAGTGGGTTCCGTGTAATATTTTGGGTAATCTAAGCACCTCTTAAAATATATGTATATATATATATATATATATATAACATTTTTGTAAGCAAATACACATATATGCATATATATTTATATATCATTTTGCAAATGTTTGTATGTATTGTGAGAATTTTGATTTTTACCCATAATAAAAAAAAATAAAATAAAATAAAATATGATGCCAAAATAAAAAAATAAAAAAATTAAAAAAAATGTTTTCTTTGTTATTCCAATGTTGAAGAAATATTTAATTTAAATAAGGTATTATTTAGGTGTTTATTCTGGATGTGAGTGTGTGTGTGTGTGTGTGTCCTTACATACCATAATTTGGAATGATGGGTGGTGAACCTGTTATCATGAATCTGATTTAGATTAGATATTATAAAGTAATTTATTTTCCACATCATTTCTTTAAACATTTACCTTTTTCCTCTATTTTGATAAATTCATCGCATTTTTCACTATAGAATGTGTCTCAGCAGTCAGTATGGGGATTTGGGAGTTTTTCTTTTGTGTTTGAGTGGAAAATGCAGACATGCTCTTCCTAAATAATCCTTAACTGGTTCAAGAAAGGTGCTGGCAGAAAGACATCCTGGGTTTATCAGATTGTCCCCAAGTTATTTTCTGTAAAATGTGACATTCTGCAGAATTTTTATGTGAATTTCACAGACTAAATGGTCATACTGCAAAGATGTTTGTGATTATTAATATAAAGTATTTTCTCATTCTTTTGTCTCTACTTCCTGCATCCAATAGCTGAAAAGGGAGTCAAATCTTCCCAAAATGACTGTGTACTGTCAAAACGAGACACTTTAATTTAAATAATAAATAAGCTTCATGGTTACCTTTTGCTCTGTTCCATGCTAAACATTAGCACCTGATCTGGTTTCCAGTATTATTGCAAAACACTTAAGTGTAGATTATAAGATTGTACTTGATTTATTAAAGTAATGAATTAGTTTTATTGTAGGTGATTAAATGTATTTTACTTTTTAAAGCACAAGAACTAGAAAAGAAGAGCATCATTACAATCTGAAAATAACTAGAAAGATAAGTTCATTAACTTGCCTACACTTGCGCATCATAAAAACCTTGTTAAAAATTACTCCCTAGCCTGCTGTATTAGCTTCTTTATGAGGTAATTTCTCCATACAGTAATAAGATTTTTCTTTTACTCTCCAGTGCATATTAAACCCACTAATCTTCTTTTATAAACTATAGTTTCAGCCACTTTCTCAATTTACTCACTTTAAAGATGCACTCCTATTAATATTAAAGGTAGCAAATGCAGATATGAACCTTGCAAAACATGCTTTTAGATTTATGGCACAGTTTTTTAATAGTGTAGTGCAATAACACAAAAGGGAAAAAAAACAACAACTAAATGCCAAGCATGTCTTATGTCAAGCCGAACAGTCTTAGTCCCCATAGAATAAATTTCCCACCCCATTCATTATGGGAATGAACTGTAGACATATTTTCTACTGTCAGCAAATAAAAACAGAATAGAGAGACTCAGTTCATTGAAAAAAGTAAACTAAAATCTTGCATAGGAACTGCACAGATGTCAAGGATCTGATTGATACGGATTTCCTAGCAGTAAGACTTTAGCAATGGGAAAGATATCATCTATTTCTTGCATAGGGTTTGTCCACCATATGATGTCAGGGTTCCTGAAGATTTTTACATTACTGAATAAGAAGTTACCACCAATAAGGAGTTTTAAATATTCACAGGAAACCCATTTAGGCCAAGGACAAATGGCAGCCATTAATACCTGTGGGTAGATCTCTAAGAATCAAAGTCTTCTTTCTGTATTCAAAACCAGAGAAGTCAATATATGAGATTGACTATTAAGGATTTCAAAAGTTAAAACCCAGTCATTTTGATTATATCTCATTTTTCATGATTCTTATTAAATATTCACTATTTTAACAGTTTATTATTTAACAACTGCATACATAAATTACAAATCAATCCTAGAATTCAAACACCTCAAGTGGATAATACATCTTGGAAATATTAACCTAAATTTTTTACAGAAATCTGTTTTAAAATAGAATGCAGAAACAGCTTCTTTGACTTTTTTCCGCTAGAATTTAAAAATAAGAATTCCTCATTCTTGAAAAATTAAAAAGTAAGAATTTCCTTTTTGCCCCATGGACTGATTTTGTTCACTGTGAAATAAAGATTTTAAAATAATCTATTTAGATGCTGAAACTATTCAGAAAAGAAATATAAGGGGCAATACTATATGAAAAAATGTCCAACCTCTCCACTAATTAAAAATGCAAATTTGAAATTTTAATGGAAAATGCCGTTTTTTTCCAATATCAGACCGACAAACGTTTTTAAATAATGGAAATAACTTGCATTGTCCAGAATTCAGGAAAATGAATTATGTGAATTCATTATATGAATTGTTAGTGAAAGTTTCCAGTCTTTTTTAACAACTTTGTTACAAGATTTTAAACATGCATGGTATTGACTCAACAATTCATGAAGAAACAAGCAGAGAAATGCCTGAGGACTGATATAGAAAATGTAGGTTAGCGAAAAGAAAGTTGATAATTATACAACACTTATCAATATTTAAGTAAATTATGGCACAGTTAAAAATATGGAGCTTATTTCATCATTATTTTACTTGTTGACATTGAAATATGTCCATGATACATTGAGTGGAAAAAGAAATTACCAGATAGCATACATTATATAGTATGTTAAGAAAAAAGTATAAATACATAGATATGTGTGGTAATTGAAAAAAAAATTTTGGAAAGAAAGAATATACACTAAAATGCTAGTAATAGTTATCTCTGTGAGAAAGAATTATAAATAATAAATTGCTATTTTTTATTTTTTTAATATACTATCCTTCCTTTCTACCAAACACATTGAATAAATAAATGCTTAAAGGCTCACTTTAACCTTCTATAGAATATATGTTCTATATATATTGAACATATATTCTATGCCACAAGTAATTAAGTCCCAGGCATAGCTTTAACTTTTGTAGTGACAGAAATTACTCAAGCATCTGTAAGTATATGTAAAAGATAGAACAGTGACATTGATACTGAGCAAAAGTGGGTTCTTTTCTCCCAATACACATTTAAAGCCAATTCCTGAGACACCAGGGTTTCAAAAAGGGAAAAAGTTTATTCGGTTATGCAATCAAAGGAGCACAGTGGCATAATAGCCCACAACTGCCTCTTGGATCTGCAGAAATTCTAATATTTTATAACATCAGGGTGCTAATGAATAATTGGGGTGGACCTGGATACAGAATCCTTCATTAAAAATCATTAAGGGGCTGAACAGGATGGAGGTGGACCCCAAAGAAGGGTGAGTCACAGAGTTACAATCATGGGGGTGGATGTGCCTGAAATGGTTGGGCATCTATCTCCCATATGAAGGGACCTAGATTCAATCCCCAGGACTTCCCAGTAAAATAAAGAAAAATAGAGAAGGTGTGCGGGCAGCCAGGCCCCGCGAGTGGGTGAGCCCCCAGGCCCCACGTGTGGCATACCAGGCCCCTCCGAGCCATGCAGCAAGATGATGATGTAACAGGAGAGTGACACAATGGAGACCCAAGACAAAACGCACAGAAAAACCAGGAACTAAGATGGTGCAGGTGGCAGGACGCCTCTCTCCCACATTGCAGGTTCCCAGGATGGAATCCTGGTGAAGACAGGAGGAGAAGGATGAGAAGAGAGGGCAGGAAACAGACACAGAGAATTACCCAGCAAATGGACACAAAACAGCAAAAACAGGGAGGGGGGAGGGTTACAATGGATAAAAGTAAATACATAAATAAATCTTTAAAAAAAAGTTACAGTCATTATCAGAGATCAAATTTCTGGGATAGGAAAGTACAGAGTAGAGGTCAGTCACAAGATTTTCCATATGGATATGAAACAAGAGGGTGGAATGGTTACCATCACAATATTACGCATATACAAGGGTGAGCCTAATCTATAAATAAGGGTAAAGTCAATCTAGATTTATCGTCTCAATAGTAAGCATACACAAGGGTGAGCCTAAGTCTTGAGTAACCATAAACAGGGGTGAGACCTTTTAGAATGACCATCACAACAGAAACTGGTTAAATCCAGCCAGTTTCAACAATTTCATATATTAACCTTTGGCTATTTTATAATATAAAGGCATCTATATGACGATTTGGTAATCATAATTATTTGTTAATTCTTAACACTCCATCACAACATCATAGATTATCACTAGAGGTCACAGAGATAAGATCTCTGGTGTTTATTAGATACTCAACAACCATTGTTAATATTAAAAATAAATCATTTAATGCAACATGAATCATTAAATTAGCAGGTTAAAAGTAATTATTTTCTTAATTAAATTATTAATTAAATGTATTACAGATTTGAATTTAAGATAATATGTCTTAAGATATTTCTAAAAGTTTATACAATTATTCAACTTTTATGATTCAGAAGTTAGCAATCTATCATTTATTCATTTAAAATAAAAGCATAGAAGAAATTTGAAATAGTTCTCCAAATCTGCTTCTTTTATGCATGTGTTCGTGTGTATTCTAAAAAAGAAAATATAATCTCTACTTTAGATAGGCTAAATAATTTTCTGATTGGCTACTTTCTATGGAAGGAGCTCTTATAGTTTCAAATTTTTAACTTTTTTAAAATAAGAATTTTAATTTTTACCTTTACACGTCTAGAAAAGTTTTATCTCCTTATATTCCTCACTCTTATTTTTCACTCTTGATCATTTCTTCTTCATCCTAATCTGTTGTCCATTCATTGAATCACTTATGCCTTCCTCTCTTGTATATGTTTCTTTAAAAAGAGAAAGAACATGTGTATGTGTGTGTAACTTTTCTTGGACTTGTATTATCTTTTTTTTTTAATCAGGTATTATATTTCACTTTATTGTTTTTATAAATATATGTTCTGATTTAGAATTCTTGTATCCATTCATCTCCTATATTCTGAATGATTAACTTGTTCTCCAGTCCCATTTTCTCTCTGATTTCCTCTTTCAGAACTTTAATTCATTTCAAATAGTTCTGGTCTTTACTGCCCCTTTAACATCATGTTAACTCTCTGCCTGAAAAAGCTTTCCACATCCCAAGATAAACATCCCAACACAATTTCTTTGGATTCTTCCATTTCCCTAGGGGTTACTGTTACAGTTAGGATTCCCTCTAATCATTTCTGCAAAAAACATCAGAAAAGTAGTTTTTTTCTGAGTTGGTCGTATCAAGAGTCTTCATCTTGTAGGCACTTCCACAACAAAAGCAGGTAGAAGTTTGGACAAAAATAAACTAAAAATAAAAAACCAGTTCTAGGTAAAGAAGAAAGATGAAAACACACACAAAGAAAGTTCAGCAACTCAGCATGGTAAGAATTATAGAAACTTAGACATGTAATCGTGAAAATACAAAGCAGAGGTTAAAGAGTTTTAGTCCCTTATTCTATTTCTAGCAACTAGTGCGTCTCAGATAGTGGGCCATCACTAAATGTTTGCTAAATGAGCAAATGAATAAAGGAAAGTGAACTGGTTAATCTGGTTCAGAAGTTAAAACACTGAAAGAAGGAATCAACCCACCTTCCGTCATTTCTCTAAGAGAAATCTAACATTGTTTCACCATGGTCACTGTTCTTGAATATAATATTAAGAAAACTTAGCTTTTAAACAGAGTCAGAATACATTACATTTGATTGTCATGAGCTGTTTTTACCTGCAGCCTTTACAAAGGCTTGAAATAAGTCTTTTTTATTTTTCATTAAAGAAGGTTGGTATCATTAATTATGAACTGTTTCTTCCCTCTGAGTACATATGTTACTCCTAACGACAGATGGGAGCCTCAGCCAGTTATACACTGAGAAGACTGGGGATTGTGTGGTGAAACAGACACCAAAATAATAAAAGCCCAGCTCTGGGATTGTAAACGTAGAAGAGGTTTCTTCATCCTCACTTGCCCCTACCTACTGGACAAGGGAATTGTTGGGGACTCTGTGGCAAATTTGTTGACCAGCACATATTATAAGCAGCCTATTATGATGGACTTAGTCTCATTTGTCTAAGACATAAAAGTTACCCTTTTTAGTTAAGTGTTCTATTCTGGCATTTTGGAAGGATACATGATGCCAAACAGAATATTTATAACAACCTTTTAAGGTTTAGTCTCATCTATTTTTGCCCTCAAAGGTCATTTCATAAAAGAGATCAAAAGACAGCTTCTTTCAGGCCAGCTCAGTAGGTGGCCAGAAGCAGATTAAGGACTAACAGAGCCCTGAAGAAGTAGAAATTTGTATGACTTGTTTTACACAGTTCCATAATATATTGTCTAAATTATTATGCCACAAAATTACATATATGAAGTGTTTAATTATAACTGATATAGTGAGAAAACATGAAAAATGATCTTGGAACAAGCTTTCCAAATGGGTTTCCTGTGAATATTTAAAAATCTTCTGGTATTAACTTGTTTATTCAGTAATTTAAAAATCTTCAGGAGCCCTGACATCATATGGTAGGCAAAAACCTATCCAAGAAATAGATTATATCTTTCCAATTGCTAAAGTCTTACTGTTAGGAAAACCTGAACTTTAGCTTTTGTTTTGTTTTGTTTTGTTTTGTTTTGTTTTGTTTCTCAGGCCAGTACTGAGCAAGTAGTTAAATATTTGCATTTGAAGAAGATAGTACAGAAATTTGCTTTTAGTATCTTGTGACTTTTGCAAAGCAGGTCCATTCAGGCAGCACTGTTGTGTGCCTTCTATGTGTAACATACTATTCCAGACCCTTTGGTAAACAAAGATGAAAGAGACATGGTGACTAACTTCAAGGAGGAAAATACAAAAAAATAGAAAAAAATTAAATATTTGTTGTAGTATGAAGAATGTTGGAAAGAGATACCTACAAAGTACTTTGATGGCATGGAGGAGGACATGGGGAACTTTGGCAAGGAGTTCAGAGAAGGCTTAAATTAAGCTTTAACAATGAAGAGAAGCTTACCAGGAAAATGTCAGGGTCTCAGAAGTGGGAGGAAGAAAAATAATTTAAAGGCAAAGGGAACAGTGTGTGCACAGGTAAAACAGAACTGCAAAACATAGAGATGAATGGATTGAGGATATGAAAAAGGGAACAAGGACAACAGGATGAAGAGAGAGATAGAAACTAGGTTATAAGCAACCCTTACTACTTACAAAGAGCTACTAAAATTTGTAGAAAGAGAGGGACACCATCAGAGCTGAATTTTAAAAAATAGCATTGTCTTAGTTTGTCCATCTGCTATGACAAATATCACACAATGGGTTGGTTTAAACAATGGGAATTTATTAGCTCATATTCTGGGGCTAGAAGAAGTTAAAAATAAAGATATCAGCACAGCTTGCTTTCTCCTGGACTCTGTAGTGTTCTGATGCTAGCTGCTGGCAATCATTGAGGTTCTTTGCTTGTAGCTCTGCCTCCTATCATGTGGTGATGTCCTCTCCTTTTGCTAGCTCTATTTGTTTCTGCTGACTTCTGGCTTCTTTCCTTGGCCTTCTACAACTTCTGGCTTCTGGTTTCTTCTTTTTATAAAGCCTCCAGCAATTTTGATTAAGACCCATCCTCATTCAGTTTTTTTTGCACCACATCTTAAGTAAAATAGTATCTTCAAGAGGTCCTATTTGCAATGGGTTCACACCCAGAAGAATGAGGGTTAACCTTAAAAACATGTCTAAATCAGGGTACATAATTCAATTACCACAAAGAGCAATGGGAAGGAAACAAATACGAGCCTAGGAAAATGATTAGGAATGTTTCAGTAATTTGGGGGAGAGGTGATGAGGGTATGAAGTGAGATAGAGAGCATGAAAAGGAAGGAACAGGTTTGAAAGAGATTTTGGATGAAGAATCAAGAGGACTTAGAAAGTTGCGAGTTAGAAAAATAGTGCTGACGGTGAAGACAAGCATATCGCCTTTGTAGAGTGAGTGGATATATTTTAGTGCCAATAGCTACTTCTAGAAATAAAGAAGAAAGGGTAGATAAGGGAAGCATAACATTGCTAAAATCGGTTCTGTTGGAGCAAAATAATCCATTATATCCGTAGACTACCAGGATTGGGTATAATGAGAGTAGGTATGATTGGAACAGAAAAGTCCACATCATAACCCAAAGTTACGGGAAGGTAGAAGTCCTAAAATAAGTGTGTTAGGCAGAATGATGGCCCTTAACATGTCCACATCTTAATTCCCCAGAGCCTGTGAAAACGTTAACTTACATAGCAAAGAGACTTTGCAGATGTGATTAAGGTTAAGGACTTAGAGAGGGGAGATTATCCTGGATTATATGGATGGGTCCATTCTAATTACATGGGTCCTTAAAAGTGGAAAATGAAAGCAGGAAAGAGAGTCAGAGGGACGTGATGTGAGAAGGAATCCACCTGCCATTGTTTGCATTGAGATATTGGAAGGGAGCTATAAGGCATGGAATGCTGACGATCTCTACAAACTGGGAACACACCTCAGCTGATGTGAGCAAAGGGACCTGGGGTCTCAGTCCTTCAAGCATAATGAACTGAATTTTGCCAATCAATCCTAATGAGCAGGAAACATTCTCCCCTGGAGATTCCAGAAAGGAATTCAGCTTCCCAACACCTTGATTTTAGTCAAAATACCTCTGACTTAGATATATATAAAATATGTGTGCTGTTTTACTGTCTGTTTGTGGTATTCTTCATAACCAATAGAAAAACTAATACACCAAGTTATAACATAGCCTGTATAACAAGATACAAGATATGAAGAGGAATGAGGTATGTATGGTAAGAATTTGTACTTAATTTTAATTATTTATTACCAAAGGAAGCTAGAAGTGAAAAAAAAAAAAAAAAAAAAAAAAAAGGAAGAGGAGGAAGAATTATGGGAGGAAGGGCTGAGGTGGAAATCATAAAATTTTGAATCACAAAGCAAAATTGCAAAAGCATTTTCTTCTCCCTTATAAATGGCAAAACAAACAAGTTTTCTATGTACTTAATTGGGAAATATCTAGGTTGTTTTACATAAGGTATTTCTCTTAATATCTCTTTGAAAACTTCATTAATATAAAATATTAGAATAATATGGCACTGATTATAAATGTTTTATTTATTTACTTCCTACCTCATTAGCAATAGACAGAATTATCTAACAAAAATATTGTATGATGGGATAAAATATAGTACACTCGTCAGGAAACTTTCATTTGCAAATAATAGAAACAAGCTAGAAGTAACAACCTAATATAGAATTTATTATAAAGATTCAAGGACAACTCAGAGAATTCAAGGACAGGAATGCACCTCAGCCTCAGGACCAACTGGACATAAGAAATCAAATACGGCTGGTACACTCCCTAAGTGCTTCTTAACTGTGCTCTTACCCAACATCTGCTCCATTCTACACTATCACTGTTGACCACCTTCCTCTGTGCTTGCTCCACAAAGTAACACAGAGTCACCAAAAACACCAAATTTTAATATTATTAGAGGTTCCTGAAGAGAGATTGACTTGCCTCTCTCTCTGCCTTCAGTCCAAACTAAAGAAAAGAGACTCAATATGCCCAAGTTAAGACCCAACCAATTGTAATAGATAGAACACAAAACAAAGAAAAGCAAGATAAAATAGTAAAATAAAGCCATTGCTAAAGTTGATACAAAGAGGGCTACATATTTGTCTCTGAGCTTCACAACAGTCAAAGATGGAAACATAAATAGCTACAAGATTTGCCACTACTAGAAGATGACTCCGTCCAATAACTAAAGAAAAGCAAACTCTATCTGATATTTAAATCTGAAAGAAATTTCTCCAGATCCATTTGAGGCCTCCCAAATGGATTACTTATGTGATAAAATGAACAACATCTTATAAATGACAATGAAATATGACAGGAAACTTTCATACAACTGTTTCTATTGGACTCTTCACTATAGCCAATGTCATGAAGGTTCAATAATATTTGCTGACAGGTCACCTGTTAATTGAATGACTGCAAGCCTTAAGTTTATCTATTAATTTGTGTGTGTGTGTGTGTGTGTTTTCTTTTTTTCAGGGGAGAGCGCGAACGCAGTCCCCCACTACCACAAATTATGCAGTCGAGTTTCCCACATTTGGGGAAATCGCAGGGGTCAGCACATCCGGAGAGCAATGGGTAAGCCTCGCCCTGGGAAAACCACCTTTGTGATCATGGTATCTCCCGTGCCAGGTAAGTATATCTATTCATTTTAATTATTGTTTTTGATATTTAAAAGAAAAAAATTTTTTCTCAGAGAGCCTAATCTCTTATTATTGTTTATGATGAATGTTGAAATTATCAATTTCATACTGAGGTAAAATTAATCTGATTATATTAATTCAATTTCCATTAAAGTAGTGTGCTGGTAAATGTTTAACTACAAGAACTAGATGGTAGTTGGTGGGAAGGTTGGTGTGTGCCTTAATTTGCAGAGTTCATCAATTTCTGTCATGTAAATACTCCTACCATAGCCAATTTCAAGTTACCACATGATATCACTGAACACAGAATTGGGAAGAAATATGCAATAGTGGTATACATTATATAGTATTTCCACCATAAAGATACAATAGACAAAAATAGCTCCAAAAGCATAGATATTAGTAAAATGTAGTAAAATAATCAGAAAGTGGTGTTATGTGAGTATTTGTTACCTAATTTATTCATGTTTATACAATTTTATTTTTAATTATGGTTATATTTAACAACTAGTTCTCAAAGTTCCTGGGAAAAAAGTAGCAATCAGCTCTTGCAAATTGGCACAAGAAAGCTGAAGCACACAACTGAAAAACCAACACCAATCACTTATTGATTTCTAGAATTGTTACATCAATTACCTAAGAAATGCAATATAGACCACAATTGGTTATAATATACTGGCAATTAGCAAATAGACTGGGAAATTTTGTGGTGCGAGTTGCTACAACAGTGTGTCATGGGAACACAGGTTCAGGGCACAACAGAAACTTTCAGCAAATGATCCCTTATTGCACAGAATAAAAGTCCAGAAAGGGCAAATAATCTCCTTGTCAGGTTCATAATATAAAGGGTCTGAAAGTGCATGGGAAGGAATCTCATGACGGCAGGTCTCCAGGGATGGCTAAAAACTGCTCCAGGTCAGGGTTGATAGAGGGCGATTCCACACACCCACTTCATGTTGGAGAAGAGAGACACCAATATACTGATGGAGTGTGGTTTTTAATCCATCTTGGGGCAGGAGGTTTAGTGGGAGAGGGCCCTGCCACTGAGGTTTTTTTGTTCGGATAAGCATCTGGGTTTGCTTGTTCCCAGTTCCGGGGTTTAAGGTCTGGCCAGGTCTTTTCATTAGAATTAATATCTCCCCCAGGTTGTGGAATGGTACGCAGTAGAAAAGGAGGCCAGGGTAATAAAAGACTGAGAGGATGACCATGTAGCCTGTGTTTGTGGCTTTCCCAGAGAGGGAGGTAGGGTTAGGTGAGGTCTAGGTGATAGCTGCTTCACACGTGTAAGTGAATTCCCTAACAACTTTTTTTTAAAGATAAATCTTTTTTTCCCCACTATATAAATAAACTGCTGCTTTATTGTACTGTCTTCTCAGTACTGTCTTTTTTTTTTTCTTGTTTCTTTTTTGTCTACTGTTGGCAGTTGTGAACCATACAGCAGTTTATTTCGATGGCCTATAAATCCAATGAATTTAGTCAGCTCCAAATGTACTTCAGAATTCACTTAATGCTATTGGATTTATTTATCTTATTCATTATTTTAGTTTTCAATAACAGAAACTGATTTACTCTTTAAAAACATCCAAGAAATATAACGTTCTTATTACAGGTCTGAAATCTCAATTCCTTAACTCCCTTTCCCTGCTGAATGAATTTTTATGATGGATCTTTTGAAAATATGGCACTTTCTAGGACTTCAGATATTTTCTAATAGCTGAATATGCTGTATTTAAAACATTTTAAATGTTTTCTTAGATGCTAGTCTTATATTTTTAAAATATAATATACTAAAATCATGGCATACAGTATGAAATGAGATAATTTTTTTAAGAGTGTCTTAGTTTGTCAGGTATGCTATGACAAATACAACAAAATGGATGGCTTAAACAGCAGGAATTTATTATTTCACGGTTTTGGAGACTGAAGTCCAAAATCAAGGTATTAACAGGCCATGCCTTCTCCTGAAGTCAGTAGGGTTCTGATGCTGGCTTGCCAGCAATCCTTAGGGCCCCTTGGTTTATAAATGCATCTTTGCCTCTATCACTTGGTGATCTCTTTCCCTTCTCTGGCTTCCATTGACTAAAGCCCACCCCCATTCAATTTGGCCTCACCTTAGCTGAAAACATATCCAAAGATTCCATTTATAAATGGGTTCACACTCACAGTTCCAGAGGTTAAGACTTAACATGCCTTTCGTGGCAAACATGATTCAATCCACAACAGAAAGGAAACTACAAAATTGACTGATAAAACAACTCCATAAAATGCTTAAAAGATGCCCAAAAATTGAAGCTTGTTGCATTTAGTAACATTACTACTGGACTACTAATCCGTATGTGGAGTTTTGGAGATTTGACATCTGGTTTGGGGATCTGAAAGCAGAAGTAGAAAATTCTATCAAAGAATCAAGAATGGAAAGATAAAACTCAAACTTATGGGGTAATTTCTGAAAGTCGGTTGTATACCCAATGTGTTATTAATAGAAATTGAACCATTCAATGCCATGAAGTAAATAATATTTGACAGTTATAAACAGCTATTTCCAGAGAACCACGCTCACTTGGAATTTTAATACAGTGTGAGATGTGGTAGAAATATGGTAAAGGAAAGTGAAGAGAATCCAACGCATGGTTCAGAAATCAAAGCACAGTTGCCCCCAGAGAGCCAGGGCACTGTTTTCCAGGTACTAGGAGATGTCACTATGATAATTTTGATGAATTTCCACTCTCCATTTTATTATTTATGATCAAGAGACAAGGAATAAATACAAAATAGGTTTTGTGTGGTAAGGAGAGATTAGACAAGAAAGGATCTTTTTTGTTCTGTTTTTTGTTTTGTTTTTTAAAGGAGGTACCAGGTATTGAACCCAGGACTTCATATGTGGGAAACCTCAACTACTTGAGCTACACCCGCTCCCAGAAGGCTTTCATATAAAACTTTTAGTTGCTGGAGACCTAAACACAGCAACTCAAGTATTTTGTAAGACTTCATTTCACCTATGTTATAAAGCAAAAGTTATTTATATTAGTTGAAATATGTATAGTACAGCAATGAAGTATGAACACACTAGAAGTATGACTATGTGCAAATGCTGGCTTTGTTACCAGTTGTGTAAACTTAGGCAATATATTTAAATTGTCTGTGCATCAGTTTCCCCACCTATTTAATGGAGAAAATAATATCTAACTCCTGTGGTTGTTGTGAAAATTTAATAAATTGATATACTATTTACTAAATTAATATATACAAATATATTTAAATACTGCTCAATAAATTCAGACATCATGATCATCATCATAATCATCATCATTATGATGTTATTATTATGAAAACAAGACCATGAATTCACATTTATAGACCACCTAAAGTTTTGAAAGGGTGGATGTTAACCAAAAATGTTCTAAGGTTGAAGCTTATATTAATTCCTTAAATGGTCCCCAGAAGAAATTATCTGCCACATTAAGAACTATCTTAAAATAGTTAAAGGAGTGACCCCAGAAGACAGATGAAGAAGATAAAGTCCACTGCCCCGGCATCTTGGCCTTGACCTAGTAGAAATAGGATTTGGACAAGCTGCCCCATAGCTTGGGTGAACTACCTCTGTAGAGAGCAGTTTAATTGAAAATTTCTGAATTTCCCAAAGTTCCATGATGACATCATGGCATCCTCAGTTAAAGAGCTTAGAGCAGTTCTACCCTCCAAAAGATATTTCTTTCTTCACTGTGGTTTAAACCCTGAAATTGGGTTTAAACTCCTCTTTCTTTACTTCTCTCAATGGGGAAGCAATGAAGCGATATAAGGTTGATAGCCTTGATTAAAATATTAGAACTCTATCCATACCCAGAATTCACTCTGGGTTTGTGTCTGTACCTGTGGGGTGTGTGTGTAGGTGTGACGGGTATGTACACCCACATATGTGAATAAGGAAATGTCTATACACAAATGCCTGGATCATTTTTACAGAGAATTACAGGGCAACAACCATGAACATTTCAATGTGTGCTGGCAAATTCACAAATCATACAAACTCTCATCCATGCTACAATCAAGGAATGAATCTGAATCATAATAAAAGTCTAAAGATAGAGTATAATCAGCATAAAATTTAATATTAAATTCTGGAAAGTGATCTGAAGCATTGAAAAAAATAATTAGGTAAGTTAAACAACAGGAGAAGACAATGGGTCATTAAAAAATAAAAATCAACAGAGGTATACCTAGATATGAAAAGGTGAAATGAGAGTGATATTGTGCTGTTTAAAGTAGTAGTAGCATATAATGTAAAGAGGGTCTTAATAAGAAATTACATAGACTCAGAGGAAGTAGTTGCTGGAATAAACATGGGCACAACTCTCTTAGCTAATCTTTTTGGGGTTTTTTTGATAATGATGATTTTTTTTAATATTTTAAAAGATGCTTAGATTACATAACTGTTACACAAAAATTACAGGGATTCCCATGTTCCCCACCTCCCACACCTCCCACAACCTCCCACATAAACATCTTTCATTAGAGTGGCACATCACCTGCAATGGATATACACATCCTGGGGCTTTGCCACTAAGCATGGACCATAGTTCACATTGTAGACCACACTCTCTCCCACACAGTTCTGCATTTTATATGTTGATGTAAATTGGCCTATATCTGTCGTTTTAATGTCACTCAGGATAATTCCCAAGTCCCGAAAAAGCCCCTGTATTACAACTGCTTTTCCCTCTCCCTGCCCTGAAAGTGTCCATTGGCTCCACATCAATGTTGTAATTTCTTCCATTGCTTGAATCACAATATGTCTACAACAGAATACCAGTGAGTCCACTCTAGTCCATAGCTCTTCCCCCAGTCCTGAGGAGTCTGGGATGGTGATGTCCACTCCACCTCCAAGTGAGAGGGGGCTTATATCCCATGGATAAGATGGATGGGATTTTCCTGCCTGCAGCTGCAGACTCTCTCCATTTCGTGGGAGGGCCGTTGTCCATCATCATCTCCCCACCAGGTGTCTTGAGTGAGTCCATTGAGTTGTAAAGTAGGAGTTGCAGCTCTACTGAGATTCCAGGCACAGCTGGCACATGGGCAGGCCAAAGGCTCCAGTCTCTGGAAGTACACCTACAAATTAAGCACCGCATTATAGAAGGGACTATAATAGAAGCGACTGATGGACCATGTGCAGGGAGGACTTATTTGAGTCCAACTCTGTCACTCTCAGGAGCACAGATTCCAAAGTAGAGCCCACTGATAAGGCATCAATCTCTGGAGCTTCCCCCCTTATATAGGACCTGGGTGTCTCCAGAGCCCTCAGGAGCCCCTCTGTGTGGGGTGATAAGCACTTAGATGTTCTATGAGCTCCTACTGAGGTGTGTATAAGCGTTACCTCTGGGATGACCTCCTGACTCTCTTTCAAGTCTCTTAGCCACTTGAACTCATTTGTCTTTACCTTTTCCCCCTTTTATTCAAGGTCTTTTTCCAGTCGTATTGCCAGGTGGCACTTGGTAGTAATCCCTCATTGCCAGGGAGGCTCATCCCCAGGAGTCATGTCCCATGCTGGGGGGAAGGTAATGCATTCATATGCTCAGTTTGACTTAGAGAGAGGCCACATTTGAGCAACAAGGAAATTCTCAGACGGCAACCCTTAGGCACCCCATAACAATAGGCTAGGTTTCAATTACAAGAGCAAAGACTTGTAAGGCTAGTCATCAATAACAAGAACCTATCAGTGGACCATTCTCCTTAGCCAGATACTGTCTCTGCACTTGGGGGGCTGTTGCTGCTCCCTTGGAGAATGTGGCAGAGCTCTCCAGGCTGGGAATTCAGTATTCTCTCATTTATTGAGTGATTCTCCACCCACTGTGACCATGTCCCACCCCTTGATCATTTGAACAATTTTATATATCTTTTATGTATATTCAGGTGAACTTCCTCCCATGAAACCCCCATCCCTGACACCCCCTACCAACGATCCTCTCCCACCCCTGTTGTAACCCTTCTGTGATCCAAACATTCCTTAAAGATGAAGCCCATATAATAGCCAAATACAATTAATAGGAAAATGAAATAATAATGATAAGTTTAAATGTAAGAGATAAAATACATGGAAACTTAAAAAAAAAAAAAAACACTGAAAATAAAATTAAATTTAAAAATTGGGATATTCAAAAAATGGGGAAAAAAAATTTTTTTTTAAACATTTTTCCTTTTATCACTTGCATTATCAGGTGTCCAGTCTATACCGTGGCACCTTTCCCCTCTCACTTCCCAGTGTCTCCCAAATTTTCATTTAATCCTCAAAGAAGTTTTAGGTAACAGCAAAGTCACACACAGAATACTAGAGACTCTCATATACCCACCTCCTCCCCCTTTCCTCACCCCACAGTAAAACCTTTTTGTATGTGGGTGGTAGCATTGTTATAACTGTTATACGTATAGTGAAACATAGCTACTAAACATTGTCAATGGTTTACAGTATAGTTTACATTTTATATGGTACAATTTAATAATTTTTGATGATATTTACTGTGTCTTGTGTCTTAGCTAATGTTTTACAGAGGAAAATCATCAGAAAGAAAGTTAGGTAATTCCATGTTAGGAATCAGAAATAAAGTTAGGTAATTCTTAGTATAGTTATATAATTGCCCCAAAGAGATATAAATTTTCCATGTAATTGTATCATTGCATTGTTTTTTCCAAATTCATTAAACATCTTAACCTCCAAAATAAAAATTCTGTTTTAGATCCTTTACCTAAAGAAAAATTAGTAGCCTGTGAAATTTAAAACTAAGTTTTCAACCCAGTCTCTAGGTGGTTGTTTTTGTTGTTGCTGCCATTTCATAGTTTTGATTACTCCAGTACTATGTGGATAGCTTGTCATCTGCCTGCTTTATACATAGAAGCAGATCAAGCACACTTTCATATTTACCAAAAATATTATAACATGTGCCGCTTCTGTGGTTGGACTCATAAAACATTCTAATAGCTCATCAAAAATTACGATCTATGTGGTCTTGTGAGCAGTGGCACTACTATATGTGTCAAAATTGACTTTCCACCTGGACAAACAAGTAGGAGGTATATTGAACCCATCTTGGTTAAAAGTGGTTCCTTACATATTTTACTGGTAAAACTGCTACCTGCTTTGAAACCTGAGTTTTATGACTTGTAGATATATTCATTTACAAATTTGAGATCTGAAATCTTAGAGGCATAGTACCTACCACCATAGATAACAGTAATTGGAGAAAATAAAATGTTTCCCAATAAGATATCTTATAATTTCTTAGATTATAAGGAAGATTTTTTTAAATTATGCCCTTTTTCCTGTGCTCCCAAAAATAGTTCTTACGATTTGTTTTATTGAGAATATATGTAAACTGTCATTCTGCATTTTTTTTACTTTAAAATATGGATATATGTTGTATAATTATAGAAAAAGCATTTTGAAAGAAATGAAAAACTTCTAGACAACAAATGAATGTAAGGTAATTTAAAAATATTATCTATACTATTAATAAACATTTCATGAGTCCTAAAAAATATATATTCTATTTTTTTAAAAGCCAAATTCAGCAAAATCTTAGACAGTTGCAATTTAAGAACTCTTAAAAAAATTTATTTGTGCTTTCATTCCAGCTAAGGGGAGTGGAAAATATTTTACCACCCAATCAACATAGAACCTATATTAAACTTTATATCATTGTGTTATAGTCCCAATTTTAAGTGTAAATATAATTGTGATTTATAAGTTCCTTGAAGCATTACTCATTTTTCATCCCTGAAACATCTTGTTTACAGTGGGCACTCAAACAATATTTGAGAAATTTAATGGAAATAAAATAGCAGCCAAACTTCATGGATTCACTTTGTTCATTTGTTTATCTGGCTGCTCATCAGTTGTTCCAGGTACAATGCTAAGCACAAATCATGATGGACAAGGTTTAATATAAACTAATAAAACTGTATCAAACAGTATGGATGCAGTTATTGACCAAAGGGTTTATTGATTAAATTAAAAAATGTAAAATCAAACCTAAATAATTTTACAGGCTATCTTGGTACCACTGCCCACAAAAATGTGTCTTGTCTTCCCCCTAGCTCATTTACTGCTCTATAATTTGCTCATGCTAGTTCACTGTTGACACGTCTGGATTGAATTTCCCTTGCCACATACAGACTTAAACTGATTCCTCTATCCATCCTTGTCTAGCTCTTCTTTGCAACCAAAGGCATATAATTCAAAGTATCTATCAGGAGCTAGAATGACAGTTTGTGACCTGGAAGTAGACAGGAGTCACTGGCCTTTTCAAAATATTCATAATTCCATTGTTATATGATGAAACTAGCAGTACTAATTGGAAATGACAGACATATATACATGTGTGTGCACATGCACACACACATGTGTATAACTTTGTGGTTATAGGTCCTATTTCCAAAAAGAAATGTCTGCTTTTTAACAAGCCAAACCATATTGTGTTCTTCAGTGTTATAATGCCAGAAGCCTAGAAAGAGAAAAAGAACTGTAGAAGCAAAGCACATTGGACATGCCAATAAATGAATGATAAATTATTAAAGCATGATTGGAAATATTGCCATTTTTCACAGCTGTCACTTTAAGTATAAAAGCATCAGCACATTAAACTAGTTACTGCTTTTTCATAATTGAGACTTTAGCTTCTAGCTGTGCCCTGCAGCTTTTCATTAATCACTGGGACTGAAGTTCAAGCTCAGTGACAGCTTAGAAGGCATTAAACGGGCAAAGTATTTTCCAGGTACAGTTAGGAAAGACCTTTTAGTCCTATAATCCATAGCTAATTGTTTTTCAAAGTCTCTAAACACAATCTACTCCTGGCGTTTCCTAGTGACAGAATTAGCTGCAAACCGGTTTTCTTTTTATCTTCCCAGGCTTTCTCTCACTAAAATCTATTGAGAGCCTATTGTTAGCTGCATAAAACAGGTGCAGAATGACTGTGATATGTAAAACTGTAACTGATACTTAACCAAGGAAACATTTATTAGATTGCCTCTGAAACAATACTTCCTGAATACTTATTCTAATCATACCATTTAATTTGTCATAAAAGAAACAAGATGGCATGAAACTTCTTGCACACAAGCTGAATTCACTTTCCTAATGGAACAAAGACCCCAGTGGATTATTTTAACAAATGCAACTGAAACTTCACCCAACATTAAGAATGCAGCTTCCCACATTTATGCTTGAACTCCAAGATTCCCAGCAAAAGACCTTCTGTTGCTTTGGTCCACCAAGTTTTGTTTTGTGTTTTTTTCATTTTCTGCAGAGAGTTGTACATCAGGTTTTAATGGATGTGCTAAAGCATTCTTTCTTTTGTATAACAAATTATCAAGAGCATTGAGGATCATTAATTATGTCATCTAATTGGATTGAGGCAGGTGCAAAATACCTCAGATGAAGTGGTCACTGGCAGGAAGGCCTAAGTGCAAGTTTTTCTATTAAAACCAGCATGTCTCCAGACTCCTGGAATTACTTTGTACTTATTGATTAATGGCCATAATTTATTACAGTGCAGAAGATCTTGCATTGAGTTAAATGTGTGATTAATCAATTTTCCATCAAATTATGAACAGCAGACCAGTTGGCAGAAAGAAAATACCAAGTGCATTTTCCCATGGTGTAAATATATCAGGACTTCAGCTAATAACTGTCTATCACTTGCTTAATATTCCCTGTCACACTGATAAATGCCATCTCCACAAATGGGCCACAGGTAGTAATGATGGAAAGACCACCAAACATGTTTTATGGCTGCCCTTCTTATATAATGAAATACTCTTTGAGTCCATCTCAAAACAATTTATTGATGCAAAATTCATTTCTGCCTTCAGCTTGAAATACATCATTGTTAAGTCAACAATATTATATTAAACTGATAACTGATACTGAGGGAAGTAAACCTTAGGCAAAAGAGAGATGAATTTTGGACTTTCTGGGCTCAGGAGCTCATTTTAATTTTCCGTCAAAAATTCAGACACATGACTAATTGTCATTTCTAATCTGTTTTAAAAGCACAGCACATGTGTGGAATGGAAACACTAAAGAAACCTGTGGCTTGAAGGGAAGAACACATTTTTGTTCCAATGGTTAATTCATCTGGTTAAATAGCAGATATAAGGATTCCGTAAATTAATCATCTCCTATGAGCAAAGGTACTTCATCTTGCAACTAAACTAGGAGAATACCCCCTTAAAAAGTCTAGAAACAAATGGAAGTAGTAAGGTAACATAGCATCTGAGTCAACCTGCAGAAATAAAAACTAATGAGGATCTGTAAAGATTTAACTGGAATAAATAAATGTAAAGGTGACAGTGATTAGCCACTGAGCCATCCCAATTCAGAGGTAGTGAAACAATACATATAACAACTTTAAAGGAAGCTGAGCCTTACTTGGGCACTGTAAGAAGAGTCCTAAAAATGCTAGATTAGAAGGATCTTAAAGATTATGATTTCCTTTTTCTGGAACAGGGAGATAAATGGCCCCAGACTTTGATGATGGATCCCAGTTGGTATCCCAACAGTGATCTCTTGGTAACTCTACAACACCAAACTCATGAACTGAGCTTTAAACATCAGAATATTCACTTTTTCTATACTAGGACATAAATACGTAAGCAAACTCTCTAATAGAAGTTCACTCAGTGGCATAATACCTGTAAGTTACAATCTAACCTTTTAGGCCCTCTCTCTTGAAGTTGAAGAAAGAGAATGGATTCCATTCTACCTTAACTGAAATTAAGATATTTTTTATCTTACGCCTTCCCCTTAATACAGAGCAACTTCCCTTATCTCCACAACTCATGGCTCTCCAATAGTAAGGCACCCAGTGTAAAGTTTTGCAAGCCACTTTCCCCACCATCCCAGTCTCCTAAGCTGAGTAGGTAATGATGTCCCCAAACCCTTTCTTCTCCAAGAAGAGTCACCACCTCTCATAAGCTTTAGATTCCCTAAGTTTCTAGACCACACATGTATGATGAATTTGAACTTATTCCAAAAATTGTATCTCACACCATTCCTATTAATGTTTGTACTGTGTAATTTAGAAAACAGCCATGGAAATAGTTCCCCAGTCCTCCATTTAATGCCATGCAGGGATTCACTTTAGATTGCCCTTTATTCTAATTTTTTCTTCCTGCATTGTATAGAATTTTAATGTATATTGTATTAGATGTTTTATGCTGGATAGTAAAATTCTGTAATTCCCCAAGCTCAAGATGCCAGTCTTTTTAACTATTAAATTGCTCCAACTAGAAGGAACCAAACTTATTGGATGAAGGGGGATTAGAGCTTTCCATATGCCTAAAAAAAACATATATTATATAGATCTTTTCCTAGTTCTCAAGTTGAATCTCACTCTGACACACACCTTAATATTCTTCTTTGGTCTCACCATATCTTATCATCAAACTTGCCACTCATAAGGAAGTTTCTGCTGCAGGGAGGAGAGATGGCATAAAAAGAACATATGACTCTAAAAACAGGGGCTAATAGGAAAAGGAGAATAGTTCAGAGGTTGCCCTGCTAGTTTGGCCTTGAAACTGCCTATGATATGATACCTGCTCTGAAAAGGTCTGGCCAGTCTCCTTTGGCACAATGGAGAAGTTTAGCAAGTTCAACTATGTGCCATATTATTGTTGGGTACATTTATGTGTCCTAACAAAAAGCCAAACAGGTGGAAGAATGACTGATGGGCAGCCACTAGGCAGCAAGCAATATATTAACTTGGAATAGAAGTCTTCAATTTTTATGTACAACTGATTCCTCAGTGCCTGCAGGTTTGGAAACAAGTACACAGGTTTGGGTATATATCACTACTGCTACCGCTAGGTAATTGTTTAAACCACAATAATGCAAATATAAAATTGATGAGGCAACTTTCATTCCATTCAATACTTGCAAATATCTGTTGAATGCAATAACCTTCAAGAATCCTTAAATAATTTACACAAAGACCATAGAACAGATAGTCCTTTAATGAATATCTAAGGACTGAGGGGTTCCAAGCTTTTATCCACAGGTTCTTCAGTGCAGTTCAAATATATTATAAGAAAAACATTTATTAAATGCTAATACTTGCTGCTACTTGGGAGAGCTGACTATGAGTCTTCTACCCTAAAGATGTAGTATAAAGGCCCATGCTCCCTTCACCAATAACCTAATTCCAATATTTTGACAGGTCATCCTTATAAACTACTCCAAGTCTGCCTGTTCCTTCTCCCCTTCTCCTGTGGCTAATATGTTCCTATTACCCACACTTAGAACCAAAGTATAAACTCTTCCCTCCACTGTCCTCTCACACTGGGAAAATTTCTAGCCTGGCCCTTTATCATCCCACACTCCATATTGCTGGCTGGGACCTCATATGTGCCCTATGGATGGCCCACTTTATTGTGAAAGATTTTCTTGCATTTTTATGCTATCCACAAAGGTTCCATCCACTTTTCTCCTTAGCCAGCTTCTTGTTTCACTTGACAGCTCCTCCTCCCTCACAGTGTTCTTTTCTCACTTTGTAATAATCCTCTTGTTTCTCTGTTCCTATCTCCCTTTCCAATTGAAACCCAAATATGATTTTAGATCTCTTCAGAGTCTGGGGAAAATGCTGTTTTGAAGTGACCAGAAGTGCAGCTGGTTAGCATCAAATCAAGCTGGTTTGATCCCCTTTTGCCTTGTCCTCTTGACCAGCGATTCTGAACACCTGTCTTTTTTTTTTTTTTTTTCCGGGAGGTCCCAGGGATCGAACCCGGGTCCCTCTATATGGGAGACAGATGCACAACCATTTGAGCCACATCCGTCCCCTAATTCCTGTCTTTTGATTTACACCCAACCACGTTCCTCTGATCCAGTTCAGTAACTTTATTCCTGTTTTTTCCATGTCCCCCTTCTGAGGCCATACTTCTTAGAGACTAGTGTCTTGATCCTATCCCTATCCCATTTTTTAAAAAATAATTTAATGAAGTGAAATTTACCTAACATAAAATTAACCATTTTAAAGTGAGCAATTCAGTGGCATTTACTACATTCACTGTATTGAACAACTACTACCTCTATCTAGTTACTAAAGAAATTCAATCACTGCAAAACAAAACCCCTTGCCAATGAGGAGTTTTCCCAATTCTCCATTTCCCTCAGTCCCTGGCAATCATAAATCTGTTTTCTCCCTATGGATTTATCTATTTTGGATATATTCTATTAATGCAATCAGAATATGTAAACTTTTGTGCCTGGCTTCTTTCATTTAACATAATAGTTTGGAGGCTGATCCATGTTGTAACATGTATCAATACTTCACCCCTTTTTATGGCTGAATAACATTCCATTGCTGAACATACCAAGATTTGTTTATCCATTCATCTGTTGATGTACATTTGGACTGTTTCCACCTTTTGGCTATTGTGAATAGTGCTTTTATGAACATGCCTATACATGTATACATGTATTTGTTTGAGTACCTGTTTTCAAATCTTTGGCTATCTAGAAGACAAATTGTGGGGTCATATGCTAATTCAAAGTTGAAATTTCCAAACTGTTTTTCACAATGGCTAAACCCTTTTACATTCCCACCAGAAATGTAAGAGGGTTCCAACTTTACCACATCCTGACCAATACATGCTATTTTCCAATTTTTGTATTATAACCATCCTAGTAGGTGTGAAATAGTACCTCAGTGTGATTTTGATTTGCATATCCCCAATAAGTCATATATATGTAAAGCATCTAGGATCCTACTAGCTGATAAGTAAAAATAGTTAAAATGGGGTAGAAAATGGTCAACAAACACATTAAAAAGAAACTCAACATCTGTGATTTTGGACATAATTTACACATAAATTACAAAGATATAATTTGTAATAAATACAAGAATAAGGTGGGGCAACAGATGAGTATAAAACAGTGTGTATGCTATTGAAGTTAAGTTGGTATCAAATCAAATGCTATTGCTATAGATTGAAGATGTTAAATTTATGTCATAGAGTGATCACAAAGAAATTATCTGAAAAAATATAGAGAGAAGGAAATGAGAAAAAACTCAAAATGTTATACTACAAAAAATCAAATACAAACAAAAATAGGTATTAATGAAAGATTGAAAAACAAAAAAAAGCTATGAGACTTACAAAGACCAAATAACAAAAGGACAGAGGAAAGTACTGCATGACATAGTTACTTTAAATGTAAAAGGTTTAAACTCTCCATACAAAAGGCAAAGATTGGCAGAAAGGATAAAAATTCTTGACCCAACTAAATGCTGTTTACAAGATAACCACATAAATTCAAAGAAACAAGTAGGATGAAAGTGAAAGGATGGAAAAAATATACATTATGCAAACTATAACAAAAAGATAGCTGGAGAGGGGGGTTTCATGGGAATTAGTTCATCCGAATATACATGAAAGATATACAAAATCGTTCAAAAGATCAAAAGATGGGGCATGGTCACGATGAGTGGACAATCACACAATAAATGAGGGAATCTGAATTCCTAGCCTGGAGAGCTCTGCCACAGGCTCCAAGGAAGCAGCAATAGTCCTCTGGGTGCAGGGACAGTGTCTGTCAAAAGAGGATGACCCACTGATGTGTTCTTTTCATTGATGACTACCCTTGTGAGTCTTTGCTCTTGTAAATGAGACTTAGCCTGCAGATGTGGGGTGCCTAAGGGTTGCCACCTGGGAGCCTCCTTGTTGCTCAAATGTGGCCTCTCTCTAAGCCAAACTCAGCATATGATTGCATTACCTTTCCCCCAACGTGGGACATGACTCCCAGGGATGAGCCTCCCTGGCAATGAGGGATTAATACCAAGTGCCAACTGGCAAGACAACTGGAAAAAGACCTTGAATTAAAGGGGGGAAAGGTAAAGACAAATGAGTTCAAGTGGCTAAGAGACTTCAAAGAGAGTCAGGAGGTCCTCCCAGAGGTAACTCTTACGCACACTTCAGTAGGAGCTCATAGAACATCTAAGTGCTTATCACCCCACACAGAGGGGCTCCTGAGGGATCTGGAGACACCCAGGTCCTATATAAGGGGGGATAGCTCCAGAGATTGATGCCTTATCAGTGGGCTCTACTTTGGAATCTGTGCTCCTGAGAGTGACAGAGTTGGACTCAAATAAGTCCTCCCTGCACATGGTCCATCAGTCGCTTCTATTATAGTCCCTTCTATAATGTGGTGCTGGAATTTGTAGGTGTACTTCCAGAGACCGGAGCCTTTGGCCTGCCCATGTGCCAGCTGTGCCTGGAATCTCGGTGGAGCTGCAACTCCTACTTTACAGCTCAATGGACTCACTCAAGACACCTGGCAAGGAGACAACGATGGGCAATCGCCATCCCAGGGAATGGAGAGGGCCTGCATCTGCAGGCAGGATCATCCCACCCACCATATCCATGGGATATAAGCCCTCTCTCACTTGGAGGTGGAGTGGACACCACCATGCCAGTCCCCTCAGGATTGGGGAAAGAACTATGGACTAGAGTGGACTTGATGGTATTCTGTTCTTCACATATGGTGATTCTAGCAATGGAAGAAATTATAACAATGAGGTGGAGCCAGTGGCCACTAGACACTTTTGGGGCAGGGAGGGGATGAAATACAGGGGCTTCTTTGGGATTTGGATGTTGTCTTGAGTACCTTTGTGGCAACGGATGTAGGCCATTTTAAATCAGCACACACCACTCAGAACTGTGTGGGAGAGAGTGCGGTCTACGGTGTGAACTGTGGTCTATGGTTGGTGGCAAGGCTCCAGGATGTGTAAGTCCATTGAGGGTGGTGGGCCACACTTGTGGGAGATGTTTGCGTGGGATGTGGTGGGAGGTGTGGGAGGTGGGCAACATGGGAATCCCAGTGGGTCCCGTGTAATATTTTGGGTATCTAAGCACCTCTTAAAATATAATTATATATATACATAAATGACATTTTTGTAAGCAAATGCACATATATGCATATATATTTATATATCATTTTGCAAATGTTGGTATATATTGTGAAAATTTTTATTTTTACCCACAATAAAAAAAAAATGTTTTTTAATACAATAATTGAAATAGTGACATCATAATATCACAATCTACAGATAAATGGAACAAAATAAATGATCCTCCAACAGATCTTGTAATACACAAGAATTTAACATATAATAAAGGAAGCATCATAAACCAAAAGTAAACATTAGTTGGGATAGAAAATTTGGCCTTGTAATTGACAAAAAAAAAAAAATTAAAAGCTTTACCTCTACCATATATTCAAGTAAATTCCAAAAGAGATAACATCTGAAAAAAAATTAACTATAGGTCATGTAAGCCATAAAAAAAATAAAATCCCAAATGACTGATAGAATGAAATATGTAAAATTTTACAAATTTCTGAACATCAAAAAACTATGAATCAAAAGTCAGGGAAAATTAGGAAAATAAATGAGTCAGATGAACGGTTAATAACTTGACATAGACAAAACTCATGCAGTTCAAGAAGGAAAACTGTAACACTCCCATAGAAAATTAGCAAGAAATACAAATGGGTAATTTACAAGAGTTAAAATATAAATGCCCAATAAACATGGGAAATGCATTCTACTTCACTAGTCAAAGAAATATAAATTGATACAATAAGGAAAAAAAAAAGATAGCTGGAAAAGCTATACAAATATCAGAAAAGACAAACATTGAATAAAAACTTACAAGGGACAAAGGAGGTCATTTTATACTGATACAGAGATACATTCAATAAGAAGACACAGTTACAAATATATATGCACTTCATGGGAAAGCCCCAAAATATATGAAACAAATATTGACAGAACTTAAGGGAGAAATAGACAGTCTACATTAATAGTAGGAGACTCAGAACAAAACTTTCGATAATGAATAAGACATCTAGAAAGAGATCAATAACGATGAAAGAGGGAGGGAGGGAGGGAGGGAGGAAGGGAGGGAGGGAGGGAGGAAGGGAGGGAGGGAGGGAGGGAGGAAGGAAGGAAGGAAGGAAGGAAGGAAGGAAGGAAGGAAGGAAGG
>JAKSZT010053887.1:85645841-85669146 GCA_026826555.1 Tolypeutes matacus
AAGGAAGGAAGGAAGGAAGGAAGGAAGGAAGGAAGGAAGGAAGGAAGAAGAAAAAAGATTAAAAAAAAAATAACGATATAGAAGATATGAACAATACTATAAACCAACTGGACCTAACAGACTTATATATAACACCTCATCCAATAGTAACAGAATTTACAGTCTTTTCTAGTGCACATGGATCATTCTCCAGGATAGGCTATATGTTTGGTCACAAAAATGTCTCAATAAATTAAAAAATATTGAAACAATACAATGTATCTTCTCTGTCCACAATGGAAGGAAACTATAAATCAGTAACAGAGGGAGAACTAGAAAATTCACACACATGTGGAAATTAAACAACATGCTGTTAAACAACCAATAGGTCAAAGAAGAGATCTCATAGAAATAAGGAATATCTTGAGGCAAATGAAAATGAAAGCACAACATAACAAAACTTATGGTATGGAGAAAAGGTAGTGCTGAGAGGTAAATTTATAGCTCTAAATGCTCACAACAGAGGATCTAGAAAAAGAAGAGCAAACTAAACCCAATGTGAGCAGAAGGAAGGAATTAACAAAGATTAGGGTGGAAATAGATGAAACAGAAAAAAAAAAAAAAAAAACCAGAATCAATGAAACCAAAATTTGGTTAATAGGACAGTTCAGCAAAATCAACAAACTTCTAGCTAGACTGACAAAGAATAAAAGAGGGGGTGCAAATAACTAAAATTGGAAACGGGGGCAGGGGCATTACTACTGACTCCATAGAAATAAAAAGGATTTTAAGGGGATACTATAAACAGAGGTATGCCAACATATTAAATAATGTAGATGAAAAGGACAAAATCCTAGAAACATACAAACTACCTACAATGATTTAAGAAGAAATAGAAGACCTCAAAAGACCAATTACAAGTAAAGAGATTGAATTAGTAGTCAAAAATCTCCCAGCAAAAAAAAAATAAAGTCCCAGAACCAGATGTCTCCACTAGTGAATTTTACCAAGCATTCCAAGAAGAATTAATACAAGTCTGCTCAAACTCTTCTAAACTATTCAAAAGACAGGAATACTTCCTAACTTATTCTATGAGGTCAACATCATCCTAACACCAAATCCAGATAAAGATTCCATCAGAAAAGAAAATCACAGACCAATATCCCGCAGGAATATACATGCAAAAATCCTCAACAAAATACTAGCAAACTGAATCCAACAGCACATTAAATGAATTATACACTATGATCAAGTGGGATGTATCCCAGGTGTGCAAGGTTGGTTCAACAAAAGAAAATAAATTAATATAAAATACTACATGTTGCAGTTTGAAATTATTTTATGAATCCCCAAAAGAGAAAGATTATGTTTGTGAGTTAATTCTTTCCCATGGGTATGAGACCCTTTCAAATTGAACTATGTCAGTGAGGCATGACTCAGGTTATGTTTCCACCCTCTTGCTGGGTCTGATATAAACAGAGATACACAGGAAAAGAGAGCTCCACTAGATTTTATCCTGCCACGTGAGGGAAAAGAGAAGCTAAAAGAGCTGAGGCCCGGGGAGAGATAAGCCATATGTATGCCTGATAGCTTGCAGCTAAACTAGGGAAGAAAGCAGAGCAGCCAAGCCTGAGGATGCCAGTACAAGACAAGCCCTGGATGCCCACAGCTAAGCTCTGGGAGATCGTAGCCTGTTGTTTAATTTCCTGTGGCCTGGATGCCCACAGCTAAGCTCTGGGAGATCGTAGCCTGTTGTTTAATTTCCTCTGTCTTCCTGGAAAGGAATACAGAGACCTAGTCAGAGATCTCCTGCCATCTTGCTTCAACACATGGCAACTGACTTTAAAGATAAAGTACCTCTTATAGTGCCTTGAGTTGGGCTTTTCACAGCCATGGAACTATAAGCATTTACCCCCAAATAAATCTCCTTTATAAAAGCCAAACCATTTCTGGTACTTTGCATTGGCAGTCCTTTGGCAAACTAAAATGCCACATTAATGGAACAAAGGGAACAAACCCATATGATCATCTCAGTTGATACAAAAAAGGCATTTGACAAAATTCTATACCCTTTCTCGATAAAATCACTTAGAAAATTAGGAATAGAAGGAAACCTCAACATGATAAAAGGCATATATGAAAAACCCGCAGCTAATACCATACTTGTTTTCGTTTCCTAGGTTGTTCAAAAAAATATCATGAAATGGATCAGCCTAAACAATGGGAATTTATTCACTCATGATTTGATACTGGGAAAAAGAGCAAATCAGGGTGTCATCAAGGAGATGCTTTCTTGCCGAAGACTGTGGCATTCTAAGACGGGTTGCCAGAAATCCTTGGATCCTTTGTCTCATGGCAAAGCACATGGTGGCATCTCCTAGTCTTTCTCATCAATGTCCAGCTTCTTGCTTTCTTTGGCTTTCCCTCTCTGTGTCTGAATTTCATTCTATTATAAAGGACTCCAGTAATAGAATTAAGATCCATTTTGATTGAGGCGCGTCATGCCTTAACTGAAGTAACCTCATCAAAAGGCCCTACTTAAAATAGATTAATACCCACAAGCATGGATTAGATTTAAGACCATGTTTTTCTGGTACACATACAGATTCAACTATCACAATACTTGATGAAAGACTGAAAGTTCTCCCTCTACGATCAGTAATAAGACAATGATACTCACTGTTTCCGCTGTTGTTCAACAGCTGGAAGTTTTAGCCAGAGAATTAGACAAGAAAAAATAAATAAAGGAAAGGATGACCTAATCTTATATATAGAAAATCCTTAAAATTCCACAGCAAAGCTACAAGAGCAAATAAATGAACTCAGCAAAGTGGTGAGCTAAAAAGCCAAAACTCAAATATCAATAGTGTTTCTATATAAAAAATCTGCAAAGGAAATCAAGAAAAAATATATATTTAAAATACCAAATAAAAGAATCATATATACAGGAATAAATTTAACCAAAGATGTAAAGAATTTGTAGATAGAAAGATGTCAAAGACCTAAATCAATGGAAAGATATTCTGTGTTCATGTGTCAGAAGACTAGATAGTGTAAGATGTCAGTTTTACCCAAAGTGATTTTCAGATTCAACACAGTCCCTATAAAAATTCTGACAACTATCATTGCAGAAATGGGAAAGCCAGTCATCAAGTTTACATAGAAATGTAAGGGACCCCAAGTAGACAAAACCCTTTTTTAAAAAGAATGAAGTTAGAGGACTCACACTTTCCAATTTTAAAACATATTACAAAGGTACAGCATTGAAAACAGCATGGTACTGCCTAAGGACAGACATAGAAACCAAAGAAATCAAATTGAGGGTTCAGAAATAAACCTTCACATCAGCAGTCAAATAGTTTTTAACAAATGGGGGCAAATGCCACTCAATACAGAATGGTCTCTTCAACAAATGGAATGGGGAAAACTCATATCCATATGCAAAAGAATGAAAGTGGACTCTAACCCACACTATATACAAAAGTTAACTAAAATTGCATCAAAGACTTAGCAATATATAAGAATCAAAACTCTAAAACTCCTAGAAGAAAACTTAGGGGAGTATCTTCAAAACCTATTAGGCAATAGCTTCTTAGACTTTACACAAAAGCATAGGCAACAAAAGAAAAAATAGTTAAACGGAGCTTCACCAAAATAAAAATTTTTTTGCCTCAAAGGACTTTATCATGAAGGTGAAAGGACAGCCTACAGGATGGTAGAAAATATTTGGAAACCACAAATCTAATAAAGGACTAATATCCAGAATATATATAAGAAATCCAACTCAACAACAAAAAGACAAACAACTCAATTGAAAATTGGGCAAAAGACTTCAATACACATTTCTCCAAAGAAAGTATACAAATGGCCAATAAGCACATGAAAAGGTATTCAACATCATTAGCTGTTAGGGAAAAGCATTTCAAAACCAAAATGAGATAGCATTTCACATTTACTAGAATGACTACTATTCAAATAGTGGAAAATAAGAAGTGTTGGAGAGGATATGGAGATAGGAATGTAAAATGGGGCAGTCACTGTGGAAAATCATTTGTCAGTGCCTCAGAAAATTAAGTATAGAATAACCATACGCTATGTCAATCCCTCTTCTAGGTATATATTGAAAAGAATTAAAGCAGGTACTCCAATAGATATTTGCACACTGAAGTTCATAGCAGCATTATTCACAATTGCTATAAGATGGAAGAAATCCAAGTGTCCATTAACAGATGAACTGATAAATAAAATGTCATATATACACACAATAGGGTATTATTCAACCATAAAAAGAAATGAAGTTCTGATAAATGTGACAACATAGAGGAAGCTTAAGGATATCATGTTGAGTGAAATACACCAGATACAAAAGGGCAAATACTAATAAAATAAGCAAATAAAGGACAAATACTGTATGATATCACTGATTTCAAATAATTAGAATAAGCAGTTTCACAGAGTCACAAACTTGAACACAGGTTACCAGGGGCCAGTTGTGGGTAGGGAATGTGTTGTTAATGCTTAATGGGTACAGAGTTTCTGTTTGAGGTGATGGAAAATTTTGGTAATGGATGGTAGTGATGGCAACATAACATTGGGAATATAAATACAACTGTATTATATATTTGAATGTGGCTAAAAGGGGAAATTTTGCATTCTATATAAGTTGATAGAATAAAATTGAAAAAAAAAAAAAAAAGCCCATAGCACTGTACAACACAGTAAACCCTAACTGAAACACTGGACTATAGTTAATAATTTAATTATAATAATGCTTATTAATTGTAGCAGTAATGCAATGTATTTTAATAAGGAAAACTGTGTTTGTGAAGGGTGGAGTACATAGGAACTCTTTATTTTCTGCATTATTGCTCTGTTGATTTGCCAGATATATAGATAGACAGACAGACAGGGAAATATCTGTCTGGAAGGAAACTGTGAACAAGGATTGTGGTTGTTCCGAACCACTTGTTGGCGGAAGGGGAACGCTGAGCGGCAACCAGCGTTCGGGGGCCCAGACGGCGTGGAGGGCGCACGGAGGAAAGACAACCGCGGGGATGAGGTAAGTACGCAGGTCTAATTTATTGAGGAAGTGCACAGCCTTTTATAAGTAGGGTGAGGGGTGGTGTAGGGGGTAGGGCATGAAAAAAGAGGAAGTACGTGTAAGGCATATATGGCAGGCTGGTATTGGGCACAGTTGGTTGCTAGGGAGGGTTTGCTATCTGTGGAAGGCGGGAAGGTTTCGCGCGCGCGGGAGCAGGGTGAGCTACTTTCTCAAAGAAGGCTAAATATAGGACCAGGCTTGTTCTTTGTTGTCGGTCGGCCATTTTAGCTTCACCTCTTTCTGGCTGCCTCCAACAAGGATTACCTCAGGGCCTAGAAATGGCAGGGGTGAAGGATAAAGATTTTTCAATAGCTATCATTCTTTTTTTTTTCTGCACTGTTCCTGGAGGTACTGAAATACCAGGTCAGTGCATGGAGTGGTTGGAGCAAGTGTTATAACCCAGGAGATCGACCACACTCAGACTTTAACCACTTTTATGAAGTTTATTGAGCTAAGCCCGCGGGCGTCTGCAGCACCTCTCATGCAGGAGAGAACTGCAGCACCCAGGTTTTAAAATGGCTCCTTTTTATAGGGGGTTGCTGTCGCAGTTTGCAAGCAAGCGCAGTTTGCAAGCAAGCGGGATAAACAGAAGCGGATTTTGGCAGTTAGCTAGCGTTTGCACAGGATGCCCTGATAGCCTGGGGCACAGCTGCAGGGTTGAGATGTCCTTGCAGGATTGTTCAAAGGAGGGGAGGTTGTTTGCTTCTTTGTCCTTGCGAGATTGTTCAAGGGAGGGGAGGGTGTGCTTTTCAGATAAGACACTTAGGAGACAGTGGGAAACTTTTCTACGTTACTCTGGTTGCCATGAAGGCCTATGGGTAGGCTAATTTAGGGTTCAACACAAGCTCCTATTCCATCTCCCTGTTCCAAAAATCCATTTAATATACTGTCCTCAACGATGGGAAATGGCCATCCCAGGGAATGGAGAGGGCCTGCATCTGTAGGCAGGATCATCCCACCCACCATATCCATGGGATATAAGCCCTCTCTCACTTGGAGTTGGAGTGGACATCACCATCCCAGTCCCCTCAGGATTGGGGGAAGAACTATGGACTAGAGTGGACTTGATGGTATTCTCTTGTTCACATATGGTGATTCTAGCAATGCAAGAAATTGTAACAATGAGGTGGAGCCAGTGGCCACTTGACACTTTTGGGGTAGGGAGGGGACGAGCAGTTGAAATACAGGGGCTTCTTTGGGAGTTGGAGGTTGTCCTGAGTACTGCTGTGACAACAGATGTAGGCCATTTTAAATCAGCACACACCACTCAGAACTGAGTGGGAGAGAGTGTGGTCTACAGTGTGAACTGTGGTCTATGGTTGGTGGCAAGGCTCCAGGATGTGTAAGTTCATTGAGGGTGGTGGGCCACACTGTGGGAGATGTTTGTGTGGGATGTGGTGGGAGGTGTGGGAGGTGGGCAACATGGGAATCCCAGTGGGTTCCGTGTAATATTTTGGGTAATCTAAGCACCTCTTAAAATATATGTATATATATAAAAATAACATTTTTGTGAGCAAATACACATATATGCATATATATTTATATATCATTTTGCAAATGTTTGTATGTAATGTGAGAATTTTGATTTTTACCCATAATAAAAAAATAAATAAGTAAATAAATAAATGAGTCAGTGGTTAAACAACAACAACAACAAAAAAAAATATATATATATATATATATATATACATACTGTCCTCAGATAGAGGATGCATCAGATATTAAAATGATAAGAATAGATACTACACTTGATTTTAGCCAAAAGGCCAAGAAACGATATCATTCTTCTACATTTAAAAAAAAAAATTTCTTTTTGGCTGTTCTTATTGTTTTTGCCACTCTTTTATAATAAAATGGAATCAGCTGCATTTATCAAATCATGCTTAAATTGAAACAATAAGTTGGCCACCAATACAAGATTTCAGCAAAAATCAAAGAAAATATTCTGTGGGAAACAATTGACTAAGGATTTGTATTAGAGTATTGCTCATATTTTATTATTATTTATAAATTTTCTTCTTGTGAAGCAAGTTGCTGTGGTGGATCATGGGAATACAGGTTCAGGCATAACAAAGACATTTAGCAAATGACTGCTTCATTACATAGGAAAAAGGGTCCAAAAGAGCATGTAAGAGATCCCATCATGGCCAGTGTTTTAGTTTGCTAAAAGCTGCTGGGAGCAATATACCAGAAATGTGCTGGCTTTTATAATGGGAATATATTAAGTTAAAACCTTCCAGTTCTGAGGCTGTGAAAATGTCCAAATCAAGTCACTATCAAATATGCTGCCTCACCAAAGGTTGGCTGCTGACAATCCTGGATTCCTTGTGGCAAGACACAATAGCAGGTCTCTCAGTCCTGGTCTCTGCCTTCTCCTCCAAGCCTACTTCCTCCCCAAGCTCAGCTGTGGGCCATCAGGTACTTGGCTCGTTTCTCCCCTCTCCTCCAGGCCTTGTCTTTTTCAGCTTCTCAGGGGCCTCTTTCTGTCTCTCTGTGCTCTGCTGATTTCAGCCTCCAGCCTCCAAGATCTCTCTCTCAGCCTCTTGGGGTTTTGCTATCTCTGCAGCCTTTTTCTGTGTGTCTGTGTTTTTTTTAGTCATCCATTTTTAAAGGACTCCAGGAGAATGATTAAAATCCACCCTTGGTCACGCGATCTAATTAAAGACCATTAACAGAAGTAATTTAATCAAGAGTTTCTACCTGCTATAGGTTTACATGCACAGGAATGGATTAGCTTTAAGGACCTGATCTTTTCTGGGATCTACCTAAAACTTCAAACTGTCATAGTCCATCTCCTGGGGAGGTCAACTGCTCAGGTCAAGGTCAGTGGATGGAAGCTCCACACACCACTTCACACTGGAGAGGAGAGACAATCTGTGCTGCCTGAGGGCAGGGTATTTATAAACCCAGACAGAAAGGGCCTTGCCACTGAGAGTCCCTGCCCTGAGAAGCAGCTGGGGCTACTCATTCTGGTTTCCAGATTTAAGGTAAGATCAGGCTGCTCCATTAGACCTAACATCTCCCTTGGGAATCGAAACATACTGAAACATCTGCACACAACAAAAAAAAATGGTGGGAGTAGGTAAGGTCTGGGAGATGGCCGCTAGGTGTGTCCCTGACTTCTCTAGCAGTGGTATACATCCTTTATATCAGTAATATCTATATCGGTATATAAATATATATGGGCATGTGTAACTCTCACCCCCAAACCAGTTGTTAAACAATTACCAATATACTAACTGTGACCATATTTAGAATCCGGCTAAAAGAAAGTTGAGTTGGAGATCCATTCACTTTGGTTTACTGGGACATATTTATGAGATTTGTTGTCACTTCCATGTAAAGTTGTTATTTTTAGCCATGCACATGTAGGAATGGCTTCTATAAATATTTCAACTCGGGAGGCGGCTGTGGCTCAATCAGTGGGGCTCCCGTTTACCATATGGGGGGCCCCGGGTTCGGTTCCCGGGGCCTCCTGGTGAGGGCAGGCCCGCCCGCACGGCGTGGTTGGCTGACCCGGCGAGCGCGGGCAGCAAGGGGGGGATGAATGAATAAATAAATAAAATCTAAAAAAAAAAATATATATATATATATATTTCAACTGCACACTCTGCTGATTCAAGGTGCAGGACCAGAGATTGTATTGTGATATGAACATACCCTATGGTTCCCCTGAGCTGGAAATGTGTGGGTTATAGTGAAGACACAAGAACCAGAAGTAAGTCTGGAAAATTCCTCCAATTATCAGACATGAAAAATTATTAACAGAAAATTAGGATGTCTTTGATGCCTAGTAATATTCAAACTTCCTTTGTGTTATGAAGATTCACAGTATTTGAGTGTTTATAAACATACTATATCTTTATTTTTTTAGTAAGTGCTTAATTTAAAAGGAAACTGTTAAAAGTAGGGAAAAAAACTGTAAAGTCAGACCTCTGCAATATCAGCAAACATTTTTTTTTCTTTCTTAATAGAGATGACATATTTGATAAAGCTAGAATTCAACATTTTAACTGCAATTTAGATTTCAAAGGTTTTAGGACATTTCAATAAAACAACTGAAAAATTACAGTCACCTAATTTGGGCATATACAAAAGGTACTTTTTTTTTTTTTTTTGCCTTCTTTAAGGTTATCTACTAAAGAACTGAGAAAAAGAAATGAAATATTAAAGAAAGGTGATAAAGATGAACAATGCAAACAACAGAAGTCGATTGCTGATTTTAATAAAAATTCTTATCAGATGATTTCAAAACCAGTAACTCATTAAAAGGAAAAGATAAAGTTTAGACATACAGGTTTCAACTATAGTGGAATCGATTCTTACTGAAATAACCTACTAGACTGATAGGTTATGATTAGAAAAGTTACATGTAGGTGATGGTGTGTTGGTAAGAACACTGGCCTATGACTTAGTAAACATGGGTTTCTACCAGTGACTCATCTTAACAAATTATGAGCCTGGGCTCTTTGTGATTCCTCACTGCTTAGACAACCATACAAGTGGTTATCTGACTGAATCTTGAGATCTCTCTCTGGGTCTAAAGCAATCAATTCTCACATTTGTCATAAAGAATAAATTACCATTGTATACCTAGAAACAATTCCTACAAATTAATATTGAGCAGTTCTTCAAAGATAACATGGAACAATGAGTGCACTGATATTCTGAATTCATTTTATACTGCATGGGGCTCTTGTCTTTCAGGAATTTGTATTCCCTCATCCTTTGTCCACCCCAACTTCTTCACCCCCTCAGAAAAACTTTTTAATGTCTCCTTACAACAATTCCCCGGGACATTGACCAGGATATCTATCTGTGCTCTACCTATGTCAGATATTCAATATAGACAAACATTTTGGGAATCAGTGTTCATTTTCCATACTGTGGTAGTTGTGGTTAAGCATTTGAGAAATAGTATTTCTTATTTATAAATTCTGGTACATCCACTAAGAGGGACTGCTAGATGTGTTCCACAGCAGGAGGTACTAAGGCTTTTGCACATTTTATCCATGACTTGAATGTTGGAATAAAGACCATGTTTGTCCATTTTAAGGATGAAATCCAGGAAGGAAAAGTTGCTTAGCCCTTGGAAAATCTGAATAAAACTTCAAGGAAATCTAAGTGAGTTGGAAAACTAGTCAGAAAAAATGTTGAATAATCTCAAGAGATATACATTGGAGGGTATGATCTGAAAGTAAATTTTTCATGATTTTAAAATGGGAAGTATAACCTCCAGAAATTTTGAGACAACTATTTCAAACTTCTCTGCATATTGGATATTACTATAGTGATATATCTGGTTATTGACTGCACAAATTAAGAGGAAAAAAAAATAACTTGGAAACAATTCAGAAGAAAGCAGTAAAAGTTGTCATATAGTTAGAAAAGGTAAGTTGGAGGTTGTCCTGAGTACTGTTGTGGCAACGGATGTAGGCCATTTTAAATCAGCACACACCACTCAGAACTGAGTGGGAGAGAGTGTGGTCTACAGTGTGAACTGTGGTCTATGGTTGGTGGTAAGGCTCCAGGATGTGTAAGTTCATTGAGGGTGGTGGGCCACACTGTGGGAGATGTTTGTGTGGGATGTGGTGGGAGGTGTAGGAGGTGGGCAACATGGGAATCCCAGTGGGTTCCATGTAATATTTTGGGTAATCTAAGCACCTCTTAAAATATATGTATATATATATATATAAATAACATTTTTGTAAGCAAATACACATATATGCATATATATTTATATATCATTTTGCAAATGTTTGTATGTATTGTGAGAATTTTGATTTTTACCCATAATAAAAAAAAAAAAGAAAAGAAAAGGTAATGTGATTGTTTGGAGCTATGTATGACATAAAAACATGTTCTTAAACTAAGAACACTTAGTGGGTATGAATGTAAATAGGACCTTTTGATGCAATTACTTCAGTTAAGATGTGGTCCAGCTGAATCAGGATAGCTCTTAATCCTATTATTGAAGGTCTGATAGGGAAGGTCACAGAAAGACAGAAAGCAACAGGGAGTAACCAGCAGCTGAAAGCAAGGGATCCCGGAAGAGACAAGAAAAGCCAGGAACCAAGGATCACTGGCAGCCAGCCCCAGAATGCCACAGTCTTCTGGGAAAAAGTATTGCCTTGATGACACCTTGATTTTGGATTCTCCTTTTTCAGAACTGTGAGCCAATAATTTCCTGTTGTTTTAGCCAGCTCATTGCATGGTATTTGTTTTAGCAGCAAGGAAATTAAAGCAGGTAACTATAAAAAGAAATGGGAATTAAAATTGTTGAAAATGAAAAATAGGATGCTGAAGAGTGGCATAATAAGGATTTTGAAGTTTGTAAAATATGTCTAAGATTGTCTTTGTTGAAGGTATAAATTGATGATATCAGTTTAAAAATGGAATTCGGCCCTAAAGAAGCTATTTGTAAGGATCTACTTATAATCCTGGCTACAAAGTTCAGGGGTCAGTCCTGCAAAGTAAAGAACCTTGCTGCCCACCTCTAAAACAGCACACACATCACTACTATGCCCAACTCCTTTCCTCTTAAAGCTGGCCTGAAGACTCTTCTAGCTCCTATTGTCTCCTTTTAAATGCAAAAGTATCTGGGAGGGGTTGTCCTTAATACTTTCATTTTAACTGTCAATTAACACTTTAGCAAGTGGGAACCAAACTAAGAGAGAAAGAGAAACTGAAGGAGGATTTGGGTGGGTGTGGAGTCCTCCTGGGGATAAAAGTAGGGATATGTAGAGGAAGAAAATGAAAATCAATGTCAGAAAAGAGGAATGTACCCAAGATGTTGCCCCACATAACAGTCCATTTTTGGTGTGTATACCAAAGGTCACCAACCCCTGTCTGACCTAGCAAAACTCTTGAGTTTGGTATGAAATGATGAAAGAAAGTTTAAAGAAAGCTCTTTAAACTTGTTACAGGCACAAATTCCAAACTCCATGAGGGGCTTTCATCTGAAATGCTCCAGGGTGAGTTGATAGGGAAGGGTAAAAATTGAATGGCTTGAAAACAGATCCCTTTAACTAAAATTAGTTTCTGGCAAGAGTTCTCAGCAACATTGGCCTACATTTTCCAGAGCTATTGTTCTTTTGCTTTTGCTTAAGTGTACTTGTGTAGTTTCCAAAGTCAGAAGCTGGTCACAAAGAGAAATAAGAAAAGCTGTGACTAAATGAAGGAGAAAATAAAATCCATATGACTAAAATTCTACTGAGTAAAACGATTCATTAATCATTATTTCAGGAATATAAGACTCTTCTATAAATGTACATGGAAAACTTAGTTTTTTGCCCCTGACATATACTTTTAAAAACCGCCTTCTAGCCAAGAAGAATGAGTTGTCTTATACCCATAATTTTACTCAAGGGAAGTGTAAAGCACTTTTCTATAAGTGTATGCTCCTTTTCTTGTTTGACATCCATTAAAATTCTCTTTCCATTCTCCAATGTGGTTATGCACTGTAACCTCTTTAGTATTAACTAAAATATGAAAATACGTACAACTGAAAAGATGGAAAATGGGCAGACATAGCTTTGAGTCTTATTATGTGCATATTCATCAACAGGATTTGAAAGAATCATCAAAAAACGGTGAGTTCAAGTTACTATTGCCCTGGGGTGGCTGAATATTACAGCCATCTATTTGGGTGAAAAATTACTGAGACACACGCTCAAGTGGTATAAGCACCAAATCAATTTAACTTTAAAGAGCTGCATTTATATAAGCCACATTCATACATTCATTCTGACTGAGGAGAAAAGGATACATTAATTTAGCAAAACATATATTTTAAAAACTTACCTTGCCCAAAACACAGGATAATAGAGGTGGCTTTGTTGCAGAACACACTGATTTTCTGTGATTAGCATCCCAACTAACCTTACCAAAGTGGTAGTCTTTTCTTCTTCTTTCTATAGAGTATGTATGGTAATTCCATTCTCAATAAAGCCAGCCCTTTGAAGAGCATTTCAATTTTGGTATTTGCCTTTCCTTTTAAGTTTGTAAAACATTTTAAAGTAAGGAAATAGGGAGGAGAGAAGAGGTTTGGAGGGAGAAAACATAAGAGCTGTGGAAAAATAAGGCACGTGCTTTATCTCTGTTAATAAAATTCCTCCTTTTTCCTTCCTTCCTTGCTTGCTTCCTTCCTTCTTCCCTCCCTCCCTCCCTTCCTTCTTTTCTTTCCATGAGGATAAGCATTTGGGTCTGCCTTGTTCATAGAGTAGGTATTCAGTAAATATGTGGTAAATGAATGAATAGTGTTTTTCTCTGTAAATAACATTTAATGAGTATTTTTCTTGTTTAAAAAATTGTTACTTCTTTATGGTAGAAAATCCATTGATAGCACTGATTGAAAAAATTTTTTATTGTTGTTGTTTTCACCCAGGAAGAAAATCCTCTTCAACAAAGCACATAAATTTCAGAGGAAAGCACGTGAAAAGGTGAGAGACAAAAATAATATTCTATCCACATCCACATTTCCCCATTACCCCAAAAAACTCAAACTAACCAGAGGATTAATAGAGTAACAATGCTATAGTCTTCATTAAATTCCTGTCCACAAACACCATTGAGCATCCATCATGTGTATGGAACCATGCTAGAGGCCATATATAAAAATGAATTAGGCAAAGACCTTATATTGGAATTACTAAGAGTCTTATAAGGGAGAAGTACACATAAACAAATGATTGCAACACAATGAACTAAGTATAATAATAGAAGGAATTAATCCTAGTTGGAGGGAAGGCAGGTAGGGCAGATTTCTTAGGGGATATTATGAAAGATATTACAGAAGATATTTTGACAGGTTGAATGTTAAATAGAAGCTTGCTAGACAGACAAGTTCATAAAGACCTTCTAGGCAGAAAGAGAATCATGAACAGTTGTAGTATGACAGCAAGAAGCTGTCTAACACATTTGGGAAACCATGTTTGAAGGGGTAAGTGTCTTAGTTTCCTACGTCTTACATTATAAAATACCACAAGCTGAATGACTTAAAGCTATAGAGATGTGTTGTCTTACAGTTTGGGAGCCTAGAAGTCTGAAATCAAGGTGCCAGAAAGGACATGTTCCCTCTGAAATCTGTAGGAAAGAATCTGTTCCATGCCTCTGCCCTGGCTTCTGGTAGTGGCCGGCAATCCTTGGCATTCTTTGGCTTGTAGCACTTTAGTCACTGCCTCAGTCTCTCTTGTGTGTGTCTGTGTCTCCTCTCCCCTTCTTAAAAGGTACCAGTAATAGTGGCTTAGGGCCCACCTTATTTCCAAATAAGGTCACATTCTGAGGTACTGGGGCTTAGGACTTCCACATATATTTGGGAGCAGGAAGATATAGTTCAACCCACACCTGTAATGGAAAACAATTAGAAAGAGTTTAAATAGAGTATAATATGGTCATATTTGCTCTTAAGAAGAATAACCATAGCTCCAGTGGAGAATGGATTTGCATGGAGTGTGACCAAGGGATAAAATATAGAAAAAAAAGAGCAAGCTTAGAGGCTTGTTAGGAGAGAGGGCATAACTCAGTTATCTGTAGAATACCTAGGTGTACATTACTCTAGAGTTCAGGGGCAATTTCTGGGGCTGATGGAGTAATATTTGGTATACAGATGGGATAGTTATAAGATACACAATATGTGACAAAGTTGTAATGAGAGGAAACAAGAGTTAAGAGAAGCAGAAAGAATAAAGTGAGAGGAAAAGAACTGAGGAAAGGAAATAGAGAATTAATGAGCATGGCAATAGAAGAAAAACCAGGGAGGAAAGTACTTGCATTGTAAATATCTCCAGCTCCCTTGTTTCTACAGTTTGAAATATTCAGAAAGTAAATATAAGCTTCATATAGTTAGATATTTCAATAGTTCAGAATAGAGGTATAAAAGGAAAATAAATATTCTTAGAGGGCATGAGAGATCCCTATCATCAATTCTGGCTGCCCATTGGCTCCTGATATCACATATAGGCAAAGCATTTAAAAAATACTACTTGACATTTGTGTATTGTTTCATAAAGTTACTTAACATGCACCATCTTATTGTTAATTCTCACAAGTCTGTAAGGTAGGAACTATTCAAATGGAGAAGACCGAGGTTCAAAGCTCATTGGATTGTTGGCAACTCCATGAGTTGCTAATATTGCACCTCTAGGATTTAGTCTAGTCTCATAGACAATGACTTTTCAGTTGAAAAGACATTTTGACAATAACACAAAATGCAAAGAGGCTTAAGAGAGGTGAAGAGTCACCAAGATATTACAATGACCCTTTAAAACTCCCTGGAGAGGAGAAGCTGAGGTCAACATTGAATCTGAAATATTTAAAATGATACAAAAACCTGTTTCAGCAATGCCGACAATTAAGTGTGCTATTGTAGATGATAGTGCCATTGGTAAAACATGTCTTCTGCTATCCTACACAACAAACAAATTTCCATCTGAATATGTACCGACTGTTTTTGACAATTACGCAGGCACAGTTATGATTGGTGGAGAGCCATATATACTCAAACTTTTTGATACAGCGGGGCAAGAGGATTATGACAGATTATGACCACTGAGTTTTTCACAAACAGATATATTTCTAGTCAGTTTTCCCAGTGGTGTATCCATCCTCATTTGAAAATGTGAAAGAAAAGTGGGTGCCTGAGATAACTCACCACTGTCCAAAGACTCCTTTCTTGCTTGTTGAGCCCCAAATTGATTCCATGGATGACCTCTCTACTACTGAGAAACTTGCCAAGAACAGAAGCCTGTCACTCCAGAGACTGCTGAAAAGCTGTCCCATGACCTGGAGGCTGTCACATATGTGGAGTATTCTGCACTCACACAGAAAAGCCTGAAGAATGTATGTGATAAAGTAATATTAGCTGCCCACAGGCATGTGCTCCTGTGACCATCGCTCCAGACCCTTGCTGAACAGCTGGTGTTGGCCTCAGACTAAAAGCAATGCTTAAATCGAAGCTAAAGATCAAAAATTAAAATTTGGTTTTTTCCTTTTTTTTTTTTTTTTTTTTTTTTTTTTGCAATAAATTAAGAAAAAAACAAAAAACCCTCCCTGGAGAACACAACTGAAGTGTCAGAGTAACCTAGAAGCCTTAGTAAACTAAGGCAAAAGGGTTCATGTTGGTATTTGACTGGCTTTGTGTTCATGAGTGCTCATGAGAATTTATGGCCAATCAGGTTGTAAGACATGGAAAATTAAGGAGAAATATTTTGTCTTCTATGGAATGCTCACATCTCTGGTGCTGTTGGTCATGTCCCAATTTCAGAGCACTGTGCCTTTGAGGCTAGCAAATCCTTGACCTTAAGGGAAAGCCCTCAGATCTTCAAGAGGTCCTCCCAGGACAGGACCAACTGATTCTGACTTTGCCCATTGCTCTGGATTCTGCTTGGGACCCTACTCCAGATTCAGCATCTGCCCGCAGTCAGCCCTTGGTTTCAAGTTTGCTACTATCATCTTGGTGCTGGGCGCTCTTGGTTAAGCAGCCCCAGATGGGCTCTGCCAGCTCAGCCCATCATTCTGATGATGAGCAGAGGCAGCCAAACCAGGTCACTGCTGCCAGAGTACAGCTCTTACCCTTCACTGACATATCTCTAATTTGGTCAGGGTTTTTTGTTGTTGTTTATTTGTTCGTTTAAAAATTCTTGCCTAAGGATAGTTATTTTTAAAATGAACTCATGTATCCTAGACTTTGAAATTATAGATCATTGTAACAAACGAAATACAAGAATTCTATTGGCATCGTGTAAAAATGAAAGGTTGTATGTACAGTTACCTAGAGAGGAAACCTTCCAAGATTTTAAAGAAAAATGTTTTTGTATCAGTTATTAGCATTTTCTCCTAAAAGTAACTTTTAAGTCAGCAAATAAAATACTGTGAACTTTTTTGGGGGCGTACAAAATGACAGAGAAGGTTTTCTTAATAAAGTCAATTTGGTAATTGTGTGTGTCTTACCAATATCTCCAAAGACATCTTTTTTACAAAAGGCAGTAGGGTTAGAAGAAAACCCACAGTCATTTAATGTATTTCATTGGAAGAATCCTTTACTATTTTTAAAAAAGCTTTCTATAATTATACATGGGAAGTTTGTATTTAGCTAGAAAAATTTTACTTTCTCCCTAATCCTTAATAGGAATATTTCCCCTGGCAATTATTTCTTCCCATTGTTTTTATCTGTTTTATAATTTTCTAAAGCTTAAAAATATAATAGAGGATGAAATAAAAGGCACTATCAATATCTAGTGATCTAAAAATGACCTTTATACTTTAGACAAATTTCCACAGGCTCTGATTTAATTATTGTGTGTATTCGTGGTAGTAGCTAAAGACAGAATGCCTGCTAGAGTCCACAGCAGGATAAGACAATTAGCAAATCCATGAATTCTCATTCTGTTTATACTTCAATTTTAAAGGTTAAATGCTAGTTTGCTTAAGATACTTTATGGGTTGGTCAGAGGTATTTCTATATGACAATGCTGATAAGTTCTTCTTGGTATGAAATAAAAATGTATGAAAATCAAACAAGCATGAGGAAACATAACATGGTTGCATTGATTACATGACCATGAACATTCCAAAGTCTGCGAAATAAATAATTCAACTCCATTCCATTTAAAATACATTTATGGGCCATCTATGTTGTGCAAGTCACTGTGCTACTTTTGTAAAGCTTAGATCTATTAAGAAAACATGATGCACACACATGCACACACATATATGGCTAATATAAAAATGAATGTAAAAAGCACAGACTAATGAAGAGTGTGTTCAAAGGCAAATACACTGTCCACTTCTCTTCAAACACAGGCAGGGTTGATTCTCAATGGATAGGGCATCAGCACCTAAACAAAGTGGTACTATTTGTTTAAAGGTTGAAGCACTTCCATACTAGGATGCCCGCCTTGGCTGCTGAAGCCTATCCCTAGGACAGGGTTTCTTAACCAGGGATCCACAGACTCTCAAGGGATCCGTGGAAAGATTTAAGGGGATCCGTGAGCTTGAATTGAAAAAAATCAACTTATCTTTATTTTCTCTGACCTCCGATGTTGAGTGTCATAAAGCTTTCTTCCACTACATCCTGAGAAGGGGTCCACGGTTTACACCTGACTGGCAAAGGGGTCTGTGAAACCAAAAAAGGTTAAGATCCCCTGCCCTAAGATGCCCTGGATCCCCATAATTTAGAAAGAGAAAAGTTAAGGCCTGGCACAGCAAGAGACTTCCAGTTCCTGCTGCTGCACAGTGGTGGCCTATGGCTGTTGTCCATGTAGTTGGTTGGTGCCTGGTGGTTGGAAGTTAGTCTTGGGCTCTAGTACGATCCCTTCAGAATCCACTCTGAGAATTAAGGTGGAGGAGGTGGGAGATAAGAAAAGTGAATTGGAAACAGATCAAAATTGATTTGTTTGGAGGGCAAGATGGCGTTAGTGTAGGAGGGCGCACACTGCAAGCTCCCAGAGCAAGGCGGATTGGGGACGGGGTCCTGCCCGGGGGTATGTGCTGTGCACGCCTGGAGTGAGAGGCTTGGGACATCTCTCTGCGCGGATCGGCGGCGTGGACCGAACAGTGGAGATTCGTGAGTTTTGAGGCTGCCGGTGGAGGTTGGCACAGGCGGCTGAGCCCCGCGGTTACGGAAAAAAATAATAAAACGGCCATTTGGAGCCGCGGGCGGGGGCGAAAAAGTTTTATTTTCTGGGGAGCTGGCTGCCTGGCGCCCCTTGGACCTTGTGTGAACAGAGCAAACGAGCTAGTCAGCACCCGGTGAACCGGAGAGGGGATTTTGGTCGGGGAACGCAGCTGATTTCCCTAGCCACCCAGGGATAAGACCCGGGCCGCTGCGGAGCCAGGAGGAAGGGACACTTCCCAAAAAAGGGAGGGTTCGGTTGGAAGACAGGGAAGGGTATTTTATATTTTTAGACATCGATCTGGCTGCCTGCACCGCCCCATAGCTTTGGGGAGCAGATAAGCCGACCTGAAGCAGCATTAGGCTGAGAGCAGACGCGAATCTGCACTCAAACTGATTTACTGAGCAGCCCGGTGACGCTGGAGCTCGGCGCCAGAAGGGGCGGAATCCGCCGTCTTTAGCACTCCTCACTGACTAACATCAGAGTTTCAGCTAACCTGGGGAGTCCGGAAAGTGGGACGTGCTTGATTAATTTCCACGGGCCCAGCTAGGGTCCCTTCCGTAAGGGGGTTGGTCTAGAAGAGGAATTATTTTGGGTCCTGCATTTGGCTTAAAAAAAAAAAAAAAAAAAAGTGAGGTCACCTCAACAAATGAAAAATAAATTCTTTTTAATTTAGTTTAATAGCTAAAAGCTGCTTCAGGACCTGCATATAGAACCCTGAGGGGAAATTCATTGATAAACACAAGTAGACAGGAAGGATCCACGTGGACCCTAGGGGAATCATTGACCCCCCTTAGCTCTGTTTGACTGCTTGCCTGGGTGGATATTTGGTTTCTCTCTGTTACTTTCTGGTCTATTGCTGTTATTCCCATTTTCCTCCCCCCTTCCTTTTTCCTTTTATTTTATTTTTTAAATAGGTGCTGCCAGCTGGTAGCTTATTTGCTGGGCTTCTTATTCAGTAATTTCCCACTCGCTGTATATATTGATTCTGTATTACAAACTATCGCTTATCCTTCCTGCATGTTTCTGCCTTCTGTTTTCTGTTGTGGCTCTTAGAGACAACATTTTTTCATAGGCCCACAAATTAAGGGTGTCAATTTTTATCCCATCTATTTTGTTTTCTTCTTTTTTCTTTTCTTTTTTTTTTATTAGTATTAACTTTTTCCTTTCAGACCTTTCTCTACTATTTCTCTACCTCCTCATAATTCTAGCCTTCTAAATCACTATATATATATATTCCTCCATTTGTTTTCCCAGTCCATTATAGGAACTCAATATTTTTTCCTAGTACTCTACACTGCCTACACAAGTTAAATATTCATCTCATTAAGTCTCATTTTGCCCCTCTTCTAACTTTTATCAATATTTCTATTATCCTTCTGCCTTCCTTACATCTTTTGATTCCCCTGGCCCTAACCTTTTGCCTTCAAGCGAACATAGAAAGTAGTAAGGAAATAAAATAAGAAGAAAAACTGCCAAAGAGAAAAGTTAACTCACACGCAGAACCAACAGCTAAATAAAATTCTAGAGCGTAGAGAAAACCTAATCAACTGAACAAACCCATCAAGATAATATGATGACCAGAGGGCAACAGAAAAATACAAATGACTCTGAAAAACTGGAAAACATGGAACAGTCCAGTGCACAAAATAAAAACCAGGAAGTAATGCAGTACATCGAACAACTAATCAAAGCTATCCAAACAAATATCATGGACCAACTTAAAGAACTGAAGGAAGAGATTAAGGATATAAAGAAGACACTGGGAGAACATACTGAAGAAATAGCTAACACACCTAAAAAGGTAATGGATATGATGGCGAACAAAGACAAAAGTCAAGAAATGAAAAAGACACTGGACTCACATGGCAGCAGAATTGAACAGGCAGAGGAAAGAATTAGTGATATGGAAGACAATACAGTTGAAATCAAAGAGATTGTAGAAAAGATAGACAAAAAGATAGAAAAAATCCAGTATGGTCTCAGGGAATTAACCGATAATGCAAGATGCACAAACATACGCATTATGGGCATCCCAGAAGGAGAAGAGAAGGGAAAGGGAACAGAAGGAGTGTTGAAGGAAGTTATGGCTGAAAACTTCCCAACTCTATTGAGAGAGATGGATGTGCAGATCCAGGAAGCACAGCACACCCCAAATAGTAAAAATCCCAACAGGCCAACTCCAAGACATATACTTGTCAAACTGTCCAATGCTCAAGACAAAGAGAAAATACTCAAGGCAGCAAGAGAAAAGAGAACCATCACATACAAGGGAAGCACAATAAGATTAAGTGCTGATTTCTCAGCTGAAACCATGGAGGGAAGAAGACAGTGGTATGACATAATCAAAACACTAAAAGAAAAAAACTTCCAGCCACGAATTCTCTATCCAGCAAAATTGGCATTCAAAAATGATGGAGAGTTCAAAATATTCACAGATAAACAGCAGTTAAGAGAGTATGTCAAGAAGAAACCAGCACTTCAAGAAATACTAAAGGAATCTCTACAAATTGAAAGGAAAAAACAAAGGAGAGAGAGTTGGAGGAGAGTTTAAAAACAACTGAAAAGTCAAAAAGAGAAACAAAACAACATATGACATACATTAACCCAAAGAAAAAATGACTGAAGTAAGAAATTCGTTACGAGTAATAACACTGAATGTTAATGGATTAAATTCACCAATCAAAAGACACAGATTGGCAGAATGGATAAGAAAATATGATCCATCTATATGCTGTCTACAAGAAACCCACCTTCGGCCCAGGGATTCAAGGAGGCTGAAAGTGAATGGCTGGAAAACCATTTTACAAGCTAACAATAGCCAAAAAAGGGCAGGAGTAGCTATTCTAATATCAGACAAAATAGACTTTAACAGCAAAACTATTGTAAGAGACAAAGATGGACACTACATATTAGTAAAAGGAGTAATCTCTCAAGAAGAGAGAACAATCATCAACATTTATGCACCTAATCGAGGTGCCTCAAAATACGTGCGGCAAACTCTGGAAAAACTAAGAGGAGAAATAAATTCCTCTACAATTATAGCAGGGGACTTCAACACACCACTATCATCATTAGACAGAACATCTAGGCAGAGAATCAATAAAGAAACGAAGGCACTCAACAATACATTAGAAGATTTGGACTTAATAGACATATACAGAACACTACATCCAAATACAGCGGGATTTACATTCTTCTCCAGTGCACATGGAACATACTCCAAAATAGACCACATGCTAGGCCCCAAAACAACACTCAATGAATTCAGAAAGATTGAGATTATACAAAGTAATTTCTCTGACCACAACGGAATGAAGTTGGAAATCAATAAGGGCCAGAGAAACAGGTTAGGCACAAGGATATGGACGTTAAACAACACACTCTTAGACAAACAGTGGGTCAAAGAGGAAATTTCAAAAGAAATCAGTAACTACCTTGAAACTAATGAAAACAACAACACAACATATCAAAACCTATGGGATGCAGCGAAAGCAGTCCTGAGAGGGAAGTTCATAGCCATAAATTCATATATTAAAAAAGAAGAAAGAGCTAAAATTGAAGACCTAACTGCACACTTGGAGGAATTGGAAAAACAACAACAAACTAAACCTAAAGGAAGTAGAAAACAGGAAATAACAAAGATTAGAGCAGAACTAAATGAAATAGAGAATAAGAAAGCACTGGAAACAATAAACAAAACCAAAAGCTGGTTCTTCGAGAATATCAACAAAATTAACAAACCCTTAGCCAGACTAACAAAGAAAAAGAGAGAACAAATGCAAATACATAAAATAAGGAATGAGCAAGGTGATATCACTACTGACCCCACAGAAATAAAGAGTATCATAAGAGGATACTTTGAAAAATTATATGCCAACAAGAATGACAATTTAGAGGAAATGGACAAGTTTCTAGAAATCCACAAACAGCCAACATTGATGAAAGAAGAAATAGATGAACTCAACAGCCCAATTACAAGTAAAGAGATAGACTCAGTCATTAAAAACCTCCCAACTAAGAAGAGTCCAGGACCAGATGGCTTCACAGCTGAATTCTACCAAACATTCCGGAAAGAGCTAACACCAATTCTACTTAAGCTCTTCCAAAAAATAGAAGTAGAAGGAATACTACCTAACTCATTCTATGATGCCAACATTACCCTAATACCAAAACCAAATAAAGATACCACAAGAAAGGAAAATTACAGACCAATTTCTCTAATGAACCTAGATGCTAAAATCCTTAACAAAATACTTGCTAATCGCATTCAACAACATATCAAAAGGATTATACACCATGACCAAGTGGGTTTCATCCCAGGTATGCAAGGATGGTTCAATATAAGAAAATCAATCAATGTAATACACCACATAAACAAACTGAAAGAAAAACATCACATGATCATCTCTATAGATGCAGAAAAAGCATTCGACAAAATACAGCACTCTTTCCTCATAAAAACACTACAAAAGATAGGAATAGATGGACACTTTCTGAAAATGATAAAGGGTATATATGAAAAACCCAAAGCTAACATCATTTTCAACGGTGAAATCCTAAAAGCCTTCCCTCTGAGATCGGGAACAAGACAAGGATGCCCACTATCACC
>JAKSZT010053887.1:85672146-85783594 GCA_026826555.1 Tolypeutes matacus
AGTATTCAATATACCTGGTGAGCATTAATATAAATTAATATATATGTACTTGCTATGATTTTATGTATTATAAAGACTTAAAATATTATCAACACAAATGGAGTTCTGAATAAAATCTAGGAAAATTGTAGACAACAATTTGTTTCTCCATATACTTGTTGATGAACATTTGTTTTTTTTACAGTTTGGGGTTATTATGGATAAATCTGCTATGAGCATGTGGGAACAAGTCTTTTGTTAGATATATGTTTTCATTTCCTTTGGGTAAATACTTACCAGTGAAATTGTTGGTTCATATGGCAAGTGTATGTTTAATTTTATAGAAATTACCAAATTGTGCCATTTTAATTTCTCACCATCAGTGTATGTGAGTACCATTTGCTTTTGCTTTCATATGGCATGTAATTATTTTTATTTTTTCCTTGAGCATAATTTTATAATGCTTTTTAGTCTTCACAGTTAATCTTTAAATATATTTTGAATGGATATGTATAAGTGTATACATAATTACATATACAATTAATTGAAAAAAGGTGTTAGATGGAAAAGGAATTATTCTTTTTCAAGTTATTGATACAAGGGTCTGTAGTCTTACTATATCTACAAATTTTGTGGCCAGGACTGTCCTTCAGTAAAATTTGGAGACAAGAAAATATTTTGTCATTGTAAGTCACACTTTTACCTCAGTTTTTTTTTTATCACTGTGGACGCAAGTTATTTATCCGTTAGATTCCTGTTTTGTATTTAACATGTTAATGCCTTCAGTGGATATAACTATAGCTATAACTATAGATTTCAAGTTTCTGTATCTATATCTATCTATATCCATATCTGTCTAGGTTTATGTCTATATCTAATCTATTATCTGTCATCTTTCAATGCTCCTTAATCATGCATTGTTTGAAGATTTATTCCTTTTAGTGGTAAAGCTAGTCCTAAGAATGCATTAAATCATCTTGAGATTTTCTCTGACTTTTGTAGGTGTCTAATTCCTACCTTGCAGAAGAGTACATGAAAAGACAAAGCATCCTCTGTGTGAAAAGACAAAGATACAGCATACCAACATGCATTTCTCTTCAGTATCTTCATAACACTCCAGCATATGATGAGTACGGGATGAGTTCCCCACTTTTTGAACTTTTTACAAATTCTCTCTTCCCTGTACATCCTCTTCTTTGCCTTGCTGGAGAGCTAGAATGTAGATTTTCTGTGCTTCCCTGCCAGAGTGACCTTTCATTTCCCAAGTGGCTTGAATTAGATACTGCAGTCCTCAATCACTCAATTACAGACTAGGTCACAGCCAAGCAGTCAGCCTCAGGGGATGGTCAAGTTCAAGTTCAGCTCATTAGCATCAATCTGGGCCATGTTTTTGTATTTCTGTTCCCATAGTTATTTTCAAAAAGTGCAGGATTCATATGCTTTAAAAAAGTTAATGCCTCCCAGATTTTTTGACTGCAGGACCAGTAGAAGATGGATTTAGAAATCAGACAGATCCCTCCCCTCCCCTCCCCTCCCCTCCTTTTCTCTCCCCTCCCCTGCCCTCCCCTCCCCTCCCCTCCTTTTCTCTCCCCTCCCCTCCCCTCCCCTTCCCCCTTCCTTCCTTCCAAGGAAATGAAACAGCATGGTAAAATTTCAAATACAAGAGGGTATACAATGGAAAGCAAGTATCCTTCCTTCCCTACTTCCTTCCTCCCTTCTTCCCTTCCTCCCTCCCTCCTTCCCTCCCTCTGAAATGAAGCAGCATGGTAAAATTTCAAACAATACATGAGGGTATACAATGGAAAGTAAGTGTCCTCTTTACTTTAGGCCTCTATATTCCTCTCCCAAAGGCAACCACAGCAACATTTTCTTATGTATCCTTCTATAAATTTTCTTTTCATAATCAAGCATATATTTGTATTTATATCCTTTTTAAAAGATGGAAACAACCTGTTTTGCATCTACCTCTATTTTCTCTTAAAATGTCTTGAATAGTGTTCTCAAAGAGCACATACAGATCTACCTCTTTCTTTTTAGATTCTTTGTTGACTGCATAGAGTTTTATTGTATGGATGTGCGTACTTTATTAAACCATGCCTTTATTGAGGAACCTTGGGTTATTTTTACTTAAAAATATGCTTTTTTTGTTATTAAAATAATGTAAACTACCACCCACAGTTAGTAGCAATGCTTCAACATGTATTCATCAATTGTAACAAATGCACCACACTGATGAAATATGTTGTTGATGTGTGAAAGTGTGGGAGGGGAAAGGCTGAGGCATATGGGAATCCCTTATATTTTTTATGTAATATTTGTGTAGTTTAAAGCTTCTTAAAAAAATATAAAAATAAATGATGCTACTGTGAACATTTCTACAGACGTATCAGGATAATTATGGGGTCATTCCTAAAGTGAATTGCTGTGTCTAAGCATGAGTTATTGTCAAATTTTCCTTCAACAAAGTTGCATCAAATTACCCTCTCAACAACAACATTTGAAAGTGCCTGGTTTCAGACTATATATGATCAAACTTTTTGATCTTTCCCTCCAAAATGATTTTTTCTTCAATGGTGAAGAAGCAAATAACCTCAGTTCCTTTCTCATTCTCTGCCACATTTAATTTTCTTGTTTTGTTTTCTTCCGAATAAACTGAAGGCTAAACTTATGAGGGTTAACCATAAATTCCAAATGTTATTATGTAATCACTCCTTATAAGGGAGAAAGAGGCGTTTTCTCTGGGCCTACATTCAATTTCCATGCTTCAATCCTTCTTTGCTTTAACTCTGCCCACATGCTGGTATGTGGCAGTGTTAATTGGGCATTTTTGAATCTCATGCAGAATGTTCATCCAATTCATTTACCACAAAATTAAAAAAATGAAGAGAGTGAACACAGCCATTAGAGTTGTTGTGAATAATTTTAGTATAATGTAAGTATAGAAAGAAAATAGAAAAACTGTTAAGTACACCTTGCCCTCTGCAATGCAATACAATACAGACTTACAATGTTAATTATTTCTACCATCTATCTATTTAAAAGCTGTGAGATTGAAATATGAATATGTCAGGAATTTAAATACTAATTTACTTTAAAAAATCTGTACTTTATTAAAATATCATTATGCATATTTTAAAGTTAAAAGTCTGTGCTAAGTCGATGTAGAGGTAAAATTCCCTTTTATTGTCCACTGAATGTGAGGGAAATTGGATTTGTCAGGAAGCTGATTGATATCTCGAAGTGTTTTGTTTTCAGTGACTGGCACTGCCTGAGTTACAACCATCTATCATCTAACAGGTAATTAGTCAGATTTCTCATCATGAGCCTTCAATCCTGCTGTTTTATTATTGAAATACCACAAACCAGTAGGCAATTTGAATGCAGATAAAGTTCTCTGCCATGGTCTAAGGACAAAGACAACATTTTGCAATTCAGCAGTGTGAGTTTGAATGAAAGTCACCGAAATGTAAGTTTGGTTCTTATAAGGAAAGAAATATGAAGAATTTTATTTGACATTCTATGTCCTCTAATGTGACAACTGAGAAACTTGTTTACAAAAGCTACCTAAAGTTCTAATAAGAACTCACTTTATTACAGCATTTCACAAGTAGAAAGTTGACTGGGAGAACATTGATCACACAAAAATAGTTAGATAAAATAAATAAACTTTGTCTTGAATAGCCTTTATCCATTTTCCAAAATATTTTGAGATGGCTGATGAAAGTAATTTATAAATAACAATAGCTAAAAATATGAAAAGTTTACTGTTCTTGGAAATCATTTCATAATGAAGTCTAGAAATTAAAATAATTGGAAACTTCAAAGATGAATTATGTTTTCATTCTTACACATGCTTTACATTAAACAGGCTTGCTTTAAAGTGGATGCTAAGATACGTTTGGGGCTTTGATGCTTTATAGATCTAAGACAGTTGATTCACTATATTGGCATCCCAACAAGGATGGTAGTTTCATACTATTGAGTATTATTTTCTTGACTTAATTCAAAATTTTTCATTATATTTCAGAGAAATGGATTTCATAATACCTCAGCTTTCCAGAAAGTCATAGAACTCCCCAGTCACTACCTCTTAATGAGGTGGAAATATAATGTATCTTCCTTTAAAGTTTTGTGATGACAATAAACTTAGGTTCTTTCTCAAATCTGAGTTAAATGATAATTTTCTTTATCCCACAACATATTGTATATGCAACACATAAAAACTACAAAAAATTTAACCAGATCGTTTAAATGTTTAAATTCACGTCATTTCTGTTGGTAAATGGCAAAATTTACCAGAAGGAAATTTTTACATAATTGATTTTGTTTTAAAATATAAACTAACCTCTAGTTTAACATGAGGATTAAAAGGATAATTTACAAATGTGGTGCATAATATATGCATTCTACAATTTCTATGAAATTTGTAGAATGTAATATCAAATATCACTATTGCTTGGATTTGTTTAAAATGCTAGTATTATAAATTTAGCTTATGGTATCTTTGTTAAAAACACATGAATCACCTATATATCTTTGTGTTACCTTAAATAGCTTAAATGTTAATGGTCTACCATTAACATTTCATAAGACTTTATGAAAAGAAAATAAATGCCAATTTATTTATAAACCATGATTGTGCAAAATGTCTTAATGCATTAATGTAAAAATTATTCTTATAGGTGTTATCACATGAAGAATAAAAATTTAAGACAGAGTTTATAAAACAAAAGAAGCCACCTTGTTAAGCAGATAAATAAAATATTACATACACTTTTGCTCAAATAGATAGAACAGGAATAACATTTCCAGATTTGGATAAAAAGATAAATTTACTTTCTGCCACAAAATTCAAAGTTACTAGATCTCTGAGAATTTGATTTAGGTAATATTTATGCAACATCAAATAAACACAAACTGATACTTTAAGTCAAACTTTCAAATTTTTATAGACATTGAGAAGGAGCACACACATCCTGCTAGCTTGGCCATGGTATCAAAGCATATTGAATTTTATTTCTGGTTATAAGAGAATGGAAGTTTTGGATGTCTGTACAGTTGGCCACTTGACTACATTGTGGTATAATAACCAAGACTTTTTGAGTGGCATGTGACATATTAGACAGTTTAAGTTCATTTGCTCATTTACCACCTCTACTACTAGGGAAGTATTATTGTCATTCCCATTTTGAGATAATGGGAGGCTAAGAGAGATTAAGTAACGTGTCTGATTCCAAATATCTGGTAAGGTAGTGGAGCTGAGATTTGAACCCACACTCTTTGTTGTAGCACTTTGTCTCACTGCCTCCTAGTACCAAGGCAGAATATGGCTCTCATCCTAAGCATATCTCTGGCCACATATTTTGGAAAGACCATGTCCATAACAGTCTTCCTCTGGGGGGTGCCAACGTGTGGCATACTGGATTATCATCTTTGTTGCCTCCTGACAGATAGTGCCTGCTGATTTCCTTCCGTAAACCTCCTTTGGTCAGCAACGTGGTATCTTTTCGTGTGTTGCTTACACCAGAAGCTGAAGCTCAATAAGATGATCACACAACTATTAAATGGCAGTGTTAGATATCTAACTCTTCATCTCAAGAAACACAAATCATTTTTATTCAGTAAAGTATATTTTCTATATGAACTTGAGTGAGTTAACTACTCTGCACCTCAGTTTTCACTTCTACAAAATGGGAATTGATAAGAACACCTGTTTTGGCTGTTGTGTGTGTCTGCTGGGTGCAGGTGTTGAATAATGTGTTCATTTTCTATAGGCTCCTGTTTCCTCCTGTTTGAAAGCTTCATTAACTTTTCTGGCTTATATTTCAGTAAAGTGAGACTTTAACACTAAAATAACAGGAAACTTTATTTTGAGTTCTTTGACTTAATTTAACTGGGGTCATTTGTAAAAAGAAAACTTTATTCTCACGTTTATTTTATTTAGTCAAAGGTTGATATTCATGAATTTTTGGGGGAATTACCTAATAGTACCAAGATTTTTAAACAAACACATCAATAAGGATCGTGTATGGATATAATTCTATAGTACATAATACTGGTATACTTTCCCTAACATAACTTAAAAACAGCATTCATTACAGTGTGTTCTGGGGATCAATAAAGTTAGAATCACCTGAAGTGCTAGATAAAAATATAGTTTCCTGGCCCTATTCCAGAACAAATGAATTATAATCTCTCGGAGCAAGGAATCAGTATCATTCAAGGAAATATATTATTGTATTGATTGATTGACTTCTCAATGCTGATTCTGTATCAGTTGCCAAGGCTACAACAAGTTCTAGATTCTGGGAGCTCTTAATCTGGCATTTTAATGGGTATATCATACATACGAACAGACAGATTACAAAATAACATGATAAGGGCTAAAGCAGAGGTGCACAAAATGTCTGTTGGGGAAACATAGAGGAGGAAATGATTAATTCAGCTTCCAGGGAATTTAGAGGGGATTGATTACATCTAGGACATGGCATTTGAGTTGGGTTTTGAGGGATGGGTAGGATTTCATTAGGGAGAGAATGGGAATTGGGAACAGAGAGGACATTCCAGGCAAAAGGAATGGGAAATTAAATGACACAAGTATGAGAAGTGAACTTGGGAGGAGTGCTCTTATATACTGTTCTTGGAAATATGAATTGTTAGAGACTTTTTGGAGACCAAGTAGGCAGTACAAACCTTTTTGACCCTGCATTTTCATTTTTTGGTAGCTACACCAGGGAAACACCTGCACATGTGTACACAGATATGCACATTGCAGGAAACAATCAAAACATCACTAATCAAGGAAATGAGTAGGGCATAGTGTCTTGATTTATTTATCAAATATAATTCATTATTATTGATATTTATGAGTAGATACTATGTTCCAGGCACTGTTCTAGGCACTGGAAATAAAACAATGAGCAAAATAGAAAAAATTATGACCTCATGTAGCTTATACTATAGTGTGTGTATGTGGAGATTGGCAAGAAACAAAATTAAAAAGTATTCAGAATGTTGGATATGATTAGTGTTAAGGAGAAAAAGGAAGCAGAGAATAATAAAAGAAGAGTAGGGTTAGGGTGGAGACATGGGAAGGATGGTTTGTAATTTTAAATAGTATGATTAGAGTCCTAAATAAGAAGATTGCATTTGAAAAAATGTGTGAGGGAAGTGAGGGAAGGAATCATGTTGATATTTGGGGAAGAGCATCTAGTCAGTGTTCGAATAAGTGCAAAGACCCTGCAGTGGGAGCATGCCTTGTGTGTTTGTGGACTAGCAAGGAGGCCATGTGACTGGAGCAGAGTGAGTGAGGAGAACTAGATGGAGGTAAGCTCAGATAGGTAAGTGAGTGTGGGGCGATTATGTGGTTAGGACTTTTAGCCATTGTGAGGACCTCAGATTTGACTCTGAGTGAGGTTCAACCATTCCAGGGTTTCAAGCAGAGGAGTGACATGTTCCACTTTTGTTTTAATAGGATTATTCTGAGGTTGTGTAGAGAACAGACTGGAGGGACAAGGTTGGAAGTAGGGAAATCAGTTTGGAGGCTTCTGCAACAATCTAGATGAGAATGTTGATAGCTGTGACCAGGGTGTGGTGGTTGATGTGGTGAGAAGGGCTTGATTCTGGATGTACATATATGGAAGACAGGCCCAACAGAATTTTCTGACAGATTGGATGTGGGGTAAGAATCAGAAAGGAGAAGAAGAGGATTTCAAGGGCTTTAGCCTGAGCAGCAAGAAAGGGAGGGGAAGAATGGCTTGGGGAGAGGAGAGGTCAGGAGTACAGGTTTTGACAATGTAGGTCTTGGATGTCCATTGGACATCTTGTTAAGGTTGGGGTTTGGACAGTTTTATATATGCATCTGGAGTTCAAGAGTGAGTTCCATCCTAGAGATATAAATTTGGATGTTGTCAGGTATTTAAAATCATGAGGGAAGCGGCTGTGGCTCAAACAGTAGGGCTCCCGTTTACCCGGGTTCAGTTCCCGGGGCCTCCTGGTGAAGGCAAGCCCGCCCGTGCGGCGTGGTTAGCTGACCCAGCGAGCGCAAGCAGCAAGGGGGGGATAAATGAATAAATAAATAAAATCTTTAAAAAAAAAAAATCATGAGATGGAGGATATCTCCAGGGGTCCAAGAATTTGGAAAAAATACTAAGAAATTAAGAAGAATCAGTAAGGTGATAGCATTTGCTAATACTAGTTAGCTAAAGCATACAGCATTTATGTCATGTTCTAAAGGGTTTGCATTTAACCTGTACAAAACCCTAGGAGGGAGGTAATATTATTAGTCCCACTTCCTGGAACAGAAAACTGAGGTTAAGTGGAAGAGGTTAAGTGGCACACAGATGGTAGAAGAGCAGAAGTGGGGTTTAGCCCTAGAGTTTCTGTTCTTAATTACTGATGTGATTATGTGGAAGTTAGTTGCAGAATAATGCTATCAGTAAGATATAAATATAAAGCCCTCAAAAAAATGGTCATTTATTTCTGTACATCAATGTATTTGAAAATAATGGCAGAGGAAAGATCTGGACATATACATGTCAAGCAGAAAGGAAAGGTTTGTGTTGATTCATTGGGACTTTAAATTCCTAGTAGTAAAGGGTACATCATTTGTGAAATAACCATCTGAGTATGCCAGAGTTTTCTGATTCATAGTGTTTATTCCCACCTATTTCATCACTCTTGAATCTGAGTAGATTCTTGATTGAAATGGCTTCTTAGACATGAATTAGAAAAATAATGCTTAAGGATATTGCTTTAGGTTAGAAACAATTAAACAAATAGAATGTCTGCAAAATAAGCTCTGACCAAGTCTTATTTTTAAAATATAAATATAATTTTGCTACAAGAAAATTCCACTGAAACAAAATTTATCATGGAAGGGCTATGGTCTGTATAAGATTCCTTGTTATCTACTCACTAGTTCAGATTTATTAATATCTGCCTAAAGTACAAAGAATTTTTGCAAATAGACTTTTAAATTTCACTCCAATATGCTTTCTTTTATGCTAATATTTTAAATATCATGCCAAGGGAAATATTAATTCAATCAAAGAATACTCTACTGCTTAAAAAACTTGCCATGCAAATATCCTTGATTATTAATTCATGGAATCATAAATAAAATACAAGTTAAATTAATTTTGACTTTGCATTCAGTTTCATCTTAAGGCCACATTCTGCCCTTTAGCATTCCAGCTGATGTCCCCAGGAAAGGTTTGCAGCTGTTTTCATAACCAGCTCTGTGGTGACTCACCTGCTAGACTCATGCTGCACTCCTTGTGAGAGCCCAGTGGCAAGATACTGATTTCTTTAAAAACTATTAACATTCTCAATGATGGGGATGTGAAGAATAAAGCAAAGGGAAAGGGAAGAAGAAATCTTAGGAACCTTCAGATAAGTCTTCAAAACGGGGATTCATAGAGAAGTTAATCTCTGGTTATTTGACCTCTACACCTCTGAAGAGTGCAATCCTGGTCTGAAAAATCTCTTGGTAGCAAAGTTCCTGTGAGATTTCCTGCCTTCTGCTTGAGGCTAGAAATACTAGGCACTGTTTACTCATGACCATTTTCCTTCCAGTGAGATATTTGTAGTAAAATCCTTCATTAATGTCTTCATATTTGATTAAAAAATGGCTAGAGTGTGTTTCCGTAGATGGACGTGTTACTGCATGGTTTTTGTCTTATTCATCTCCAAATCAGTTAATTAAATAAACATTTATTTTATATGGATGCCAAACACTGCTTCATGCTGGGAATAATGTCTTGCCCTTTCCCTCAAGGGATGCTCAATCTGGGCTGAGAGAGCAAGAAACACAATACACAAAGTTAAACATCATAAATTGATAACGGCTGTCCTTGCATATGAATGAAGATGGGAAAACTCTGAAGGTAGTGGTGACTAATTCTCCTTGGGGTGGGGAGCACAGGTGGAAGATTTCAAAAAGGAGCTGATATTTGAGGTAAGCTTTGAGCCCTTAAATGTTTTAAGCATGGGGATGACAAGTTTAGAGCTGTGTAGGAAAGATGACTGTGATTATTGTGTTAAAGAGGAATTGGAGCCGCTGAGAGATTGAAGCCTTTGGCTACTGTAATGTTATGGTCAAAAGATTGTGTAAGGCTGGATTTGGGCAGTGAAGGGGAAGGAAGGCATAGATAGGCAAGAGATTTTGTAGGTACAGCTCATGGGACATGGTGGACAGTTGGTTATGGAGGTTGAGGGGTAGGAGGAAGAGTCAAGGTTCACTCTGAATTCCCTACTGTAGATTACCAGAAGGATTTTTGTTTTTGGAGGGGGTGTGGCTAGTAAAGAGAGTGATTAGAGGTTCAGCTATGTGCATGTTTTTTTTTTTAATTTTTTATTTATTTTTATTGTGGGTAAAAATCAAAATTCTTACAATACATAAAAACATTTGCAAAATGATATATAAATATATATGCATATATGTGTATTTGCTTACAAAAATGTTATATATATATATATATATATATATATATATATATATATATATATATATATACATATATTTTAAGAGGTGCTTAGATTACCCAAAATATTACACGGAACCCACTGGGATTCCCATGTTGCCCACCTCCCACACCTCCCACCACATCCCACACAAACATCTCCCACAAGTGTGGCCCACCACCCTCAATGAACTTACACATCCTGGAGCCTTGCCACCAACCATAGACCACAGTTCAGCTATGTGCATGTTGATTTTGGGTTTCCAGTAGGTTATTCAAGTGGAAATGTCCTGTAGGAAATTCCAAAGATGGGTTTGAAGCTCAGGAAAGAGGAGCCAGTTCTATAATTATCTTTATTAAGAGCCATCAGTAAACAGATGATGGCTGAGGTCTCTGGCTGAGGTTCCACAGTGAGTAGGTCTTTTTGATTAACCTCTCTAAGCCTCATTTTCTGAAGCTCAGGTCATCAGGTCATCACCACATCTGTTTCTCATTAGTAAAAAAGTAGTAATAGTACCTACACCACAGGTATTTGGTGAGGAGATTGATAAGACAGAGCACTTGCTTCAGCATAGTGCCTGGCTCATAGTAAGTACTCAATCAATGTTAGTTATTATTGCTGTTGTTCTTATTTACTTAGGAGCACAGAAAGAATCAAACTGGGCCTGGTGAATATAAACCACTCTTCTAAGACATTTAGAGAGGAAAGGCATGAGAGGAATTGGGAACATTTAGGAGGAAATTTTTTTCCCCCAATAGATGGGGAAATGAGCATATCTAGAAGTTTATGTAGATAAGGGGGAGATTAAAGGAACAAAAGAGAGATGGAGAAACTTTTGGAGCTAAGACCAGAAGGGGTCTTAGTGGGCATGTTTCTAGACCCAAACCTGGGGTCTGGCACATCATGGGGACCAAATTACTATTAAGTATTTGTGGAATTAATTAGGTGATAATATCAGATACTCAGTATCCAAGGAGCAGGGACACTTCTTTCAAGATGGGAGGAAAAGGGATGTGGGCATTTAAAATTGGAGATGAAGGGAAAGACATCAAGGAAGTTTGGGTTTTGTGGATGAGAAGTGGGCAGGATGTGGTTGGGGGCTTGAAGGACATGGTGAAAGTTTAGAAATAACTTTAGTGGGGAGTGGGGCAAGAGGCTGGCCTGGGTGTCTTCCTTTGTTGGTCAGTCTTTAAGGTCTTAACAATTTTACATAATAATTTTGTTTATATCCTAGATTTTCTTTTTCTTCATCACCTTAGTTTAGACCTATAATGTCTGGCTCTCTATTCATGGTACCTCCCAGTCCAATTCCTAAATAGCTGACCAGTCTTATTTTTAAAATGCATATATTCTGATAGTTCCTATGTTAAACATTTCTGATGTCTGCCTGTTGCTTACAGGAAGGAAAAAAAAAAAAAAAAACAACTTAATTCTTAGCATGCTCCTTCACTCTCTTTCATCTTCTCCCATAAATCCTAGGTTCCAATTATTCTGGATTCTCTTCCATTAGGCTTACCATATACTGTATTGCTCAAAAGATAACACTTTAGAGAGTGAAAGGGGTTATTATTAAATAATTATGTCAGTACAATAGGCAAAAACTGAATTCCAGGGTATATGATCCCTTCAACATCTCACATTTGTGTCTTTTAATCTACAATTTCTTCTGCTTTGAATATCATCTCTGTTTTCAATCGCTATTCTCTTCCAAGTGAAATATTACCCATCCTTCAAAACCCAACTCAACTTTCATGTTCCAGATGCAATCAATCCGTACTGTATTCCCTGGACAGCTCAGTCATTTCCCCTTTTACGCTTTTCCAGCACACATGCCGCTTTTTAGTCTTTTTCATGTTGTTTTGTAACTTGTTTGTTTGTATGCCTGGAATTTCTAGCTCCCAGGATCTAGAATATTGGTGTATTCTTGGTACCTGGTACAGTGTCAGACGCTCATAGAAATCATTGAACAATAAAAATCATATATTCCCTTCAATTATAGTTATCACATGCTCCAGTTTTCCTGTTAGATTATAAACCAGTGGAGACTTTGGTTGCTTCCAGCTCCTCTTTTTATCGTCTTTAGTACTAGCACATTGCTTTGTAAGTAGTAGGTCCTGAGCTGTATTTGTTGAATGGAAGAATAAATAGACATTGAAAAACACACTTAAGTTTCAGCCTATTAGTACATAATTCTAAAACCCTGTCCTTGAAGGAATATTGTATTTTATAGATTTTTCCCTTGTTAAATGATTTCCATCCTAAAATTTCAACCTTGGGTTAATTTTCCAAAGAGATTATTTTCTAGGTAATGGTGATTTAAATCTCATAATATGGTTAATGCTTGGGCAAGCAAATCCTTTTGACGTAAATTGAATTTAAATGTGCAATCTCTTCGTGTTTCACTCCCTGAATACAAAGTGTAACAACCTGTATCTGAGGACAGATTGAATTTCCTGAGCTGGGCTTTCTTCTCCATGTCATGAGAAGTAGTGGAGAGCTTTTTGTGAAACAATTGAAGAATTCCAATATTCATGTAGGAAGAACAGATGTTGTTTTGTAAACAATGGGCATCTTAGTTGCTTTCCACGAATTGCCAGAGACAAGCTAGAAAGAAGCCCTTCCTTTTTGATAGGAGAGACAAATCGCCTGGGTGTCCGCCTGAACAATTTGGAAGCTTCCAAATGTTCTTCTCTCATGGTCTAGGGCGTTAGCCTTTTAGCTCCTCTGCTTTATGCCAGTCGTGAAATTCAGATCAGATAAAAGACACTAGGCAGGATTTTTGCTTTGAAGCAGTTACTGCCGGAATCTTCAAACTATTTAAAGTAGTTGTCAAGTGATTCTTTATTATTTGAAATAACTGATGCTGTCAAAGGCCGCAGCTGTCCTGTCCATAAGCATTTACCACTCTGTGGGTTCAGAGACCAAGAGAACTGGGAATTTTATTGTTGGATTATTTTCAGCTTGTGTCAGTCAGTCACTCTGGCTGAGGGCTGGCACTGAAGCCAGCATATAATGAGATGTCATGATTTGTTACTTTTATGCATTCACCCTGGGGCAGTCATTATACCAAGCGAGCTACTCAGGGTTTCCCTTCCTGTGGTTCTTACTGCCATCTCAGGTTCCTGCTGCTCCTGTAGTCACCTTTCTCTCTGTCATTGCCAGCACTGTTTCTAGCCTCGGCTTTCCACCTGGCCTTCTCCTGCTATTGTTGATAGCAGCCCTGGCTCCCGTTGCCTCAACTAATGTCTGGAGCGAACGGCTACTCTCTCATTGAAGTGCTATTTCCTAGAGTGTAGTGGTGAGCTGTGCCCGAGGTTGCTGGGAGAAGACACACCCCGCCTTGTGTGCTGGTATGCACCTGTCTCCGCTTGAGAACAGAGGTGTCTCCATTACAGCCAGATGGTTAAACGAACTGCAGTGTCCAGCTGCATAGCAGCCTTCAAAGACAGGATCAAGGGTCTTTCCCAAATCCTAAAATGACTACTCAAGAAGGGCCCGTGATACTGTTGTTTAAGTGACTTTAAAAACTGCTTTTATTGTTATTTTAGGAGTCCCAACTAGATTGAATAGCTTTTCAATTCTTTATTTTGTGCTAAGAGGGTTGGCAACAATATATTTCTCATGAAAATTATTACAATGATATAATAAATGTGAAGTGCCAAAGGGCAATTCTATTGTCCATCAATAGTAGAGTGAATAAATAAATCGTTTTTGGTGATTATGGATAATGTTACTCTGAAGATTCTTGTCCTTGTCTTTTGGTGACTGTATAAGCACACAGTTTTGCTGGCTTTATGCCTTAGAGTGGAATTGTTGGGTAAGAGGGTGTACGTGTGTTCAGCTTGAGAAGATACTTAGCTTTTTCATGGTTACACAATATTTCACCAAGTGGTTATAACGCAATTTACTTAATTGTTTTTCTACTGGTTGGCTTACAATTTCAGAGCTCCTTAAAAAAGTTTATAAAATCTTTACAAATTTTAGATACAGCTATTTTTATTTCATTTGTGGAGTACCCATATAACACCTAGAAAGGACATTTGTAGAGTACAAATGCACTTATTTAGCATTTAATATGAGCCATCTACCCAGACAGATGCTGTATTTATGAGGATGAAATAAATGTAGTCTTAGACACTCAAAGAAACTTACTGCCAAGTAGTTGGGCCAGAATATCGAATGACTCTCTCTCACACTCACATATCCCTTTTTATCTACAACTCATAGAATACTATATACTTTGTACTATATACTGTGATATTTTTCATTTAGCAGTATATTTGGAGAATCTTCCCTCTTGGTATTTATGGATCCGCCTCTTTTTAATGGCTCATGCCCTTTAAATTTGTTAAATTCTTAATGTGCACATTACTCAATTAAATAAACATGCCATTAAGTTGCTAAATTAATAACTAAAAATGGTTAAATAGTTTTGGTAGAGTTCTCCCTACAGAAAAGGCTTTTAAAGTGGGAAGCCTTATATCCAGCAAATATTGGTCTTACAGATATAATATACAGTTCATCTCTACAAAATGAAAAAAGAAAACTATTTAATATATCCTTTCTTTTCCCAGTGACTAGTACCTCTACTGTTTATTTCTTTTAACAAATGGAGGAACTAAATTCTGGTGTATTATTCAATTAAACCAAAGAAACACAGCAAGTGGTATTGAAGCTGGGATTACAATTCAGGGTCTTCCCTGGTTTCTATGGACTGCTTATTAAGTCATGTTTCAATTAGTGCATCATTTCATATTCCCTGGTGCCTCATGCAAATGCAAAATGTTTAAGTTAAGGAGATTATGTTTTAAGAACTCCAAATTGCATTTGAGCATAAATTCCAGGAAGCAGATTCCCCTTTAGAATGAAAAATGGATTTTATAAGAAGAGGGCCATGTGGTTAGGAAGATAGGTTTGGAATGACTGAATTTTGCCTATCCTCCCTGAAGGTACCTGCAAGTGGCCTTGATGCCCAGACGCACAATATTGAAAAAGAGTGGAGAGAGTGGGCATCCTTGTCTTGCTTCTGATCTCAGCGGGAAAGCTTTCAGTCTTTCACCACTGAATACACGTTAGCTGTGGGTTTTTCATATATGCACTTTATCATATCCAGAAAGTTTCTTTCTATTCATATCTTTTGGAATGTTTTTATCAAGAAAGGATGTTGTATCTTGTCAAATGCCTTTTCTGCATCTACTGAGAAGATCATGTAATTTTTCTTCTTCAATTTCATAACTGGTTTAAGGCTGACTTTACTGTGATGTATAATTTTAAAACGTGTTTTTGGATTCAGTTAGCAATTATTTTGTTGTAGATATTTTTGCGTCTATATTCATTAGAGAAATTGGTCTGTAATTTTCTTTTCTTGTAGCACCTTTATGTGGTTTTGGTATTAGGGAGATGATGTCATCATAGAATGAGTTAGGCAATGTCCCCTCCTGTTCAATTTTTTTGGAAGAGTTTGAACAGGATTGCTATTAGGTTTTCAAGAATTATTAGTAGAATCCCCCTGTGAAGTCATCTGGTCCTGGGCTTTTCTTGTTTGGTAGGTTTTTGATGACTAATACAATCTCACTATTGGTGATTGGTATGTTGAGTTCTATTTCTTCTTTCATCAATGTAGGTTACTCATGTGTTTCTAGAAATTCATTCATTTTATCTAAATTCTCCAACTTGTCGGCATACAATTTTTCAAGTATTTTCTTATGATACTTTTTATTTCTGTGGGATTGATATGCTTTCATATCTTAATTTGGCTTTGGTATTTTGGTGACATTAGCTTCCAAGAATGAGTTTGATAGTGTTCCTTTCTGTTCAATTTTCTGGAAGAGTGTGAGCAGGACTGGTATTAATTCTTTATGGAATGATTGGTAGAATTCACCTGTGAAGTCATCTGGTCATGGACTTTCCATTTTGAGGGCTTTTTTGATCACTGTTTCAATTTTGTTTCAATTTCTTTACTTATGATTGGTTTGTTGAGGTCTTCTATTTCTTCTAGGGTCAGTGTGGTTTGTTCCTATGTTTCCATGAATTTGTCCAGTTTCATCAATGTTGTCTGGTTTGCTGGCACACAGTTGTTCATAGTATCCTCTTATGATCTCTTTTATTTCTGCTGGGTCAGTGATAATGTTACCCTTCGCATTTCTGATTTTATTTATTTGCATCTTTTCTATTTTTTCTTTCTTAATCTAGCTAAGGCTTTATCAATTTTGTTGATCTTCTTGAAGAACCAACTTTTAGTTTTGTTGATTTTCTCTATTGTTTCTTTATTCTCCATTTCAATTATTTCTGCTCTAATCTTTTGTGTTTCTTTCCTTCTGATTGCTTTGGGATTGGTTTGCTGTTCTTTTTATAGTTCCTGCAGGTGTGCAGTTAGGTCTTAGATTTTAGCTCTTTTTTTTTTTTTAAACAAAACAATTTTATTGATACATATTAATAAAACATTAATAAAACAATAAAACATTAATAAAAGTATACAATCAATGGTATTTGATATACTCAGATAGCTGTGCATTCATCACTTCAATCATTCTTACAGCATTTTCATTATTCCAATAATAATAATAATAAACAACAAACAAAACTCACCACATCTCAATCTGTCTATGCTTCCCCTGCATACATAGCTGCTTTTGTTTTTCCTTCTCTCTGGTATATTTGTATTTATAGTTTGATATGCGATATCACCCATATTCATATTTTACATGAGGTTTCACTATGTTATTCAATCCCATGTTACATTTTTTTAGCTTTCTTTCTAGCAATATAAATGTCCTTAGGCTTTCCTTTTCAACCACTGTCATACCCATATAATAGTTCTGCTAGTCACAAACAGCATGATGTGCTCTCATCATTTCCATTCATTTCCAAAGATTTTCAAACAACTTTTTACCAATTCTCCACAGATTAACCATCAGATTTCCATTCTCTACCCTCATTCTATTTTCTGGTGACTTATATTGTAATTATTAATTCCATGAATTTATATAAGATATTTAGTTCATAATAGCGCAATCATACAGTATTTGTCCTTTTGTATCTGGCTTGCTTCACTCAGCATAATGTCCTCCAGATTCATCCATGTTATCATATGCTTCATGACTTCATTACTTTTTACTGCTGCATAATATTCCATCATGTATAGACACCACAATTTGTTTATACATTCATTAGTTGATGGACACTTGGGTTGGTTCCAACTTTTGGCAATTGTGAATAATACCATTATGAACATTGGTGTGCAGATGTCTATTCATGTCACTGTTCTCAGTTCTGGGTATACACCTAGTAATGATATTTCTGGGTCACATGGCAAGTCTATATTCAACTTCCTAAGGAACTGCCAAACAGTCCTTCCAAGTGGCTGTAACATTCCACATTCCCACTAACAGTGAATAAACTTTCCTATCTCTCCACATCCTCTCCAACATTTACAGTTTTCCGACTTTTTAATAGCAGCTAGTCTAATAGGTGTAAAATATATCTCATTGTAGTTTTGATTTACATTTCTCTAATCGGTAGTGATGCTGAACATTTCTTCATGTGTTTCTTTGTTATTTGTATTTCTTTTTTGGACAACTGTCTTTTCAAGTCTTTTGTCCATTTTTTATTGGATAGTTTGTCTTTTTATTGTTTAATTGTATGATCTCTTTATATATCATGGATATTAAACCCTTATCAGCTATGTGACTGACAAATATTTTCTCCCATTGAGTCAGCTGCTTTTTCTCCCTTTTGATAAAGTCCTTTGAGGTGCAAAAGTGTTTAATTTTGAGGAGGTTCCATTTATCTATTTTTTCTTTTGTTGCTCATGCTTTGGGGGTAAGGTTTAAGAAACTACTGCCTACCATAAGATCTTGAAGATGTTTTCCTACACTTTCTTCCAGGAGTTTTATGGTTATTGCTTTTATATTTAGGTCATTGATCCATTTTGAGTTAATTTTTTTATAAGATGTGAGATAGGGGTCACCTTTCTTTCTTTTGGATATGAATATCCTGTTCTCCTAGCACTGTTTGTTGAATGGACTGTTTTGGCCCAGCTGGAAAGGCTTGACTGCACTGCCCTATCAAAAATCACTTGACTGTGGATGTGAGGGTCTATTTCTGAGTTCTCAATTCAGTTCCATTGGTCAATGTGTCTGTCTTTATGCTAGTACCATGCTGTATTTACCACTGTAGCTAAGTAATATGCTTTTAAGTCTGGAAGTGAGAGTCCTCTAATTTTGTTCTTCTTTTTAAAGAACTTTTTGGCTATTTGGGGCCCCATTCCCTTCCAAATAAAATTTATAATTAGTTTTTCCATTTCTTCAAAAAAGGCTGTTGGGATTTTTACTGGGATTACCTTGAATCTGTAAATCAGTTTGAGTAGATTTGACATCTTAATGATATTTAGTCTTGCAATCCATGAACATGGAATGTCCTTTCATTTATTTGTCTTTTTTGGTTTCTTTTAGCAATGCTTTGTAGTTTTCTGAATACAGGTTCCTTATGTCCTTAGTTAAGTTTATTCCTAAATATTCGATTCTTTCAATAATTATTATAAAAGAATATATATTTTTTCTGATTTCCTCCTCAGATTACATATCAGTTCTGCATCAATCAAGAGGATCATGCTATTCTTTCCTGTTCAATTTTCTGGAAGACCTTGAGCAAGATTGGTATTAGATCATCTTTGAATGATTGGTAGAATTCATGGGTGAAGCCATCTCATCCCGGGCTTTTCATCTTTGGGTGGTTTTTGATGACTGTTTCAATTTCTTCACTTGTGATTGTTTTGTTGAGGTCTTCTATTTCTTTTAGGGTCAGTATAGGTGGTTCATGTGTTTCTAGGAATTTGTCCATCTCCTTTCCATTGTCTAGTTTTTTGGCATATACTTGTTCATAGTATCCTTTTATGATCTCTTATTTCTGTGTGGTCAATAGTAATGTCCCCCCCTCTCATTTCTGATTTTATTTATTTGCATCTTCTCTTGTTTTCTTTGTCAGTCTAGCTAAGTGTTTGTCGATTTTGTTGATCTTCTAAAAGAACCAACTTTTGGCTTTATTGATTCTTTCTATTGTTTTTTTCTTCTTGATTTCCTTCATTTCACTCTTTTTTTTTACTATTTCTCTCCTTTGGCTTGGTTTAGGATTAGTTTGCCATTCTTTTTCTAGTTCCTCCAGGTGTACAGTTAGATCTTCAGTTTTAGCTCTCTGGGGTCCTCCTACCCCCAGGTCCTCAGCACGTAGCTGCCTGGGTGACCTAGGCATAAAGGCATAAGTTAAGGGTTAACAACCCTCCACAGAAGGGAAAGAATGTATAGATGCTGTTGTAAACGATAATCTTCCCAAAGCAGTAAACATCCTTGGTAAATATCCTTCTTATGAGAGTAGTGAAAACACTACCACATCCCATGTGTACATTTTGTGTGACCCTAGCAGGAACTCTGTTCTCATACCCTATGGAATGTCTTTGTTCTGAAACCCCTTATATATCACCCCTCATTTTCTCATCTCTCTGTGGAGCACTATCTTCATTTTCTGAACTGCCAACTTCAGGGATTCTTTCCTGTCATAAGTTCCAATAAACTTTATGTCTGACTAAATGCCAGGTATGTTATTTGATCTAGTGGCCTCACCAACTCGTGCCCTTCACGAGTTGGGTTGTAACAAGCTCTTTCTTCTTTTTAAATGTAAGCATTGAGGGCTATAATTGCCCTCTCAGCACTGCCTTTGTAGTGTCTCATAGGTTTTGATATGTTGTGTTCTCATTTTCATTTGTCTCAAGATATTTGCTGAATTGTCTTGCATTTTCTTCTTTGACCCACTGATTATTTAAGAATGTGTTGTTTAATCCCCATATATTTATGAATTTTCCCTTTATTTGCCCAATATTGATTTCCAGCTTCATTCCGTTATGTTCAGAGAGAGTGTTTTGTATAATTTCAATTGTTTTAAATTTATTGGGATTTGTCTTGTGACCCAACATGAAATCTATTTGGAGAAGGATCCATGAGCACTTGAAAAGAATGTATATCCTGATGTTTGGAGTGCAATGCTGTACAGATGTCTGTTAGGTCTAGTTCATTTATTGTATTATTCAAGTTCTCTGGTTCTTTATTTATCCTCTGTCCAGATGTTCTCTCCAATACTGAGAGTGGTGCATTGAAGTCTGCAACTATTATTTTAGAGACATCTATTTCTCCCTTCAGTTTTGCCAGTGTGTGCTTCATGTATCTTGGGGCACTCAAGTTAGGTGCATAAATATTTAGTATAGTTATTTCTTTTTGGTGAATTGTCCCTTTTATTAATATGTTATGACCTTCTTCATCCCTTATAACAGTTTGGCATTTGAAATCTGTGTTGTCCATTATTAGTATTGCTACTCCAGCTCTTTTCTGGTTACTGTTTGTGAGGAATATCTTTTTCCAATCTTTCACTTTTAACCTGGTTGTGTCCTTATATCTGAGGTGGGACTCTTATATACAACATATATGTGGTTCATATTTTTTCATCCATTCTATCAGTCTATGTCTTTTGATTGGGTAGTTCAAGCCATTAAAATGCAATGTTATTACTGTAAAGCATTACTTACTTCATCCATTTTGTCCTTCAGCTTTCTATTGTCTGTCTTTTTCCCCTTTAATTTATCTTTCCTAATAATCTTCATTTCTACACTCTTCTCCAAATCTCTCACCCTTGTTTTTTCCTTTCAGGCTGCAGCACTCTCTTTAGAATCTCTTGTAATTCTGGTCTTTTGGTAACATATTCTTTCAGTTTTTGTTTGTCTGTGAAGACTTTGAGCTCACTCTCATTTTTAAAAAGATTTATTATATTATTTATTGATTTCTCCCCACCTCCTTGTTGTTTGCACTTGCTATGTTTAGTAGTCTTCCTTGTTTCTTTAGGAACCAAAGCCAGTACCTCCAAGGTGGGAGGTAGGTGCCTAATTGCTTGAGCCACCTCCATGCCCTGCTTTTGTTGTGTTTCTCATTATGTTTTTTTCTTCTTGTGTCTCTTGTTGCATCATCCTGTTGTGTCAGCTTGCTGTGCCTACCCATTGCGCCAGCTCTCTGTCTTCTTTAGGAGGAACTGGGGACCAAACCAGGGATTCTCATGTGGTACGTGGGAGCTCAATCTCTTGAGGCATATCCACTTCCCTCACCCTCATTTTTGAAGGACAGTTTTGCCAGATATAGAATTCTTGGCTAGCAGTTTTTCTATTTCATTACCTTAAATACATCGCACCATTTACTTCTCACTTCCATGGTTTCTGATGAGAGGTCTGCACTTGATCTTACTGAGTTTCCCTTGTATGTGATGCTTTGCTTTTCTCTTGCTGCTTTCAGAATCCTCTCTTTATCTCTGGTATTCATCATACTGAACAGTATGGGGCAGGTCTGTTTGGATTTATTCTGTTTGGGGTATAATGTCCTTCTTGGATAGTCCTATTTATGTCTTTCAAAAGGGTTAGGAAGGTTTTGGTCATTATTTTCTCAAATATTCTTTCTGTCCCTTTTCCATTCTCTTTTCCTTCTGGGACGTTGATAACGCAGATGTTGATGCATTTCACATTGTTACTCAATTCTCTGAGAATCTGTTCCATTTTTTTCCATTGTCTTCTCTTTTTGTTCTCCTGTTGTTTCCTGTTCCGATATTCTGTCTTCTAAATCATTAATTTTGTCTTTGAGCTATTCATATCTGCTCTATGTGCCTCTAATGTTTTATTTTTAAAAAATGACATGACATGATTCATATTTTTAATATCGCCCCCCTCAGATGTTTCTCTTGTCTGTTTTTTCCTTTTTTTTTTTTTCTCATTGTTTGCACATTGTTTTTTTGCTTGATATTTGTTTGTTTTTTCTTTAGGAGGCATGGGGAAGTGATGGCCAATTTCTCTCTTGCCTATTGTTTTGTTTTTTTCACAGCTCTTCTTTGATATTTGGCTCAACTTATTCTAAATTTAAAATTGCCCAGTTTGACATGGCATCAAACTGGGGCAAGCTTCTAGGGAGCGTGTAGTGCTCATCTTGTCATAGTGTGTTGTATCAGTGAATAGAGACTCGCACAAAGAGCCAGAAGGTATTGGACTCCCATCCTGGAGAGTCCTGCTATGTTCTTAAATAAAGGGGTAGGAGTTTCTTGAGAACACAGACAGTGCCTGATAGGGGAGGACAAGCCAGCATATCAAGCCCTCAGTGTTGTTGCAAGTAACTATGAATCTTATCCTTCAATGAGTTAATCTTGGTGGTTACCATGGGTCCTGAGGGAAGGGGGAGGGAGGAATAAAATAGATGGAACATGGGGCATTTTTGGGGCAATGGAATTGTTCTATATCATTTTGCAATGATGGACACAGACCATATTAAACTTCATCAAAATCTATAAAAGTGTACAGTCCAAAATATAAACCATAATGTAAATCATTGACCATGGTTAGTAGCAAAGTCTCAATATTTGTACACCAATTGTAACAAATGTCCCATCCACATGTAATATGTTATTAATAAGGGAAAGGGGAAAAAGGTTAGGATGTTGGGTATATGGGAATCTCCTATATTCTGTATGTGACTTTTCTGTAACCTAAAACTTCTTTGAAGGCAAAATGAAAAAAATAAGATACTGAGGGAATAAACAGAAGGAAGTGTCACTGAACATACACAACAACAAATCTTACAGTGATGAAAGACAATGTCAAAATTTAAAAAAAAATTTTATGTATTTTTATTTTTTGTTATTTCAAACTTAAAATTTTCTTTTTGTATTTTACTTCTTATTTTTTAAAACTATCATTATTATATAATTTTCCTATTAATTATATTTGGCTATTTTGTTGGCTTCAATTTTGAAGAAGTTTTGGATTACAGAAGAGTTACAACTGTGGCAAGGGAGGATCATTGGTGTGGGGTGTCAGAGATGGGTGATGCACGGGGCAAACCTATAAGGTGTATAAATGTGTTCAAGAGTTCATGGATGGGAAGCGGCTGTGGCTCAATCAGTAGGACTCCCGTTTACCATATGGGAGGCCCCGGGTTTGGTTCCCGGGGCCTCCTGGTGAAGGCAAAGCCCACCCACACGGTGTGGTTGGCTGACCCAGCGAGCACAAGCAGCAAGGGGGGGATAAATGAATAAATAAATAAAATCTTAAAAAAAAAAAAAAAAAGAGTTCATGGAGCATTGTCACAGTGGGTGGAGAGTCACACAATAGCCAAAAGAAATTCTCATCTTGGGAATCTCTGCCACATTCTCTAATGGGACAGCAAAAATCCCCTGAGTACATGGCAGTGACTGGTGAAGGAGGATAGACCATTGATGAGCCCTTAATAGTGATGACTGTACTTATGAACATATACTTTTTTTTTTGCTTGTTTTTTTTTAAATATACATTTTTATTTTTAAAAAGATACTTAGATCATACAAATGTTACCCGAAAAATTTAGGGATCCCCATATGCCCTGCTCCCTTACCCTCCCATATAAACAACATCCTTCATTAGTGTGGCACATTCATTGCAATTGATAAACGCATCCTGGGGCATTGCCATTGAGCATGGACCATAATTCACATTGTAGTTTACACTCTCTCCCACACAATTCTGCAGGCTATGGTAAGATATATACTGGCCTATATCTGTCATTGCTGAACAATTACTTTTGAAATTGAAACTTAGCCTAGTATTATAGTATGTCTAAGAGTTACCTCCTGAAAGCCTTTTTGTTGCTCAAATGTGGCCTCTCTCTAAGCCAAACTCAGCATATAAATACATTACCTTCTCCCCAGTGTGGGACATGACCCCTGGGGTTGAGCTTACCTGGCACCGAGGGATTACTACCAAGTACCAACTAGCAATGCAACTGGATAAAGACCTTGACCAAAAGGGGGAAAGGGTAAAGACAAATGAATTTATGCTTACACACATCTCTGCAGGATCTAATGGACTGCCAAAGTAAATATTGCCTCATATAGTGCGGCTTCTGAGGGTTCTGGAGAAATCCAGACACTATAGGCAGGGCAGACAGCTCAGGAGTTTTGCATCTTGCCAGTGGATCCTACTTTGGAATTTATGCTCCCCAGTGTGACAGAGTTGGATTCAGTTGTGGTTCCCCTACTCATGGCTCTTCTGCCCCTTCTATCTGAGCCTATAGTTAGTACTAGAGTTGACAAGTGTATGTCCAAGAGACTTAAATATTTGGGCTGTCCATGTACCAGTTGGGCTCTGAATCTCAACAGATTTGCAACACTTACTCTCCATGTCATTGGATTCACCCAGGACAACTAACAAGGAGATGATGATGGACAATGGCCATCTCAAGGAACAGAGAGAGTCTGCAATGGCAAGCATGATAGTCCCATTCATCTGCCCCATGGAATCTAAGCCCCATCTCAATTAGAGGCAGAGTAGGCATCACCATCTCAGAATCCTCAGGACTGGGGAACAAATGATGGACTAGAGTAGACTTACTGTTATTCTACTATAAACTTATTGTGATTCTAGAAATGGAAAAACTTTTATCACTGATGTAGAGGCAGTGGCCACTGGAGGTTCTGAGGTGAGGGAGAGAGAAAAATAGCTGTAATTTGGGGACATTTTCGGAACTTGGGAATTGTCATGAATGACATTGCAATGACAGATATAGGCCATTATATATCTTGTAATAACTTACAAAAAAGTGCTGGAGAGAGTGTAAACTACAATTTAAACTATAATCCACACTTAGTGGCAAAGCTCCAAAATGTGTTCATCAATTGTAAAAATTTACCATGCTAATGAAGGATGTTGTTAATGTAAGAAAATGTGGGAGGGCTAGAGAGCAGGGCATATGGGAATCCCCTATATTTTTTATGTAACATTTATGTAGTCTAAGTACCTTTTAAAAAAAAAATTAAAAAGTATACTAAAAAACATTGCGGCTCAAGCAATTGAGTTCCCGTTTACCATATGGATGACCCAGATTTGATCCCCAGGACCTCCTGGTAAAAAAAGAAAAAAGGCATCACTGACCTGTATGGCACGGAGAGGTGTAGGCTCCCGCGCAGCGAAGTGATGCAGCAAAAAGAAGATGACACAACCAGATAGGAAAAAAAGAAAAAACCAAAATAGTTCCCAGCTTTTGTTATCAAAATCTGCCCAGGGATTCACTGATGGGGCACAGATTTTCTCCCTGGGGTTAGGATACAAAGAGAATCAAAAATTGGTTTTGTCCTTGCAATTTCCAGACTGGCCAGCAGATGGCACTTTCTGGCACACCTTTCCATGGAGGTGTTTCAGTCTCAACTTTCCTGTGTTCCTGTGTTGAATCTCTAGAGTAGAGATTCAAAGCGGGTACTGCTGGCTGAATTCACTGAAGAAAAGCCCCCTGACTCCCCCTCCCTTTTCCCTTGAAATAGCTGACAGGGAGGAAGATGTCTGCTCCCCTTCAGTCAGCTGCAGTAAGCCAGGGGTTTTACTCCATCTTAGTGTCTTGGGGGTGGAGGAGGGGAGCCCTTCCTGGCTGCCATGGGGGGTTTGGTAACTCATATTTGTTGTTTTGGGTCCTTCGTCACTCTGTCTTTCACCCTCCTGGGAGTTGTGTAGCACTGATCTAGTCTGCTGACCCCCAAAACAGTTCTCTCAGACAGCTTTTGGCTCTTACTCCATTGTTTTTGGGAAAGAATTGAGCCCTGCCTGCTAGTCCTATGCCATCTTCTCTCAGTCTCCCTCATTGTAGTTTTGATTTGCATTTCCTTAGTGGCTAGTGATGTTGAATATTTTTTCATGTGTGTTTTTTTTTGCCATTGTATTTCTCCTTTGGACAATTGCCTATTCAAATCTTTTGCCCATTTTTAAATTGGGCCATTTATCTTTTTATTGTTGAGTTGTAGCATCTCTTTATGTATCATGGATATTAAATCTTTCTTGGACATTTGATTTCCAAATATTTTCTCTCATTGAGTTGGCTGCCTGTTCACCCTTTTGTCAAAATCTTTTGAGGTGCAAAAGTGTTGAATTTTGAGGAGGTCCCATTTATCTACATTTTCTTTTGTTGCATATACTTTGTGGGTAAGGTCCAAGAAGCCACCACCTACCACAAGATCTTTAAGATACTTCCCTATATTTTCTTCTAGTAGTTTTATGGCCCTGGCTTTTATATTTAGGTCTTTGATCCATTTTGATTTGATTCTTGTATAGGGAGTGAGGTGGGGTTCTCTTTCATTCTTTTGATTATGAGTATCTGGTTCTCCCAGGAGCATTTATTGAAGAAACGGTTTTATCCTGTCAACATGGACTAGGTATGTTTGTCAAAAACCAGTTGGCTATAGAGGTGAGAGTTTATTGCTGGATTCTCAATTCTATTCCATTGGTCAATGTGTCTGTCTTTATGCCAATACCATCCTCTTATGAGCACTGTATCTTTGTAATATGTTTTAAAGTCAGGCAGTGAAATTCCTCCCACATAACTCTTCTTTTTCAGAACTCTATTGGATGTTGGGGTACACTTTCCCTTCCAAATTAATTTGGTAATTGTCTTTTCTATGGCTGTGAAGTAGGATGTTGGACTTTTGTTTGGTATTACAGTGAATCTATAAATCAGTTTGTGTAGGATTGACATCTTCATGATATTTATTCTTCCAATCCATGAACACAGAATGTCTTTCCATTTGTTTAGGCCTCCATTGATTTCTTTTAGCATTGTTTTGTAGTTTTCTGCCTTTAGGTCCTGTGCTTCTTTGGTAAATTGATTCCTAGCTATTTGAGTGTTTTTGTTGTTATTGTAAGGGGAATTTTTCCCCTGATTTCATCCTCAGATTTTTCAATACTATTGTACAGAAACAGTACTGATTTTTGTGTGTTGATCTTGTATCTTGCCACTTTGCTGAACTCATTTATTAGCTCAAGTAGCTTTGTGGTAGACATTTCAGAATTTTCTAAATATAGGATCGTGTCATCCACAAATAGTGAAGTTTTACTTCCTCTTTTTCCCATTTGGATGTCCCTCATTTTTTTTTTTTCTTGTCTAATTGCTCTAGTTAGAACTTCTAGTACAATATTGACTAACAATGGTGACAGTGATATCCTTGTCTTGTTCCTGATCTTAGAGGGAAAGTTTTCAACCTTTCTCAATTGAGCATGATGTTGGTTGTGGGCTTTTCATATCTGCCTTTTATCATATTGAGGAATTTTCCTTCTATTCCTGTATTTCAAAATGTTTTTATTAAGAAAGGATGCTGGATTTTGTTGAATGCCTTTTCTGCACTGATCACAATGATTAGGTGTTTTTTTCCTTCAATTTGTTAATGTGGTATATTGCCTTAATTGATTTTATGTTGAACCACCTTTGCATACCAGGAATAAATCCTACTTGGTCATGATGTGTAAGTCTTTTGATATGCTGTTGGATTCTATTTGCAGGTGTTTTGTTGAAAAATTTCTCATCTATGTTCCTTAGAGAGATTAGTCTTTAATTTTCTTTTCTCATAGTATTTTTATCTGGCTTTGGTATTAGGATGATGTTGGTGTTATAAAATGTGTTGGGTGATTTTCCCTACTCTTCAATTTTTTGGGAAAGTTTAAACAGGATTGGTGTTAATTCTTTTTGAAATGTTTGGTAGAATTCACCTGTTTAGACATCTGGTCCTGGACTTTTCTTTTTTTGGAGATTTTTGATGACAGTTTCAATGTCTTTAAATGTGATTGGTTTGTTAAGTTCTTGACGTTCTTGTAGCATCAGCGTAGGTTGTTTGTGCATGTCTAGGAATTAGTCCATTTCATCTACGTTGTTTAGTTTGCTAGCACACAGTTTCTCATAATATCCTCTTATGATCCTTTTTATTTCTGTGGGGTCAGTCATAACTTCCCCCCTTGCTATTCTGAATTAATTTAATTTCATCTTCTCTATTTTTTTCTCTGTTAGTCTAACTAAGGGTTTATCAATTTTATTGATCTCAAAGAACCAGCTTTTGGTTTTGTTGATTTTCTCTATTGCTTTTTTCTTCTCAATTTCATTCATTTCTGCTCTAATCTTTATTATTTCTTTCCTTTGGCTTGCTGTGGGAATGGTTTGTTCTTCTTTTTCTAGTTTCTCCAGTTGTTCAGTTAGATCTTTGATTTTAAGTATTTCTTCTTTTTTATCATAGGCATTTAGGGCTATAAATTTCCCTCTCAAGACTGTCTTTGCTGTATTCCTTAAGTTTTGAAAAGTTGTGTTCTCATTTTCATTCATCTCAATATATTTGCTGATTTCACTTGCAGTTTCTTTTGTGACCAACTAATTATTTAGGAGTGTGTTGGTTAGCCTCCACACATTTGCAAGTTTACCTATTACCTGTTCTGTTTAACATTTTTTTCTGGGGAATGGAACTCTGTTTAAATCTCTGAGTGAATTATGCAAATAGGCTACATAATTAAAAAAAATCCTCATTGTATCAATAGCATCATAAAATTTTCATGGTGACTTTTGATGTCATTGCAACAATTAATTTTATTAAAATATATTAAAGAGCCTCTGTCACTCCTGCTGAATAAACATGTCCTGAGCAGAATTAATTACTTTATACTTTTTAAATTAATCAAGAAAAAATACATACATTTACTTATTCTTTTAACACTGATATTCCCTAATGAATACTATGTAGATAAATAGGGTATTCCTTTTATTAAAAGCACGAGTGACATTAGGTATAATAATAATGTGAAATTTAGTATTTCACAGTTTTGAAAAGAAAGAAGCATTGTGTTGTGTTTTCACATCTATGTATGCTATTTATAACATGGTAATTTTTTTCTGAAGTGGTATAGCTAGAATAAATACTTGTCATGTATTAGTTTCAGAGACCAGAATCCAGTCTAGTTAGTTTAAGTAGAAAAAAAGATTTATTATAGGGAGTTAAGTTAAATGGCTCGCAAAATCTATGGGGTGGAAAAAATAGACTCTAGGTTGAGCTTCCAGGGATGCCTGTAAAAGCACCCTCCTGAACTGAGTTGCCAGAGGAGCTGCTGATGTTGTCATAAGCAGGAAGCTGCCTATTTTAACTGAGAAGCTGCTATGAAAGCTTCCAGCTCCGTTCTGACTCTGTCACAATTTGAAGTAGCAAATGGATGTTTCATGTAGTTTCTCTCCCACTAATTCAGTCCGAATTCTAGTTTTGCATGAGTGCATCTGATGGTAGGACATCACATTTGGAAATCCAACTGTCAGGGAGTTTGGAGAGTTTAGTTTTTTAACTTTCCAGCCTTTGTAGTACATGAAGGCACATTAGAAGGAGGTTGGAAAAGATTCAGCAAATCAATTAACAGGATATGACACAGAAAATAACAATAATATGTAGGAATATACAGGGGAAATAACTATTAGTGGTTTAAATAAAGGCAGATGTAGTTCACTAAGGCATAATCTTTTTATACATTCATATTCAGGATTTTAATTCTTATTAAAAATCTCCTTCAGTCTTGCATAGAGATTCTAATTCTACATCCTCTTTTTGACAATCAAAACTTCCAAAATCTGACAATTTCCATAACCATTCAATATCTAAACCTTCATGACTCCTTAACATCATTCATTTGTTTCACTCCCAATACATACTACACACATCTACACCTCCATACTCACCTTGTCATGTTCTCTCTGGAATTCTCTCTTTTTCCTTTCCTGGACTCATTTAATTCATTTTCAGCATCCAAGGGTAGAAACAAGTATCACATCTTTGCAAACATTTATTTTCACAATGACATTTTCTTAATTTTACTGTAGTAGTTTTAGTTCTCTGTGCAACACTTGTTGTCCTGCGTTTTGTATTTGGTAGTATAGGATTCTTTGATTGCTGGCAATAGAAATTGACTCTGGCTTTCTGGATGAAAATCAGGGATACATGGTGTATTAGTCAGCCAAAGGGATGCTGATGCAAAATACCAGAAATCTGTTGGCTTTTATAAAGGGTATTTATTTGGGGTAGAAGCTTACAGTTACCAGGCCATAAAGCATAAGTTACTTCCTTCACCAAAGTCTGTTGTGTTGGAGCAAAATGGCTGCCGACATCTGCCAAGAGTTCAGGCTTCCTGGGTTCCTCTCTTCCTGGGGCTTGTTTCTCTCCAGGCACAGCTGCCCTCCTGTTTCCACAAGGCCAGCTATAGACTCTCAGGCAACTGGCTCTGTTTCTCTCCCTGGAGCTTGATTCTCTCTGAGCTCAGCTGCTCTGCTCCTCTGTGTGCTTACTTCCCAGGGCTCCAGCATTACAACTCCAACCTTCCTTCTCTGTGGTGCAGTTTCTCTGTGAGTCCCCGCCCAGTAAGTAGGACTCAACATCTTACTGATGTGGCCCAATCAAAGCCTTAATCATTATTTAATTAATTAAATGCGAAACCTCTGAATCCAATATAATCTAATATGCCCAGAGGAAAAGACCAGTTCACAAACATAATCCATTATCTATTTTTGAAATTCATAAATAATGCCAAATTGCTACACATGGGATCATGGAAAGGCTGACGATCAGGGTAGAAAGTGAATGACAAACAAAAATTAGGTAGCTTATACTACAGCAAATAAGAAGCCAGAAGAACAGTCCACTTATACACTTGCTATGCAGCAGTGAAACTTGAACTCCAGTAATTTCCATGTCATGGTCAGGGATAGTGTTTCTAACTGGAGGAACTGAAGTCAAGGGCACAATCACTGGCAGGACAAGGACAGGGAGATGGATGTTCTGTGTCCCTGAACTTCTATGGTAGGAAGTGGCCACTACCTTGAAAACTTTATACCGTAAGGGATTCCAGAAGGGAGTTTTGTTAATTGTTCATGCATACTCTGATTCTTTACTGTGATTATAAGGCATTGTCTTGTGTATCTTTCATTTTTCCCACAAAAACTAGAAAATTTCTAGGCATATTGCAGTTGTCTGTATGAATTCATTGAATTGATTTAAATACTAAAATACCATCTGTAAGTTCCTCAGAGTTTATATTCACCAAATATTCACTGGATCATTTACTAAAAGAAAAAAAAGAGGGAGAAGGGAGTAAATTGAAAACTGCTCAATGTTTACTCCTATGTGTAATCTGATTTAATGAGAGTAGAGAAGAAATGATTAATCTGTGTCCTGTCTCAGTTTTCAACCAATTCTCTTCCTCTCCTGCCATACTTCATAGATTTCACATTTCACTGTGGTTAAAGACCACAAGGAACCTCTCTAATCCAAACTCACTACCTCTCTGACTTCATTTCCTACTACTAAACCCCTGGTTTCACTCCACTCCAGCCCTCTGATCTAAGCACACAACTACTGTTTGCCAGGCTGCTTCCACTTGGAATACTCTTGTCCCATTTATCATGCTGGTAACTAACTTGCTTCTTCATTTCTCTGCCTAGGTCCCAGAAGCCTTGTCTGAAAACTTTATATAAAATCATTGCCCCTGCCAGCCTTCAGTGGTCACTCTCTGTTCCTTGCACCCTGCTTTACTATTATATATATATATTTTAACATTTATTACCATCTGACATATTTTTTTTATTATCTGTACCTCTGACCCCACTAGAATATAAGCCTCCCGTGTGCAAGGATTTTGCTTTAGTTTAGTTCATTAGTTGGCACAAGACTGCCTATAGGCTATATCTGGCCCCACTGTGCATGTATGGTCTGCAAGCTAAGGAAATATAGATGAACATTTGCAATCGATTTGATTAAAGAGACCAGTAACCTCAACTGAGCAAAATGTCCTCTTTAAAAGAGAATTTAATTCTTCTCATTAGTAGGCCCACATGATTAAAAATTGTACTCAACTTTTATTATATTTAAATTTCATTAACAAAAAACTGGGAAAATTTTTCTCTCATTAGCTAAACACCTATATCCTTGGTTTTTGCCCTTTGGTCCACAAAGCCTGAAACATTTACCACCTAGCCCTTTATCAGCAAAGTTTGCTGACCTCTGGTTTAGCTTGTGGCTATATTACCAGCACCTACAGCAGAGATGGTACATATAAGGTCCTCAGTCAATTTGTTGGATGGATAAATAAATGACTCCATCTGCTGGGGCTGTTGGAAGAAGTAGATTATGGAGAATGGGCTGTGAAGAGATCTAAGCATAGCTTTACACATAAGATCAGCTATCAGAATCAAGGACAGCAGATGGGAATCAAAAAGTGTAGGCTAAATTCATGCAGAAGACAAAGGACAGTGAGGCTGCAAGGCAACAATTGCTTTTGGGAGCATCCTGGGTTGAGGCTTTTCTGGACCCCAGAAAATCCTGTTCTTAGAGAAAACCCATTCTTGTGCCTATTTTATGTGGGGCCTTTTGATTAGATTTAGTTAAGGGACCTTTTGATCAGTTCACTTTTGACTGGATCTCTTTAGTTAAGGGCCTTTGATTAGATTGCAGGCTCACGATGGGTCTTAATCCTCTTACTAGAGTCCTATATAAACAGAGGAGAGATGAACAGAGCTGCCATTTTTTAACCCTGCCATGTGAGAGAGGATTCCAGGATGGTCTACAGCTGCAGAAAGACAGAGAAATCCTGAGAGGATGAGAGAGACGCTGGAGGCTGGAATTAGTGGAGCAGCCTGAAGCTGAAGAGACAGGCCCAGGAAGAGGTTAGCCATATGCCTGATCACCCTCAGCTGAGCTTGCGAAGAAAGTGAGCCTGGAGGAGAAAGCAGTGACTGGCTGCCATTTTGCCTTGGCATATGGCAGGAGTCCAGGATCTGCCAGCAGACAACCTTAGGTGAGACAGCATCTTTGATGATGTCTTGATGTGGACATATTTACAGCCTCAGAACCGTAAGATTCTACCCAAAAAAATTGCCATTATAAAAACCAATCCATTTCTGGTATTTTTGCAACAGCAGCCTGTGGCAGACTAAAACAGGGAACCAGCTCATCATTTATTCTCCCTTTCCATTATGGTAGAGCAGCATATGAGAGGATCTAGAAGGTAGTGAATATGAATATTATTAGAGTTCCAGCTCTGCCACTTACTATCTAGAGGGTACTGGGCAAGTTATTTACTCCCAGGCTCTGTCTCCTCATCAGTAAAATGAGAATAAAATTAGTAACTACCTCATTGTTGAGAGGTTCAAATTAAATAATGTAAAGCACTTATTGGAGAACACAATAAAACTTAGCTATAAATGTTTCTTTATTATATTTTTCTTTCATTCATTCATTCATTCATTCATTCATCCTAATGGTAAAGTGTGGTGTTGAAGTTGGGTAAAAGGGAACTAAAGACATGGAAGAAGGACAGTCTAAGGTGGTAGAATCAATGGACTGATTGTCCTGGTGGGATTAAGTTATTATTGGGGTTGGTGTACCAACTGGAAAGATAGGAGTTTGTGATCAAGAAGTAGGATCTTTAAAAATTGGGATTGGGATGCAATTATTTTTTTTACCAGGAGGTCGGGGGATCGATTCCAGGTCCCTCCATATGGGAGATGGATGCCCAACCATTTGAGCCACATCTGTGCATAATATTACAATTGAAAAAGTAAATTTGGGTTTGTCCCAAGTTGATCCAGACATTCTTAAAAGTTTTTCAAAAATTAAATCATGTATTATTTAAAACATTTACATTTGAACTAGTTAAAGTAAAAAATTTCACCCCTCATTCACACTAGCCACATTTCAAAAGCACATGTGGCCTGTGCCCACCGTGTTGGACAGTGCAGGTCTAGGGTATGCCCATTAGAATGAGTGGCCAAGACAGGATAGATGATAAGATCTTTGGAGAAGAGGAAGTCACAGAATGAGAAAGCTCATCTAAGTGGATATTGAAACAATGGAGACATGATGGTTTGTGTTGGAGAGAGTGGCCTTAACTCAGGAATCTAAATTGGAGACTGAAGGATAGTGAATGACATGGGGGCTTGACAGTTAATCCACAACTTGCTGTGGGGTTTTAGGGAGAAGTGAGGAAAGAAGGATGGTCTGAAAGTGACAAGGGAGTACAAAAAGAACACGTTCTCCAACTCCTATGCCAGTGAGGAGCATGGGAGAGAAAGCTGCCACTGCTTGAGAGAGCTGCAGGGAGGACAGGTCTTTAGTTAGAGCAAGAGGGTGAAAGGAACAAAGGAACCTTCAAAGAACTTGAGGATATAAGGACTTTTGCAATGACAGATTAATAATGGCAAAATACACCGCAGAAAATTTTCAGTAGTTGGGGGGAAGGGTAGGTGATAGGACAATTAGAGGGATGAGCAAAGCAGTGTGGAGATGAGATGCAGATGATGAGTTTTGGGTTTCTGGTGGTGACGGATGTGAACAGGGTAAAGGACACAATGGAAGATGTACTCTCTTTTCTTTGTTCTTTTCTTCACTAGGGTTTTGTAAAGAGTACAGATATCTTGTTTTTAATTTTACTAGCTAGTGCTACTTTTATACCTACCTTTCTAAAAACATTTTAGGCTATATTTGTCTTATTGCCACATAAACAGTGAAATAGTAGTATTTTTACTACAATCCCTGCTCCTCTCCCCAATTTAAGAAAAATAATGAGGCATATATTTACTTTCCCTCAATTCCTCTTATCCCTCTCTTTAATAATATAATCTCACATTTTAACATTTAGATTATTTTTTACTAAATTATAGTTTACATCATAGAAATTCTCTTTCAAGTATAATTTGAGACATCTGAAGTCTGTTGTATAATTAAATTTATAATATGTAGGCAGTTTCTCTGATTTTACTTACACCATTAGTTCTTTCATAATATGCCTTTATTTTTCAGATCCCTAGTTTTTTGTTGTTGTTGTTCCATCTGAAATAGTGTTAATCTTTGCATTTTTTTTTTCTAGGAGGACGGTTGGATGATATATTTTTGACCTTTTAAATAAGATGATATTTCTATTGCCTGTGGTTACAACTGTCTTCCCTCAAAATTGCATACATTTCTCCATTAATTTCTGGCTTTTTGTGATTTGAGGGAGAATTTTTGGCTCAGATGGATATTTGCACTTTTTTCTCTGAGAACCTTTAAGACCTTTTTTCCTTTCAAAGTTTTTATTTAAAAACTTTGCCAAGGTGTTTCTCTTTTCAAGATTTTACTTGGAATTCATACACAAGATTTTTTGCAGTTGAGAATATTCTATCCACTTTGTCCCTCACCTTTTTGGGCCACTTCTTTTGGTTCCATTTGCTGTGGTTTCTTTTAAGAAACACCAATTATTCCCATGTTATGCCATACAAAACTATAATATCCTTTTAAAAAATCAGCTTCACCTCTGTATTTTTTTCTTTTTATTCTAGGATGATTTTCTTAATTTTGTTCTCCAAATTACTGATTCCAGTTTTTCAGTATTGGTTTAGTTCTCTTCTTTCCAGCAGGGATTTTTATTTTGCCACTATATCTTTACTTTCCTTGCATTCTTTTGATATTGTACACATTTCCCTTTTTCTTGGCTTGTTATCTTGTATGATTTTTCTGTTTCTTTTTAATAATGACCATGTTATCTTATGTTCTCTTGAAAATACCAAGCAGTTTTCTAAAACTTTGTGTTGGATACTGCAATAAGTCTCTTCTATGTCCTTCTGTACTTCTCCTCCTATTTATAGAAGTTTGTAAATATATATGTGTATACTTTTTTGATTAATATTTTCCTTGCCCATTTGACTGCAAAGTTAATACAGAGAGTGTGCATGTATGATTTATTTTCCATTCTATGTCCACCCTGTGGCACAGTATTGATTACATAGAACAGATTAAAAAATATTTGTTGAACAAATGAGTAAATGAAGAATTTTCAGAGTTACCTCTATCTTTTCCTTATTCTACATTATTTTTTCATAGACATCATGTACATATACATTTACTTATCAATTAATGATGCAAGACCTATCCACACTTATGACTTTTAAACAGGAATAGTCCTGGATCTGCTTTTGTCTATTCAAATGTAGTTGATTTTTCTTTTCAGATATGAAGAAGGAGGGCAAGTTGGCATCTTATTCCAGTTTATGGTAAGAATTTACTCTCTATAGTTCTGCTCTCCTTGGGTGCTATTCTATCCCTCTCCCTCTTGGACATTGACACCGTGTGTGGAGGAATTGTCTAGTGTTTTGTGGGAACACAGGCTCAGGCACAATAAAGACTTTCAGCAAATGACTGTTTTATCACTTATACAGCACACAAGGTCCAAAAGAGCAGGGGGAAGAGATTCCATTGTGTTCCCAGGGGAGGCCACTTGCTTGGGTCAGAGTTGGTAGATGGCAGCTCTGCATGTCCCACTTGGTTTCAGAGAGGAGAGCAAAATCTGTGTTGCTTGAGGGGGGTTGGTGATATTTATAAAACCACAGGAGAAAAGAGCCCTGCATTGAGCGCTCCTGCGCTGGGATTGCTTGTTCCTGGTTTCAGGGTTTGGGACTTGGCCGCTAGGTATGTTCGTGATTTCCCCAGCACTCTGAACTAATGGAATATATATAAAACCTTCAAATCCCAGCATGTATTACTACCTGATTTCTGCTTGCAGCACTTAACTTTTTTTAGAGTTTACCTCCCAGGAGGGAAACTGTCATTTCTCATCCTTTTAGGTGATCTCAGAATGAATGTAGTGAGCATGTTTGGGGAATTGGAAACGGGGAGGAATTTCTCTCTCTCTGTGCATGTATAAACGAATTTTCTGGCATATTAAAATGCAGCACTTTAAACCTTTATAGTAGAGAAATTAATACCTGGTTTTCAGGTTGCTACAAATTGTGGGTACCTGAACTAGAGAATAGTCAGTATTTTGTCTATCTTTTATTCAGGTGGTCTTTATTTATTGAAGCAAAGTCTAGATTGTTAAAAAATCAATACAGCTATACCCCCTTTCATAGTTCATGGGCATTTCACCTTGATTTTGACATTAGGTATTTTTTTCAATCTCAGTTTTTGGCTATAGTATGGACTTTGGTCTTTAATTCTATATATTTTAGTGGGAAGTAGGGGAAGCCTGTACCAGTGACTCCTTTCTAGATGTTATTTTAAATTGGAAATACCCTTTCAAATTGATAGCTGTGTACCATATGAAAGAATAGTTAAACTACAGAGTACTCTAAGCCTTATTTGCAAACTAAAGGTATGATATCCCTAGATGACAATCCCATGAGAAATCTGGAGGATATTAGGAGTTAAAATATGTAAGAATAGGCCGGTTATAGATGAAAAATTACAGATATACATGCTTGGAGACTGTTTAATTGTCAACATGACACCTCTGGTAGAAGTTCCTAAAGGGTCTCACTTTATATCTCACTTTCCTAGTGGAAAGTTGCTAACACCTTATAGTGAGATGAAGGTTTTCTGAACAAATAACAATCTTTAAAATGTATTATCTTTTTGTCAATGGCTTTATTGCCACAGTGTAGGATATGACCCCCTAAGTTAGGTGAGGTTGGTCAAGGCATTACCAGAACTATTCCTTTGCCAGGGCTCTGTCATTCCTGAGCGGGGCAGCAACCACAGCCTTCCCACACTTCCCCATCCCCCTACCAGGTGAACAGGGCTGGTCCCCACAGGATGAGCCTTGATGTCTAACCAGTCACATCCACTTCCAAGCAAGCAGCATGTTTGGATGCTTTATATGACTTTCTTGGAGCTTTGCAGGTTTTCTCCTCAACATCAGTGTGAAGTTCGGGAGCAGTTTTACCACTGTAGCAAAATGGATACAGGCATTTCCAACTGGCCTGTGGATCGAAGAGCAAATATAGCATGCTGAATCATGCTAAATTTCAATTTAGGACCCCTCAGTTTGGGCTCCATTTAGTTTAACTCTCAAACATAATTTTGTTAAGCATCTTGTGGTAGGTGACCAAAAAAAAAAAAAAAAAAAAAAGAAAGAAAAGAAAGAAGAAGGAGAAGGAGGAGGAAGAGGAGCTGGAGAATGAAGGGGAAGGGGAGGGGAGGAGAAAGAAAAGACGTCGTCCAAGGATGAACGCCGGTAGGTAGACATGGGTTTCCAAACTAGAAAGTCCTTACCGTGAGAGGAGTAAATGTGCCAGATACATTGTATTGTCTTCTCCTGCAGCTACAACTATTTGGATAGCCCTAAAAGATGATGATGTTTGTACCTATAATTAAATGAATATGTCAGGGGGCGTGGATGTGGCTCAAATGGTTGGGCATCCGTCTGCCATATGGAGGGACCTGGGTTCGATCCCCAGGACCTCCCGGTAAAAAAAAAAAAAAAAAAAAAAAATATATATATATATATAGAAGGCACACGGGCTGCCAGGCTCTGTGTGCCGGTGAGCCACCAGGCCCCGGGAGCCATGCAGCAAGATGATGACGTAACAGGGGAGAGACAAGATGAGGTGCTCTGAAAGCTCTGAATACCAGGAACCGGGGTGGCGTAGGTGGAAGAACACCTCTCTCCTACATCGGAGGTCTCCAGGATCGAATCCTGGTGAAGACCGGATGAGAAGAGATGGCAGGAAACAGACACAGAGAATTGCTCAGCAAATGGACACAAAACAGCAAATGGGGAAGGGGGGGTTTAAAATGGATAAAGTAAATAAATAAATCTTAAAAAAAAAAAATGAATATGTCAGGAGAAATCACACACACACAAAATCTGTGTGTTAAAAAGATACCTAGCAAAATGTTAAATATTCTCTTTGGGGATAATAGGACCATTAAAAAAAAATTTTTTTTTTTTAATTTTTCTCCTTTCTTTATTATAAAGCCAAATTTTTCTTTTAAAATCATGTATCCTCTTTAAAGTGAAAAATAAATCTGAAGAAATAAATAAAATATTCCCTGCTTAAATTTGGCACTGCCCACAAACACTACATTTAGAAACATCACTTAGAGTCTAGCTAGTGCCCATTCCCACGTCATACTATATGCACCAACTTTCATAAGTAAATCTGTCTTTCAATCTAAAGGGCCAACCATGACTGAAGGTTTGAATAGAGGAAAGATTCGGTGACTAAGCAACAGACTGGAACCTTGGTGCTTGTGAATCTTCATTCTAATTTTGTCCCAAATTTGTGACATACCCTAAGGAATTTCTCAGCCAGATTTTTCCTCTTTTACTTGGCTTTTTAAATGGTCGTATTCAAGTTACTCTTCACCTGACTCTGCCTGTTTCTGAACAAGCATCATGTATGTAATTAAGCCCTTTGCTGGAGTTGTTCACAACGATACTGAGTAGAGATCATATTCTCCCACTCAGAGCAAATGTGCATGACAATATGTAAATAACTATCAAATAGTCACCCATTCAGATTGACTATCAAGTTGATCCAAATCACACCACCATTTGGATTTACTGGGAAAGTATTTAAGATTGGTTGACCCATCTTCACACCACTCTCCCCAACCCACAGAGATTCCAGCAAGGAGGGTGGTGATGGTGGTAGCTATAATCACCAGAAGTATTTTCACCAATAATTAGTACTAGTGAACCATACCTCCTTATCCCCTAAATATGATAAGTTATGAAGGAAAAAAAAAACTAGCTATTCCTTCAAGAAAATGAGAGGTCCTGTGTTGGAGGTTGTAGCAGTTTGGCAGTTTAATATAGTTATGAATACCAAAAACAGATATTGGATTATGCTTGTAAACTGGTCTGTTCATCTGGGCATGATTAAGTTATGATTAGGGCATTGACTAGGCCACGTCAGTAGGGTGTTGAGCCCCACCCCTTGGTGGGTGGGGTCTCAAAGATAAAAAGACATGGCAAGGGTTTTGAATTGAAGTTCTGTTGTTGGAGTCTTGAGCTGGAGCCCTGGAAAGTAAGAGAGCTTGGTCGTGAGGAAGGAGAGAAGGCCCCGGAAAAAAAGATGAACCGTATGCCTCAGAGTCTACAGTTGGACTTGTGTAGAGAGGCAAAGGCTAGTGAGCCTCATAGTCTACAGCTGACCTTGTGGAGGAAACAGAGCAGCTGAGCCTGGAGAGAAACGGATCCCTGGGAAGAGAGGAACACAAGAAGCCTGAACCCTGGCAAACGTCGGCAGTTGTCTTGCTCCAACAAGTGGCGGTGGACTTTGGTGAGGGAAGAAACTTACGCTTTATGGCCTGGTAACTGTGGACTTCTACCCCAAATAAATATCCTTTATAAAAACCAACCAATTTCTGGTATTTTGCATCAGCACTCCTTTGGCTGACTAATACAGAGGTGAAGGGCTTTATTTTACATGTTCAATCATTATGCAAACTCTTTCCCTAAGATGGATCCAGTTCTTTGAAATATCTTCACAAGAGTTTGCTCTCAAATGGATTCATGCTGGAGTATGTTAATACATACTCCACATTTTTACTTTCATCTAGGCTTGCCAAGACCCAGCTTATAAGATATATTTATATTTTATTGCACATAAACTCTTCTCTCCAAATATTTTGCACAACTTTTTGTGACACATACTTTTTAATACGTGCTCAATTGCAATTTTACCAATCTTTAAACAGTAATTTGAAAAAAAAAAATTATAGAAGAACATTTAACTAAAATTATTGTAAAGATCAGAATTCAATGGTATTTTAAAGAACTTGGCTCAACTCTGAAATTGAACATACAAAATATGGTATAAATTCATAGTTTGCCATAGAATAGAGTTTTATAGGGTCTAATAAATATTTGTTGGACAGATAAACATGTATTATATATACATGTAATATATAAGTAAATCTATGTGTATATACAAAGAAACATCTATATACGTACATATATATGTATATGAGCTCTATATTTAAGAACATCCATAATTGGCTCAATTGGCTGGAAAGAAATCATAAAAAAATCAGAGTCTTTACTGGTATTTCTTTGTCTCACAATGTTATATAATAAAAATAACCATTTATTTTATACCCATTGCTGTACATAGTACCATGCAGATATAAATTGTCTCCATACAACAACCAAGAAAAGTTTGCATAAATATTTCCATTTTACAGATGAGAATGCTAAGGCTTAGAGAGTTAAATGATATACAGAGGTTCACATGGGTAGTAAGTAGCTGAATTTGAACCACATTCTATCTGATTCCAAAGTCATTCCATTTTGCATTAATGCATCTATTCTAAGAAAAACGAATTGAAGTGATAGGAATGCTACTTCCTAATAGGTGAGTAATGTAAGCTAATATTTTTCCTATTAGATTTCATGATAACCTTTCTTTATTAAATGGAGTTTATAAACTGCTATTATTGAATTTTCACACATGTAGATAGATAAAAGCAAACAGGTCTTTGTGAAATTGACTAGTTCTGGGAGTTATTTCTTTGTGGATGAATCTGACAGAAAGGGTGATAAACTTTGAATTCTGAATCTTGATACTTCACAAAGTATTAGAAGCAATTAAATGACTATGATGAATGAAATTAAGGTCTCTTACCAGCCAAACTCAGTGACATCATAAAGTTTGTAGATTTATTCCTTTATAAATGCATGGCACTAAAATATCTTTTATAGAAGGATTTTAAAAAAATTATAAATAAAATAAGAACATCATGTTATGAATTCTGTGGGTTGCAAATTGCTCTCTGCTAAACTACTCCGTTCTACATATCACTTTACAATTTTTTTATTGAGTTATACTTGACATACAATACACTGCACGTTTACAGTGTACAATTTGATAAATTTGATGAATATAAACAGCCCGAAACCATTGCCACATACCCATCACCGCACAAGGTTTCCTCCTGCCCCTATTAATTCCTCTCACCCTTCCCTTCCTCACTTCCCCTACCCCCCAGGCAATCACTGTGCTCTTTTCTGTCATTTTAGATTAGTTTGCATTTTCTAGAGGTTTATATAAATGGAATCATACTATATATACTTTTTTCTAAATTCTTTCAGCATAATTATTTTGAGATTCATCTCATGTTTTTGCATGTATTTTCTTTTTATTGCTGAGTAACATTCCATTGTATGTATTTATTACACTCTATTTAGCCATTCACCTGTTGATAGACATTTGGGTTGTTTCCATTTGGCTGTGACAACTAAAATGGCTCTGAACATTTGGGCACAACTCATTGAATTAACATATCCTTTCTTTTTTCTTGGGTAAATAACTAGAAGAGGAACGGTTGGGTCATATTGTTGGTGCATGTTTAACTTTTTAAGAAATTGACAAATTGTTTTCCAAAGTTGTTGTGTCATTTTACGTTATCATTGTTAGTGCATGAGAGTTCTAATTTTCCCACATCCTCCCCTATAAGTGTAAAGGCCAATCATTTTAATTTTAGCCTTTCTGGTCCACTTGCCATTTAAAAATCATATTAACAATTTAAGTGATCATAATTTTTTTGGTGGTGTTGATATGCAGGCCATGATAATTTTAGGCAATAAATGCTAAAAGGATAAAGCCTTCCTTGATCCATATTACATAATATTGTCATAATTTTATATTTGGTAATGACATGAATTTTTATATTTCAGGATTTTTCATTTAAAACAACAAGCCTGGGGTCAAGGAAATGTTATTTATGGGTCAAATTTTTGTGGCTTTGATGATGCTTTAAAATTTTCTTATGCAGTTCTTGTATCTTTGTTAGTCTAGTCTTAGGTACTTCATAAGATTTTTTTGTTGTTGTTATTATGAGTATGATTGTGTATAGGAACACCATCTTATCAAGTCTCTTTGGTAAACTTATTTTTTTCAATGGTTTATCTATAGATTCATTGAATTTTCTATGAAGACAATAATTTTGTCTGCAAATGACATTTATTTCTCCCTTTACTATCCTATGCCTCTTATTTCTTTTTCATATCGTATTGTGTTGAAATTAATAGTTTTCAAAGGGACAAATTATTAAGGTTCTCTCTTTAGTGTTCATTTTAGGTCAAACAGACATATAGTATGGTTCCTTTCAAAGACAAATTCTAGCCTATGTGGCTTATTATCTGTATCACCTTGAGCAAGTAATTATTTACCTTATACTTAGTTTTTTCATCTGAAAATAGATTATCTAATTGGAAAATAGAAAATAAAAATATTTACTGACCCACTCTACTGGGATGCTGTGAGGATTAAATGAAATAAAATACATGAAAGTCATTTTTAAAATTTGAATTGGCAAACAGGAATAAATTTTTATGCCTGTTATGGAGGAACTATTGCATCTGTTTCTATGAGGTTATTCTAAGGGAGCTATTTCCTCCTAAATAAGTTTATAAATGTTCATTAGCTTGTTTAAGAACTTCTGCTTTTATTCAGTGATAGGTTCAGAGTCAGCTATAGGAAAACTTAGCGTGTAGTTATGAGAAGTTAATGTACACAATGAGAAAATCATAAGAATTGGAGTTCAGCAAAAAGGTGGAGATTTGAGAAAAAATAATCCTTATTAATAAAGGTATCACTATATGTTGGGATGCCCTTAAGAATAAGACATTGCCTTCGTTTGGAAAGGCGATCATATAAAAACCTGTATATGATGTGTAATCAATACAAATCATATAATTTGAACATGATGATTATCATTGCACTTATATTTTGGTAGTCTGTAGGAGTCCTACAATAAGTGGATGGCGTGGTTTTACGTAGCTTCCTTCTTTTCTCCTTCCCTCCCTCCCTCCCTCTACCTCTTCCTCCCTCCCTTACTTCCTTACTTCCTTCTTTCTTTTTTTTCAGTAAATAAATAAATAACCACATACTGTAGCTAAATGGACTAGTCAATACTGAATTACTCATAAGACTGTTCATCAAGAAATTTTTCTGATCTTTGAAGGAAAACTTGCATTCTGATCATTGAACATTCACTCTTGTTGATCAAACGCAAGCCAGTTATCAAAAGAAGAAAGCAAAACTGGGTTAGATGATGAAAAACAAAATGAGCAACAAACTGAATAAATCTTTTGCTCCTAGCTCATTAGTTAATTGTGGGTTTTAAAAAAAAACATATTTTAAATGTTTTATTTATTGCAAAGTGCCATGGATTATACTATTATACTAGTTTTTCATTAATTGGGATCCAAGAACAGAATTTACAGTGAACCAATAGATTTTTTATATCTTACAGTCAAATGGAAGGACTTCTTCCTAAAAGTGGAAAATATGTAATTCTTGACACTCTGAATTTACCCAGAATTTATAAATTAGGATATTTTCATTTAATGTTACATGTTTATGCAACATGGATGAAATAATGGAATGTTAACATTAAAATTGTTCACATATACCCAATATCATGGCAAATACTGATCAAGGAAGTAACACATAGCTTTGTTCTTGTAGGCTAGGAACCCTATTTCTTGAGTCTGAGCTACTTTTAACTCATGCAAATTAGATATGTGTGAGTGTGTTTTGGGAGAGGAGGAGAGGAGAAAGAGGAATCAGAAAGGTGTGTGCTGATAGAGAAGTCATTGATCATGGTGAAGGGCATGGCTGCCATCTGTCCTTCTCTGTGTCTGAGCCATGGAGAATTGAGTGTAATCATAGCTTGGATGTTGACCTAAAAGCTTTTTGGATTATTGGGTATATTAGACCTACTTGCTGGAAAATGGTATTTTAGGAGAATTCTAATCCAAGTATCACTACAATCAAACTATAAAATCTTGTATATCTTCATTTTTTTCTGTTGTTTTCTATTTCATTCTATTTTCTATTTTTTAATTTATTCCAATTCATATAACTTGGCTCTTGTCAGTCTTCAATCTACTTTAATTCTACCATTTATTGGATTTCATTCCTATCTCTCACATACTTTGATGGCTTCTATACTAGGTTCAGAATTTTTTTCTCTACCCTGCACTATCATCACGGTCCCTGTACTTGACTCTGTGCCAACATTATACTAAAATTTCCTCCATCACCTCAATTTTGATGAGTTGTATCTCCAGTTCATTTCACCATAGATCTATCATCTCCTCTCAGATACTGTCAACATTTGGAACATCTGAATATTTTAAATTAACAACTCCCTACACTATAATTTCTTGATTTCATTTCTTCCACTCTTTCAATTCTTCCACCATCCTATATGTTCTGAAGGTGTTCGCCTTTCTCATTATGACTTTTGATCCTTCGACTTTGTCTCTTAGTATATTTGCCTGTTTCTTGATCTATGCCTTAGTTTACACTATTATTTCTCTTCAGAATATTCTCCACCTATATTAATTCTTCATCTTTCAAAGACCATTCTGAATATCATTTACCTGAAGCATTATCTGATCTCTTCAATTACAATAAAAAATAAAACTTTCATTTGCTACTGATTCACAGTTTATGATGCTTTCCCCGAAATCTCTTATTTTTTTACTGCAACAATCTTGTGATTTCTGCTGTAATTTCATACATTTTACAGAGAGCTAGTAAGGGGCAGAAATGGATATTTAGATGAAGTTTTACTCCTTGTTCAGTGCTCTTTCTGCTAACTCAGCCTGCCAGAAATAAGTCCTCTGAGTTTGTTTAGTATATCATTAGCATCAATCCATAATACTTAGAATATATTATTTTTATACCTGTAAGAGCTCCTGCTTCTAAATTTTAAGCTCCAGATGATAGATTCATTCCCTCTGGAGTCCCAAAGTGTCTAGCTCAGTGCTGTAAACATAGAAGATGCTCAATATAAATTTTTTTTTTTGAACAGATGAACAAATTAACTAAAAGACACTACAAAGGATAGAGTGTTGGAAGCCAGAGCCAGGATGCAGAGCAACATGCTTTGTACAATAGTATTTCGTAAGTAAAACAATTGAGGCTTAAAGAGGGCAAAAGGTTTCTTGGGGTCACATCACAAATTAGGAACAGAATTAAAAAGAAGACGCGGAGGCCCTGAGGTTCCACTCTGCTGCTTAGACACTGAATCTTTCTTCTTTTCAGCTTTCAGTCATGGCTCTCCCTCTAGATTGAAAGAAAGATTCATTTATGGAAAATGGTGCATATAGTGTGATGGGGAATGAGAGTCTGGCCTCACAACATTTCCATGCACCCTTAACAAGATCAGCTGTGTTCAGCATGCTTCTCTATCAAATTTGCCCATTCCATGATCTTTCAGTTTAAAAAATACCGTCCTCACTTCAATTTTTCCCACAACTATGGGGGATGTTATGAAGATTAGTGATGCAAGACACATAATATCCTGCAAGCTCGACAGAAGAAAGGTATTACATAAATACAAAGCATGATTATTTCTGCCAGTAGCAACAGGGCTAGGCTTACCAAGGCATCGTTCACAGGCTGCTGAGCCACCAGCAGATGATACACATTTTTTTCTCTCTTCATGGATGAAAGTGGAAAAGATTTCCCTTGGGATATTTGGAGCATTTATTCCACTTAAGTTTTATTTTTATTTTTATTTTTGACGAGCGTGGCAATGTGTGGAAGGAGAGGGTTAGAAGTGAGACTAATTTCAGATAAAAAAACGCCCAAGGTGCCAAACTGGAAAACTAGAGTTTTGAGAGAAATAAAAAAAATTACATTATGTGAAAATTTTGGCCTTCTTTGTTTTGTACCTTGCTTGTATTTCTTGTGATGTTGGTTTTATTCTGAAACAAAGTATTATTAAATACAATGGAACCATTGGACTTAGAAGAGAAGAAAGAATATGAAGTCTTTTGGAAGAAGAAAGACTGTGAGGTCTTTTGGGAGAGCCATGTACATTAATATAGAAATTATAGAATTTAGAGGTCATTATTAAAAACATTATTTTATGAAAATAGTTTTGTATAGTGATTTGCTGTGTCCCATACTTCTTACATCTAAAAGGGATGTGCTTCTGCATTTTAAAGATGTTATAATATTATTAAATGATGGAAAACAGAAATTACCTTCGTTCCTCTTTTGTGTAATGTTCATGCTGGTATTTTGTCATTTTTATATGAACTAACATCACACCACATTCATAATTGGAAAGGTATCTGAGTACATTCCAATGACCTGGTTATGGCTCCATGAAGCAAATGGCCCTAGAATTTACTGCCAGGGACATTGACTAAATATTAACTAGGACAAAGTGAAACTCATCTGCATCAGAAATGCTCCTAAAATTAGAACAGTAAATACTAGATATCTCCATATACTAGTCCAGGAGTTCAATGATTTGGGCATATATTTGCAGGTAACTCACTTTGGCAAGCTAATCTGCTCAGAATCTTTTATATCTTGGAAATGTTACTGAGGTTTTTCTATGGTTAATGTGGGCAAATGGAATTGTCTACTTCCTGGGTTGATATTGGACAAGTTCTATGGTATGGAAATCTCAATTCTTAACTGAATACTTGTCAAATTACTGAAGGTGACCCACAGTTGCTTTTTTAAATCTCTTCTTTTTAAAAAAATTTATTTGAGAAGCTGTAGATTTTTAGAATAATCATGCATAAAATACAGGATTCCCAAATAACACCTTATTATTAACGCTTTGCATTGGTGTGGAACATATGTTATAATTGATGATAGCATATTTTTGTAATTGTACTATTGACTATAGTCCATAGTTTAACTTAGGGTTCACTGTGTAGTGTAGTTCCATGGATTTAAAAATTTTTTTATTCTGTTACCATATATACACAGTGACATTTCTCCTTTAATTACATTCAGTTATGTATTTCAGTACTGTTAATTATGATCACAAAGTTGTGCTGCCCTCACCACCAACTCTTAGAATAAAACGTAGAGAAACATCTTTAGGTTTTTTGTTAGGCAATGGTTTCTTAGACTTTACACCCAATGTACAAGCAAAAAAAAAATAAATAAATAAAAATTGGGACTTGTTAAAATTTAAAAACTTCTGAGCCTCCAAGGACTATCATGAAAAGTCCCACACAATGAAAAACCTATACTGTGAGAGAAAATATTTGGAAACCACATATTTGATAAAGGTTTACTATCCAGAATATATAAAGAAATCCTTCAACTTAACCAAAAAAGACAAACAACCCAAATAAAAAAATGGGTGAAAACTTGAATAGACATCTCTCCAAAGAAGATATACAAATGGCCAGAAAGTACATGAAAAGATGCTCAACATCATTAGCCATCAGGGAAATGCAAATCAAAACCACAATGAGATATCATATCACACCCATCAGAAGGGTTGCTATTAAAAAAAACCCCAGAAAATAACAAGTGTTGGGGTGGATGCAGAGAAATAAGACCACTCATTCATTGCTGATGGCAAGTAAAATGGTGGAGCCACTGTGGAAGACAGCTTGTCGGTTCCTCAGAAAGCTAAGTATCAAATTACTATATGACCTGGCAATCCCACTACTGGGTATATACCCCAAAGAATTGAAAGCAGAGACTTGAACAGATATTTGTATACCAGTGCTCATAGTGGCATTATTCACAATTGCCAAAAGATGGAAACAACCCAAGTGTCCATCAACTGATGAATGTATAGATAAGAAGTCATATTCACAACTGCTTCTTGTGGAAAGTCATGACTTTGCCTCCCATCCATGAGGAGGTGGATAGGTCTTCTATAGGATGACAATCTTGAATAGGCTTTTCAGGTATCTTAAAAATCATAACAGTTCTAGTTGCTCATCTGGAATACAACATATGTAGCTGTTCTTCAAACAACAATATGTGTCCTCCAGGCGCTCTTTATTTTTCTACAGTAAGTAATACTTTTCCAGGGCATGAATCAGATGATTTTGATGTATTGTCTCTAATCCTCACTTGCATATTTACACCAATATAACTGAGGCTCAGAGAAGTGAAATAAGTTGTCTAACATCAATTTGTTAAATCCAGATCTTCTCGAAGCCTGTGATCTTTCCCATAATCTAAAATTTGCCTGTGAGAAACAAATTTTTGAGATATTTAGTACAAAGACCTGTCCCCCATCAGCCTCTTGGGATACTCATGTTTTATCCTTGGATCCAGTTTGGAGACAGAATAGCAAAATGGCTCCCCATCTATATTAACTTAGACCTGGTAGAATTATTCTCTCTGCTTTCAGTTTTATTGAAAGAGATCAAAAGAAGCAGCAATATTCAGCCTATTTATTTTTCAGAGTTCCCAGATGAAGTCCCATAGGGGAATTTGTTTAGAATTTACAAACCAAGAATTAGAATTTTCTTCTGTGATTATGATGGCTAAGTTCATGTGTCCACTTGGCTAGGTTATGGCGTCCAGTTTGGTCAAGCAAGCACTGACTTGATTGCTTCTGTGAGAGTATTTCATGAATTTAAATCATTAATCAGTTGATTCAGTTGATTACATCTATGGCTTATTACATCTACAGTCAACAAAGGAGATTGCCTTCATCAATGAGAGATGTCTCTGCCAATCAGTTGAAGGCTTTAAAGGGAGAACTGTTGATTTCAGCAGTCAGAAAGAAGAATTTCTATCCCTACTTCAGCCAGTCAGCTTCTCCTGGGGAATTCATTGAAGCCTTCATTGGAGTTTCCAACTTTTTCTATGGAATTCAGACTTCCAGTAGCCATGGTTGCATGAGCCAATTCCTCTAAGAATCATCATAATATTTACATGCACACACACATGCACACAAACATATTTTATATATACTGCCAGTTCTTTTTCTCTGGAGAACCTTGACTAATACAGCGAGGAGCTGATATTCCTTTCTATTTTAACTAACTAGCCCCCTTTTATAAGTTTCTTTTATGATTTAGCTGTTATGAAGCTTGGAGATAAATTGGCTATTTTGTCATATGTACCAATATGATGTTATTGACTAAAATATTTGTTTTTCTCTTCTCCTTGGTTCTGATTTTGTAATTTATTAAGTGTTTCAACATTATTCATTATTCGTTTCAACCATTTCAATTCCTGTCAATAAATATGAGTAAGTATCTTTATGAAGAGAATAGAACTTAATCCTTCTTCTGCCTTTTATCTTCTTATACTCTCTTCAAGAGACATTATATGCTGCAAATAATACATTATTTTATACAAGAGTATCTGAAGTCTAGGTAAAAGATACTAGGGAGAATGACCATGTTGAAAATAAAGAATTCAATTAAATTCATCCAATGCATATTGAGAACAGGCTGTGTGTTAGGCACTGTGGGGTATTAGAAGCATTAATATAAATATAAACATAGACCCTGGCTTCTTCAGCCCACAACCTAGAAAACAACAAAGAACAACATAGTTTAGAATTAATTTTATAAAAAGATAAAAAGGGCTTAAAGGAAATGAAAAATCTTTAGAATATTTTGTATTATGAAAGTTTCATTTTAAAACTTATAATCATCTAAGACAGTAACTTTAAGCTTTTTTTTTTCTCTTAACATTGTACAGGAATATCCCAGCAACCCACTCTAATGTTTGATTAACATTGTGTTCTGATGTTCTTTATGCTGTACTTCTGGTCCACTGTAGCATATATTATAATGATATTCATGAACAACACACTATGCAGAGACCACTGAACTGATACTGCAGCCTGTGGATAATGTGCCGTTTTTGGCATACAAACCTGCTCCCCTCTTCTCCATTCAAGAATGTAAATGGTCATGCATGTAAGGGTGGCATTATTTTAGGAACAATCTTCAATCTGTGCTCATTTACATGAAAAGTGAATTACTTGCAAACCACACACCTCATTGTAACTACCAACGTGTCAAGAAAAATTGCTATGCTATACCAAAACAGAGTCAAAATTAATGGGTTTCCATTTTGGTCCAGTCTCTAATTCTTAGAACTTTAGGGATGTGAAAAATATTTGATCACTATCTCCCTCATAGATTCTTTACTTCTTGAAACTTAAGTCTTTCAATTCTGTTGAGCCAAGGCTCTGGGCTACCACAAGGGGAGAAGACCCACCATGTGGAGAATGGCAAAGTTATACCAGTCATCAAGAGTAGAAGTCCAGACACTTCTGCCTGCTCTATGGTACTGCCATATCACAGTTGCCAAGGCAGACACAACACACACAAGCACTGGTTGGAAAAATGTTTTACTCATATAGAGAAAGAACAGAGCAGGTCCAGCTTCAGTGGTGGCATAGGTCTCCCATGGTCAACAGGCCCCTCCTGAGAGCCAAGGCAGGGATTGCACGTACCCCTGCCATGCCACAGTGGGGAAGATTCCAATCCCTCCCTGCCAGGAATAGATATACTAGTGGGGCCATGTGCCATATGATACATACTTTTAGGTGATAAATAGAAGTTCACTGTGAATCCAGAATGGGGAAAGAGCACCCAAATATGGAAGAAGAATCTGAGTCAAGCCACAGGTTTGATGCTCAACTTTCAGATAAGAGAACATTCCAGGCCAAGGACTCTAAATAGGCAAACCCAATAAAGGGTGACAGGAGACACGATGGCTGCTTTCCCAACACATTCCTTTTAATAACACCTTATATTTTATTTTTTATTGCGAAACAACTCAAATTCCATTATTAACAAATGGAAACAAGAATCTCCTAGCATCTATGAATTTGTGAACTTCATTCTAAATCAGGCTCATTGATTGCCTGCAATCAATTTATTGGAAAGAGCCAGGTCTTGTTTCACTTGATATTATTGATAGTAAGAAAATCAAGATGTGATCCTTGAATGTATACTTAAAAAAAAAAAAAAAGATTTACTTAATTTATTTATTTCTCCCCCCACCCATTGTTTGTGCTCGCTGTCTGCTCTCTGTTCCTCTTTTTTTTTTTTTTTTAGAAGTCACCAGGAACCAAACCCGGGTCCTTCCATATGGGAAAGAGGCACCCAATCACTTGAGCCACCTCTGCTTCCTGCTTGTTGTCTCTCTCGTTGTGTTACCTTGCTGTGTCTCTTTGTTGTGTCCAAAATCACATTACAGAAATAAGAAAACTATTATGCTACTACGTTGATAACATTTAGATGCATTTTTCTTACTCTTTTTTAAATAAATATTTATTTTAGTTACATAGTTTTTATATTATTATGGTGATCTTATGATTTTACAACTTGTTTTTGTCACTTGACATTAGAGCAAAAGTAGTATCTCTTTGAAACTAGATAAGTCTTTATGACTATAATTATTAATGGTTGCATGAATTCATGTTTAGTGGATGTAACATAATTTACTTAACCACTCCTCATTGCTGGGCATATCCATTGCTTACCATTGCTGGCCATTGTGACTGCTGAAAGTTAAAAAATCTTCAACAGCTACAGCTCCTAAGTCTGTAAAACATGGGTAGTTTTAATATATATATGTGATACATATACAGCATGGAAGACCTTGGATGTAAATGATTTCTGATAATGCCTAGAACAAATATTGTTTGCTTCCCCTTAGTTGATTCAATACATTAAATCTACTCGTTGGTCTTCATCGTCTTTGTTACTCTCATAACTGATTATATTTGTTTCTGAATCAAGCCCAGATTTGGTCTGGCATTTCAGGATGCCCCTTAACTCCCACTCTGGCTCTGGTTTAGTCAGTTCCTAGTGTGTATGCAGTAGGTAGAAGCCAGGGATATTGCAAAACATTCTGCCATGCACAAGGCAGTTCCCCACAACAAAGAATTGCCCAGCCCACAATGTCAATAGGGCAGATGTTGAGATACTCTGACTAGACTGGTGTTAGCTCCAATTTCTCTGATACGTATGCTGCAGGTGGTTTTGGTTTCTCATTCTACTGCACCTGACTTTACAACACTTTCAGTTCTTTTTTTTTTTTTTTTTTTTAAAGATTTTATTTATTTATTCATTTATCTCCCCCTTGCTGCTTGCGCTCGCCGGGTCAGCCAACCACGCCGTGCGGGCGGGCCCGCCCCCACCAGGAGGCCCCGGGAACCGAACCCGGGGCCTCCCATATGGCAAATGGGAGCCCCACTGATTGAGCCACAGCCGCCTCCCACTTTCAGTTCTTACTGATATTATCTCTCTTCTTCCTTGAGGAAAGCAACTGTGTCTTATTTACCTTAGTGTTTTCCAAAGCAGGTGCTGGGTCTTCCACTGAAGTGGCTATGAGTTGATCTGTATTTGACTAATACAGGATTCTTGGCTTTATTAGCATTTGAAAATAAAATTTATTTTATAAATAATTGTATTTTTCCAGGGTGTTTAAAATTAGAATTTTAAAGACAATTACTATCAAGTGTAGTAAATAGGAAAAATGGTCTTTTTAAAGTGAATTTGGGGAAATGGATATGGCTCAAGTGACTGGGCTCCCATCTACCATACAGGAGGTCCAGGGTTCAATTTCCAGGGCCTCCTGGTGAAAGGCAAGCTGGCTCGCATGGTGAGCTGTCTTGAGCAGAGAGCTGGCCCAAGTGGAGTGCTGGCCTGCACAGAAGAGCTGGCCCATGCAGGAGAGCTGGTGCAGCAAGATGACACAACAAAAAGAGACATAGCAGACCAGGGAGCTGAGGTGGCGAAAGAGATTGAGTGCCTCTCTCCCACACTGGAAGTTCCCAATGGGGGTGGGTGTTGGGGGTGGGGTGGGGGGAGAAATAAATAAATAAAATAAATCTTAAAAAAAAAAAGGTGAATTTGACACACAAGAGCCAAATGAAGAATGATTGAATAATCAATCAAAAATAATGTGTCCCCTTTGCAATTATTTCACTAATGTAAACATAAATACTATGTTTATCTATGCTTTCATTATTAAGTGAAGATTTTAAGCACTTTTGTAAAGGAATATAGCAATGTTCGTTAATATATAATCATATCAACATGTGAATTCATATTTTATAAGCTATTCTGTGACTTTTATATTTTGCTAAGCTCTTCTGCGACTATTTTATACTTCAGTGAGAATAGAATCTTAGGATTTTATCATGTAAGCCTGTATAGTACTTACAATCTTTCAATTCTAACTAGAACTCTACATTTTCACCAGATTCTTTCTTTAGTTTTGATTTTTCTTATTTTTTTGTACCTGTGACACATCCCCTTTTATTCAAATAGGAAAGGACTTCCAAAGTGATATAAGATATAAAAATATATCTTAACTGATATTGATTTTTATTGCTACACAGCTTTTGATTCATGAGATAAGTTTTTTTTCCCAACTTGTAAACTTTATTTTTTTTATTTATTTTATTTTATTTTTTTATTATGGGTAAAAATCAAAATTCTCACAATACATACAAACATTTGCAAAATGATATATAAATATATATGCATATATATGTATTTGCTTACAAAAATGTTATTTATATATATATATACATATATTTTAAGAGGTGCTTAGATTACCCAAAACTTTTAATAAGCATGTTTTCTTCTTGTATTTATTAATGAGTGTCCATTGAAGCAATAACGTTGAGGACATAGTTGCTTATATCACAGAGTGTCCTTAATGAAGCCATACCAGAGAAATTTTTGCCAGTTATCAGCTCCATAGAAAGCTCTATTTACACAAATAAATGCCTGGAGACTTTGAGTATGATTACATGTTCCTTTTGGCTCTGATGGTGAGAAAACTCAGCCTCAGAGCCAAATGTATTAACATAAGAATTTATTGTATGAATTCTTTATTATGGGATCTTTTGACTGGATTCATTTTTATTTTCTACTTTATTCCACTTTGGTCCATTTTCACCTTTATTTTGTTTCTTGTTTTAGTGTGTGTGTTCAAAATAATTTGTTGGAATTATTAGATGTACAATAATAAATTATAAAATAAATTGTTAAGAATAAATTTCATTGTATGATTATGGGATCTAATGACTTACACAGAGTAGAAATGCAATAAATATTTATTGCTATGGATGATGCTACTCACAACTGTATAAAATGGTAAAAGTCCTACTGATCAACAGAGTTGGATTTATTAGAAATAAAAAACACAAAAAACCAACAAAAATTTAAAAAGCAACAAAACATGCTTCAATTCACTTAAAAAATTTCCTGAAACCAATCAGAAAATTTTTCGTTCTAGTTTTTGGTCTTTCTACAGAAAAACAGACTGCTGCCATGACAAGTTCAATTTAGTAATATTCTCCATCCCTAAATTTTATTTCCTTTTTTATTAGAGTAGTTGTAGTCTTACAGAAAAGTTATGCAAAAAATACAGAATTCCCAAACCCTCCCCCACGCACAGTTTTCCTTATTATTAACACTGCATTAATGTGGTACTTTTGTTACAATCGATGAAAGAATATTATTATAATTATACTATTATCTACAGCCCATAGTTTACATTAGGATTCAATGTATTGTACAATCTTATGTTTTTTTAAAAATAAATTTTATTCTAGTAACATATATAGAATTTAAAATTTCTCCCTACTAATCACACTCAAATATATAATTCAGTGGTGTTAAAGAACATTCATAATGTTATGCTAACATCACCACCCTCCATTACCAAATTTTTTCATCATCCAAACTGAAACTCTTTACCCATTTAAGCATTAACTCCCCGTTCTCTACCCACATCCCAGCCCCTGTTAACCCGTATTCTAGTTTTTGACTCTGAATTTGCTTGTTCTAATTATTTCATATCAGTGAGATCATACAATATTTGTCCTTTTGTGTCTGGCTTATTTCACTCAACCAGGTGTCTTGTAGGTTCATTGATATTGTTGCATATATCAAAACTTCATTCCTTTTTATAGCTGAATAATATTCCATTGTGTGTACATACCACATGTTATTTATCCATTCATTGGTTGGTGGACACTAGGGTTCCTTCCATTTTTGGCAATTGTGAATAATACCTTTATGAACATTGGTGTGCAAATACCTGTTCGAGTCCCTGTTTTCAATTCTTTTGGTAATATACCTAAAAGTGGTAATGCCAGGTCATAATGCTAATTCTATACTTAAACTTTCTGAGGAAATGCCAAACTGTTTTCCATAATGGCTGTACCATTTTACATTCCCACCACCCATGAACCAATGTTCTTATTTTTGCACATCCTCACCAATGCTTGTTATTTTCTGTTTTTCTAATAGTAGTCATTCTAGTGGATGTGATATGGTATCTCATTTTATTTTATTTTTTGTTTTATTTTTTATTAAAATGCTTAGGATATAGAATAATTTTATTTTGTCAATGACTGTTTTACTTTTCCTGAACTAGGACATATATGCATTCTGATAAAACAGAATGAAGTCTCAATTCATCGGAGTTCCTGAACCAAACTCTGATCCTCAGTTTGCAGCAGATCTCCTCACAGCATTTTCTTTCAGATATAGTATTCTAGTTTTCTGTGGGGCAAGGAAAGGCTAGTGCTACTTGACTTCACAATCCCCTCTTTGTCCAGTGGTCAAAATAAACCACTTTCACAAAAAGCCAACCTATCACCAATTTTTAGCTTGCTACCATGTGATTAGCGACAAACAGGAAAGAAAGAAAAAATAAGAAAACTAACACTGAAGTGACCATACTTTTCATATCTCCAGATAGAGGTGCATGGGTAACCTTTAGCCAAAGGAAATAAAAAGCACAAGTCAACTACCTAGTTCATTCACTGTTAGCTAGATTTGTTCACTTAAGGCTTTATCCCCTTTCCAAACCAATAATTTTGCCTTTATCCACCTATGCCTTGACAATAAATGACATGCATGCTCTTCCCAGAATTAACTTTATCTAGCCTCTGCATTCAGTACCTGACCTGTTTTGCCAAGAGGGCAGTACTGAGGATTAAAGATGAGAAATCCAATTTAAAAAATGATACTCTTACATCTCAAGGAATATGTTACCCATATTTTCCCTATCCTCACATCAGAAGCAGGAATCCACTGAATTTAGTTCAATCCTCTGCAAATAAGCATAATCATCACATTTTCAATTTTGAGGAAGCTACTACTAACCTTTCATTAAAGGAAAAATGAATAAAGATAACCTCCAATCTTAAGACCTTCTCCAATCCCTTCATCTTTTACTATGAGGGTGACACTTAGGTTAAGATAATGAAAATACAATTTCACACATGGCATTAGGAGAAATAGAATACTATAAAAATAATCCTCATGCACACTGTTGGAGATGCTGACACTTTTATACCATGTGTTTACTATCCAACAAGAAGTGGTGCTTGCTTAAAAGGAACAGCCTTTTAGAAGTTCTTGGATTAAAGTTTTCCTCAATTTATTTCTGGAATGGAAAGAGTAATTTCATACCAAAAAAAAAAAAAATCTGGGAAAGCTACAGATGTTAACCTTTACCTTAAGCACCAAAAAATAGATAACTGATAAAGAGAAAAGATTTGAGAAAAAGACAGATCTCAGGACCAGCCTAATAAAACATAACAAATTCTGCAAGTAGAAATTTCCCTGAGTAAATCTTTACTAGATTCGAACAAGTGTTACAATACCAAATTTTTAAATTCTCAGTTTGCAGATTAAGAGCCCTCAAGCTGTTATCTTTGCCATATTTGATTCTCCTATTCAGAAATATTTAACCATTAAATATGTGCAAAAGCAGCTGAGGCACATCTGCAGTATGCAGCAACAGGTGACCTGGGATCAGTCTCAATTCTTTCTTGAAGCAAAAATCACTTTTTATAACTGAAATGAGTAAGGAAGATGCTATAGGGAACAATGAAATTTCATGCCAGTATAAAAGCAGAGTGGCTGAAATTCCTAATTTTACAGTAATAACAGTAACAATAATAACAAACCATTCTATAATGAACTCCACAGTAAACAATCTGCTCCACATTCCTTGATGAGGAATGACCCTACTCACCACAGTGGAAACCTGCCACAACTGCAAAGGCCAGGGTACTGCCCCTTTCCTAGTTCACTGTACACAAAGGGATGCTACCCACTACCAGGCAGTTATAGCTCAGGGGAGCTCAGGGGCTCCTCTCACCAACCTGCTAATTCAACAGGAGTAAGTTTACCTGGCTGAGCTCTGGCTTCCAATGTTTTTCTGTTTGTAATTTTATGAAATATCTAAATGCCATTCACAGGATTAAAAAAAGAAGAATAGAAATCTCTGGACCAAGTAAATAATGAACTCAAAAACCTAGGAGGGACACCAGTTACATTAATAATACTTTCTTTAACAAATAGAATCTCTTTTAGATCAGCCACGATGGTGAGATGTGTTTTTCTTTTCAGGTGCCTCACGATAGCACACAGCTTTACTCAGCAAAACCTGCCAGCTTCCAAGTCCCTGGATGCACCAACGCAGGGCAGTGTTACCTCCCAACAGTGTGGAGAAGAGCACATGTCACCAGTGGACAATGAAAAAGCTGACCAGAGATTCCTGGCTTCTCAATGCCAGACATGGTTGGAGAGCTTTCCTTGTTCCATTAGAAATGTTCATGAGGCAACTGTGAATGGGATCAGTCCAGAGAAGTAAAACTCTTTCATTTTCACCATCCAAACATTAGTTAACATACTGGGAAAGCCAGCGAAACTCTCATGTAACCTTGCCTCTTGTGCACACTGCATATGAACACTGCCATGGGACGGGTGTTCAGATCCTCCAGAGTCACATTCCCCTTTCCTGTGGTCTGTCTATAAAGTCCAAATATCTCACAGAGTTTTTCTTCACTGATTGCATCTGTTCTCTCAATTTTGTTACCTAAGATAAGGGTTGGCACATTGGATATGGTTTCATCAGTCATTAAAGCATTAAGCTCAACTATGGATTCCATGAGGTGAGAAAGATCTGCACAGTCCACCAGAAAGACAATCCCATTAATTGCTGGGAGACAATTTTTCCAAACCAGATATGCTTGCTCATGCCCACCACGATAAAAAGTCGTAAAAAGTCATTCCATCAATTGTCAACTCTTCTGATGTCAGATGTAGAGCTGGAACATGTTGGTTCAATTTGTCATCTTTGAGTATGTATAGAAGAGTGGTTTTGCCTACGTTATCCAAACCCAAGAACACAAGTTTTTCACATTTTTTTTGTAAAGTCTTAGGAACTGGAGCACACTGCTTAGGCCATTGTAGAGCCACTCAAAGATGAAAGACACTATTAATGCTTACTGTGGCCCGAGGGGTTCCTTCTACAGTGGCTGTGGATTTGACCCTCTCAGAACACACAGGTCCACAGTACTGAAGACCACCAGCTCGTCGCCAGATCTTATTGTGGTTTTGATTTGCATTTCCCTAATGGGTAATGACGTTGAGCATCTTTATTTTTTTAATTTTATTGAAGTGTATCATTCATATATGAACAGACATAAATAATAAGTGTATAGTGAAAGTTGTGAACTTACAAAACAAACATGCATAACATCATACAGGGCTCCCATACATCACCCCACCACCAATACCTTGCATTGTTGTGAAACATTTGTTAGAAATTATGAAAGAATATCGTCAAAATATTACTACAGTACTAACTATAGCCCACTATAGCCCATACCTTACATTTGTTGTACTTTTCTCCCAACCCACCCAATTTATTTATTTACTTTTATCCATTTTCACCCCCCCACCCATTTTTGCTGTTTTTGTGTCCATTCGCTGGGCAATTCTGTGTCTGTTTCCTGCCCTCTCTTCTCATCCTTCTCCTCCTGTCTTCACGGGGATTCGATCCTGAGAGCCTCCGATGTGGGAGAGAGGCACCCTACTGCCTGTGCCACTTTAGTTCCTGGGTTTTCAGCATGTCTCACCTTGGCTCTCCTTTGTGTCACTGTCCTGTTATGCCATCATTTTGCTGCGTGGCTCGGTGGGGCCTGATGGCACACCTGCTTGTGGGGCCTGATGGCGCACCTGCGCCTGGGGCCTGGCGACCCGCATGCCTTCTTTATTTTTACTGGGACGTCCTGGGGATGCCCAACTATTTGAGCCACATCTGCCCCCAATCCATTTACATTTAAAGTAACCACTAATAATGCACAACGTTCTTCTGCCATTTTGCTATTTGGTTTTTGTGAATCTTATACCCCTTTTGTCCTTCAGTTCTTCCATTAATGCCTATTTTCATATTTATTTGATATTTTGTGTTGTACCATTTTGAGTACCTTTTTGTATTTGTCATGTATTTTCTTGTGGTTAATATGGGGCTTAAATTTTCCATCCTAAACCTATAACAATCACATTTGATTTGATACTAACTTAACTTCAATAGCTTACACAAACTCTGTTCCTATACCCCACATTCCCCCACCTCTTTCTTCCTCTAGCTACAAATGATATCTTTATACATCGTATGTCCAAGACCACAGCTTTATCACTGCTTTCTATGCATTTGCATGTCAGAATCTGTAAGAAAGAAAAAAATGGAGTTACATACCAAAAAATACAATAGTACTAGCCTTTTTTTTTTTTTTTTTTTTTTAAGGAGGTATTGGGCATTGAACCTGGGATCTTGTACATGGGAGGCAGGTGCTCAAACACTTAGCTACATCTGCACCCATACTGGCATTTATAATTACCCCTATGGTTACTTTTACTGGAATTCTTTATTTCTGTATGCTGCTGCAATGCACTGTAAAGAGTCCTTTCCTTTCATTTGGAAGAAATTCCTTTAGTATCACTTGTAGGGCGGATCTAGTGGTAATGCATTTCCTCAGCTTTTGCTTCTCTTAATCTCCCCCTCATTTTTGAAAGAAAACCATTGCTAAATTTTATAAGAGTGTATGGATGGGGGCAGATTCTTGGATTTTCCCCTTTGTAGTTATTGTTTAGTCTCCTGGTGATTGAATGGTGTTCCACAGAGCAGCAACTTTTGGTGTACTCTGGGAGCTGGTTAGAAACGTATATTCTTGGACCACACCACCAACCAATTAAATCAGAGTCGAGGATTCCAGGTGATTTATATATACATTAAAATTTGAGAGGGACTGATTCAGACTGCTCTTTTCAGGTTAACATTGACTGAATTTAGGAGTAGGATAATTTGAGAAACAAAAAACAGTGACTCATAAAGGAAATTTGCAGATGTAATTAAAGTCCCTAATCAATTTACTTTGAGTTAATCAAAGGGAGATTGTCCTGGGTTGGCTTGACTTCAACAAGTAAGCCCTTCAAAGAAGGCTTAGGCATTCCCTGATCTCAGCAACTCTTGCTAACCTACAAGAAGTAAACTGCCAGTTCTATAGCTACAAAAAAATGAATTCTGCCAATAGCCATGTGAGCTTGGAAGAGGGCTTCAAGCCTCAGATGAGAATGCAGCTCCAGCCGACATCTTGATTGGAGTCTTGTGAGACCAAGAGGAGAGGACTTGGCTAAGGTGTATGTGGACTCCTGACCCCCGGAAACTGTCATAATAAGTAGGTATTTTTTATGGCCAAAGAAAAGGAATGCAGTACTTGTACATGCTACAAATTGTATGGATCTTGAAAACATTATGCTAAGTGAAAGAAGCCAGTCATTGTTATATGATTCCATTTATATGAAATATCCAGAATAGACAAATCTGTAGAGATAGAAAATAGATTAGTGATTGCTTAGGGGTGGGGGGTGGAGGATGATGGGATGAGGGTGACAGCTAATGGTGATGACATTGTTTAAAAATTGATTGTGGTGATGGTTGCACTTATCTGTGAATATACTGAAAACCATAAATGGAACTCTTTATGTGGGTGATTTGTATGGTTTGTGAATTCTATCTCAATAAAGCTGCTTAAAAAATGAATGAAATGAACCTGTCAGTTCAAAGAAAACACCTGACAGAATTTGTTGCCAGTGATTAAAACAAAGAAGTATCTCTATCAACATGGTGATTCATTCTGTAGTTTTATTTCTTCAATTTTTATTTCCCTGTTGTTTTTATTTGAACAGAATAGGCCAAAATTTTCAAATTGTTGTTTTAAAAACATTTAATTTGCTGAATTCAATCTTGCCTAGTCATTAATTTTAACACATTAGTAACAACTAAGAAACTCCTCAAATACACCCATACACACACAAGCCGTCTGCCTATATATCAGTAGGCAAAAAGACCCTTGAGTAGGTACATGATTAAGTAGAAGTATATATAGAATAGTTTCAGTTGCTAGTTTGCCCTTGTTCTCTCCATGAGTTCATTATGCTTAAGGTATATGTCTGCTCCAAACAGGACAGTTGATTTCAGTTGGTAATTTTATGGAATTAATTTGATAAAATTGTTCTGTATTATGATAGCTACCTAGCTCTATTACTATGTATACATCTATATCTCACTAAAAAGTTTCTCTTATGGTATCTATGCCTATGGGATTGTCTGTGTATAAAGCTCAATCTATAAGTACATGTATATCTATTCTATCTCTAAAGAATGAACTTGTGGCTTCTTAGTCAATTCATAGACCATAGGACATTAAGATCAGCTGCAGATCTAAATCAGTTATTCCAAAACTTCCTCTTCATAAGATTCCCTTGCGCCACTGTGTCCTGGATCTGTGTTCAAAGATTCTTATGGATTAGGCAAGTTTGGGAAATGCTGAAATCAACGAGTAAATATGAGTATAAATTACACTCCTTTTAGAAAAGAAATGCTCACATAAAAGTGCAATTAATATGTTTTTTACTCATGTTTTAAACATGAGTTTAGAGTTAACATGGAAACTCTGTATTTGGTACTTCATAATTAAGAAAATTTCAAAATCTTTTGAAAATTTATAAAATAATATTTTGTGGCTCATGTTCAGTTTTTTTAATAAACTAAAAATATTGACCAGGTTATTTGTGTACATAGAATTTTTTATGATTATGAAAGAAGCAATTAAGAAACCATATATTCTTAACCTAAACTATGGTGTGGAATAACATCACTAACTTGTTTGTTCTTTGCCTTGATGTTGACATCTGTGCCCTCAGAATTAGGGGCCATAGGACCATAATATTTGCTCTACAACTGTTAGACTTGCAGGGAAAGTTCAACTCAGTAACTGAAAAAATAAATGCAAAGAAGGAAGAGATTATAACTGAACTAGCTATTAAACACATACACATGTGCACACAACACATATACTGTCTTTAGCTTAGTGTGTGTATTAAATGTTTACAGTCACTTGTTTGACTAACTGGATTTTCTTATTTTGCTCATAGTTCAGAAGTCAAAACCCATATGCTACCTGTACTAATGGACTTTACTAGGACACAAAACTATCTGTTTTTGTATCACAGGAAATGTTTACGTGGGAGCAAATATGCCCCAGCATCAGAAAAAACCATAACCCTTTAGAGATCATATTTCCATATACTTTCTTGGCCTAATAAAGAATAAAAATTCTGATGTTTTAAAATACACTTTAATTACAAACAAAACTTTTCTTGGAATCATAGAAGTTCCCAAATAGAGTAGACAAATGAATCACTTTGTCATATCGTGAACATTTATCATCCTTAGTAGAAATAAGGATAGAAGCAGCTATAAAATAGATATTTTGTATTATTTTATCTCTGAAAATATCCATTAAAATAGGATTTGAGTTGGATTAGGTTTTGGGAGTAGTGCCATGTCAGACTGCATCAGGAGAACTTGAACTGTGTTGCCTAGGTGATGCAGAGTGATCTAAAGACATTTAATTCTTTTAAAAATTATTGAAGTTGAGGTTTTAGTTCTTATTGCAAATTTATGCACTTGAGGTTTTCCTTCATCATAAATATGTTATAGTGTATATAAAAGTTGATGATATCACAATTTAAACATTTATTTCAAAGTTATTTCCATTGCTTTCAAATGAAGAAAGTTCAACAGTAATGCATATAATTAAGAAAACTTTGGAAATAGGATCCTACTGATGATAGGGAAATATTAGTAAATATGCTTGTGAAAACATAGAATTCAATTTTATATTACAAATGAATTAATGTACCTGCTGATTCTTTTTTGGCAAAGAGTCATTTGGATTATTAGGAATACCCAGAATAACTAATAGCGATTATCAATTTTGCACAATATACTTTTGCATAAAGGTGGAAGAAAAAATAAGATAATAAAATCAAAGTGTGTTTTAAAATTGAAGTTTCAGACTTAAGATATTAAAGGGACTATGTTAAAGAGGTGACTATTTAGATACTTCTTATTTACAACTAAATATGATTAAATTAAATAATCTGAAACTAGGATTAATCGTATAGTCATTTAACAATTTCTCCTGACTGTTTAGATTAAAATGATCTTGGATTTTCTCTTACCCTGAAAAAGCCTAGTAAAGCTATGAATTTCATGTGAAAATGATAAGACGAATCTCTGTTTGGATACCTATTTTAATAGTAATTGCAAATTAAAGTAATGAAAATAAGTATTTTAAATATTTTCCTCAATAATATTGTATGATTTCAAATAGAAAAGATTGGATTTATACTATATCCCCAAAGGGTAAACTAAGGAGAAATGGGAATTACAAAATCTAGATTATAACAAAGCATACAGCTTCTTGATGTGTGGGCTTTAAATTTTGAACCCATTAGCAACATAATTTCATTTTCATTACTGGAGAAGTACATAGGCTTGAAAGTGCTAAATTAGCCAGGATCAAACATAATATAAAGTTTTGCAAAAAAATATATATAAATATTTGCACTACACTTTGAGTTGCACCTGGATGTAAATAGCTAACCAGGATAGATTAATGATGTGCTCAGTGCTGCCAACAGCAGCAGAGAAAGCACCTCTCCCTGTCTGGGTTCTACAGTGGCTTAAAAAAGCCATTGGCTTTTAATTCAGGAACACACTCCAAGGAGCATGTCCTCTGTTCTTTATTGCATTCTAGGGGCAGCTCCATCAAACTGCATCACTGTCGCTGAGCACAGCACTTACTTTTTCTAATAAAAAACCACACCAGGTGCTATATTGAATGGGTTATTATCAACAGAGGATTCCAAAATTTGGTTTATGCTCAACTCTTTCAAGATTCAGGGCAGACCGAAGTCCCAGATGCGTTTTATGTATGCCGACATGACAAGTGAAAAAGATCTGGCCTGGTGCATAAAGATGGTCAGTAGAGAGCTGTATTTTGACCCAATGTTTCATATTGTTGGCTTAGCAAAGTGTTTCAGGAGAATCAAAGATGGTAACGAAGTTCCTTTGTGAAAATGGCATCAGAGGGCAAAAATGTTTGAGAAAGAAAAAGCAACAGCAATTGCAGTGACTGAGTGAGAGAGCGAGCGAGCAAGAGCGTGTGAGTGAATGAGTGAGAGGACGTGAATATGACCAACAGGACTGAGGAACTATTTCTTTAGCTATTAAGTTATCCTCAGAAAGGCTCTAAGAAGAAAGTTATTTCTCCCTAGAAAAAAAAACCAAGAACTTAAGAAAATATCAAAATACTGGTATCCATATTTCCTGCCAAGACTGCTTAAGAAAAGTATTTTAATACTATGCATAAAATAATCAAATCCTGGTAGACTAGGCAGTATATACATGCTTTAGTGATAAATATTTGTGTCAAAAATAGGTTTTTGTGTTCATAATAATTCTTTAAAGTCAAAGACTAAACTTTAACATGGTATAGAGTGGTCCCCCTCCTTTCTCCTTTACACATCTCCTTCTTTAAGCCTTCCTGCTCTTATATTTTTATGCTCTAATAGAGCTGGAGTTTCTATTATTCTCCATAAACACTAGGTTTTATCTCATATCTGTTGCTTTGCCCATCATCTTTTACGTACTTGGAGTTTCGGGTGAAACTCTCTTTTTTCTGTTTAACTCAAGGTACTTATTAAGGCTCAAATCAAAGGCTGCCTCCTCTAAGAAGCCTTCTTTGATATCCTTACCTCTACCCAGCCTATTGCTCGGTGATACCCTTAATAGCCCTTGCTTTCTCCATTCTAATTGTCTGTTTCTATGTCTTATTCCTTAACCAGTCTCTGACTGGTTTGACTACTGAAACTTGATTGTATGTATTGCTATAACCTGTGTTTCTGGATCTTAGTAGTTGTTCAATGAATAATTATAGAAATAATAAATGATTGAAAATGTCTTTTCAGTTAGTTATAATCTAACCAAAGGAGAAATTGACTTAGGACATTTTATAAAGGACAATGTTTGGATCCCAGTCTTGCAATAATTTGGGCCCCAATTAAAATCCTTTAATTACTGGGTAGACCAAGCCAGAGTACAACAAAGATGTTCTTAGTAGATAGAGAGACATAGATACGACTATAACAGAAGCAGAAAACTTGGGATATATTCTTACAGAAATTGTGAATTTCCTTTCATTCAATATCTTTTAAAAATGGAGTAGTCTCATTTCATGCATGCATTCATTCATTCATTCGTGCATGCATGCATGCATGCATATATTTACCTTTGAGAGCTTATAATGACCTAAGAGCTATGTTAGGCATTGGGGAAATAAGGCTACGTAAGACTCATGTATTGTCTCTGAGGGTTAACAGTCTGGTCTAAGGTAATCTTCTGGCTTGCAGGAAAAAACCTACAGAGATGAAAGCTTTTAAATGATGAGAATTCACTGTAGCAAATGTAGAAAATCTTCAAAGAGAAACAGACAACTTAAGTCAAATCTGCAGACTGAACCGGAGTGGGTGGGGAATCGGGTGGGGGAAGGAGGAGAGCCAGGAGTTCCCAGGCGTCATCAATGTGGACAAGAGCTGAGACCTGGGTGATTTATTTCGCTGGAAAGGACATTCATGGAAGGAAGCAAAGGGAAGAATTGGAAAAGAACCTTGAGATGGATTGTGGTGGTGGAGGTGGAAGAGTTTACACCTCAGTTTCCTCATCTGTAAAATGGGATTAGGGTATGGTTGAGTAAAGTGTGAAACCTTGATGCAAAGGCAAAGTAAGAATCAGGCAAAAATGCTGTTTTCTTCTTACTAATCAAGACATATTTAAACATGCTTTTGTATGCAGACTGTGAATGCTCTGAAAGGCTCAAATTGGTGGTGTGCGGCTCCAGTTGAGCAGCACCTCGCAGAAGATTCTCTGAGCCACGCATCCCAGGCAAAGCTGGCTGAGCAAGACTGCACTTAGTTCCCAAGTGCAGGGTTGGTTTCTTTTCTCTGCATTTGTAGATTGACGCCTTAACCTTTCATCATTATTTTAATGATGTTTTTATGTTTAATTTAACTGTAAATCACATTAACAGAGTTTTGACTGGTATGTCAGAGGGCTTAAAAACTGAGTCAAAGTCATTCCAAGAGCTAAAGAATTTGTCAGGTCTGACATGTTTAGTCAGGATGATCCATTCAAGTGTGGAGATGTTGGAGAGATGGTGTGGGATGGTATTTAATTTGTTCAGGATTTGAGGGGTGGAAATGGACTTGTGAGGATTTTGCTCTGTATTAGCAACAGTTAAGAGGATAAATTATGGCTTTTGTTAAGGACATTAACCAAGGCAAAAATGCTCCTAAAAAGCAATTATTATATATTAAGCTTAAATTGTTTTCTAAAAAATATGATTACACCAGAACATTGCATAATTTGGGCAGCATCAGTGAAATGCTGTACTTCCCCTCCTTCTATTGCATAAATGTGTTATGGTAATGAAAGATTAATTTTTCTATATTTGAAAACAGTATTTTTAGGGGTCAAAGATCCTATTTGTGAGGTGTTATTACTAAAGATTTTCTTTTCTTAAAGCTTAACACAACTAATAGGTGTTTATTGCAGGAAAATATAAAATATAAAAAAATCAATTGCTACTACTTTTAACATTTTGGTATATATTATTTTTTCCTCTTTCCTATGAATAATATTAGTTAGGTCATCATAACTGCTGAAACATACCCTCTAAAATATTGGTGGCTTAACCCAATAGAAGTTTATGTCTTAGCTGGAGATTGCCAGCAGTTGGGGGCACTGCAGCCATGCTCTGCTCCATGCAGTCACTCAGGCAGAACCAGCCTGCTGCTCAAGTTGTCCCGGGTCTCAATCTCCAGCTATGGGGAGAAAGGGAGAGGATGGGAAGTGAGATGTTTATATGTTTCAGGCCACGAAATGCTGAATATCATTTCTGCTCATGTTAGGATATGTATTCTAGCTGTGTGCCTAGCCAGAAGGGGAAGCCTTTGATGTATATATGGTGTTTTGCTTTTTTTGCCATAGCACATATGTGTGTAAATAGGCTCATATTCTATACATTTCAACTCATAATATTGTTTATTTCCTATGCAGTATACCTGAAGCTTCTTTCCTTGCTATTTATATAATTGTTATTTGGTTGTACCATAATTTATTTACCTTGTTTAGTCAATTTCCTCTTAAACAGTTTGGTTATTACCAGTTTTCAGGAATATATGCAACAGTTTGATAAGAGTTTGTTTCTTATACTTTTGCAAACTAGGCTGATTACTTCTTTAAAAATTTCCCAGAAGTGGAATTGCTGCATCAAAGAGTATGCACATTAAAAAAAAGATTTTGACCCATTGTCAAGTTGCCTTCAGAAGTTTATATTCCTGCCGTCAGTGAGTATACTCATTTTTCTCTTTGGAAATGGGGTCTCTAAGTGGAAATTGAAAAGAACACTTAAAGTATATTTTTTATTTTAGTACGAATCGAAAGCTCAATTGTGAACTACTTATTAAGCATTTACTATTTGCTGTATAGATTTCAAGAAATGTAATCAAGGTTGTTTTTATTGGAAAACAATATTCTACTCTAGATATTTAACATAAAAAGGGAGTCTCTGTTTCCTCTTCTCTCAAATTCAGTAACCATGCTTTGGTTTTCACTTTGGTCATAGAAGGAAAGGGAGAGACGTAAGAGAATTTCTTAAAATGATCAAGAATAAAGTGTTTGTTCTATGGCACATTCAAATGAAAAAAATAAGGCATTTAAATGTATTCTTAAAAATTTTTATGATAATGTGTACAAAAGGATTTCCAGTATAGGTACAAGCCATAAAATTAGTTAAAGGCAACACAAATTTAGGGAATAATAAACATTAATTTGAAGGAGATGACTAGAGATGACCTCAGAATTATGCCTCAGCTTTGGCTTCATGCATTTCTTGAAAAATTAGTATATGTAATTAGATCACTTACCATTGTAAGTTGTGAATTTCTATGGCCAGTAGTAGCCAAAGACAACCTTAAATTTTGCTTGATTTTAAATATTAAGAATGCTTTCAAAGAGGAATAAAAATGTTTGAAGCATCTTTTGAGCTTTCTGACTTATTTTGATGATCATTTTCAAGTTAGCTAATGATCATTATATGGACTGTAAAAAATGGAGTGTTAGAATATATTCTGAAACCATGTAGATTGGTTTTATTTTAATAACTACTTTCTTCCCTTCAATTATTTAAAATTACATTTGGGTTCAGCCTTCATTTTAGTTACCACATTTAGATTTGTTGACATGTTTATGTGTGTATTAAATGGAAATAATTTATTACTAAATTCATTAATTAATTCTTGCTTCTTTATTGTAAGACAGATAAAGTTTAGTGAAAGTAAGACCCTATGTCTTACGGAGATGTAGTATCTGGATATGTGACACCTACAAAATAGAAATAGTCTTTGGTATTAGATACATGAGTTATAGGTATGTAAATATGCACACTTCTATGATATATATGCACTTCTATGAGCAGATAAATTTTACATGTTACACTTACATGCAGAAATCTGAGACTGAGATTCGTTAGTCTCTAAATATTCATAATAGCACTGTGCAGGTTCAAAAAATAGTAGAGAGGTTTTCAAAACTAATAGGCACATGTGTTTGGAGTTGAGATAATGATTATAAACAACAAAACAAGCAAATAAACCACAGAAAAATGAATTCATATTCTCTTTAAAGTGTTCAAAACAAAATTCTCATAGTTTAAATTTGTCTCACAACCACTGGTGACTTCTGAGAAATTTAAAAAAAAAGTATTCTTACTTGCGGCCATTCATTTCAATTATTTCATCACATTTGTATGTGAGATACAAAGTCCGCTTTACCCAAGACTTTATAGTCTGCTGGGAAGACAGAAAAGGAAACTGAGAACTATAATTCAGTTTCGGAATTTCGGAGATCAGAGGATATATTGTATTTGCAGTGGTACTAGTCATTTCTTGAAGCATTTGGTAATTTGTTTAGTTTTTAAAGTTTCTGAGTGAGTTATCACCAATGGTAAGGACTCTTTTGACCACTTAACAAGGAACATATCTAGCTGTTCATATTTTTGAACGACTATAAAAAGTATTGGAATGCAGTCTATATTGAACCACAGTGGTCCTTTTAGCTTGTCATCTTTTGACATCAACTGTTATTGATGTTAACCTATTCAGACAACAATATCTCCAAATATTATATCCTAGAACTTTGGAAAAATTCATACTGCATAAATATTAATGATTATAATGTTGTGTGAGAAGTTTTACAAGTGATCAAAATGATGTCTAAATAGACTTGAAATGTTTTAGGTCAAGAGAGTGTTGAAGGACTCAGATTAGCCTGAGAGTACGTCAAAAACGACCAGAAAAATCTGGAAGCGAGGAAGACTTCTTTAGGAAGAGGGAAGATCTCTGTACAAGACTCCCAACAGCTGGGTGATAAAAAGTACAGCTGGAGCAGTTGGAAGGGAGATTGGAAAGGCCTGAAACTGCAGAAGAATAAAGGTAAAATGAGATGTGACTTGCTCAGGGCAAAAAAAAGAAAGACATGAACAGCTGCAGGGTTTGGCTCTGAGATGCATGGCAAACCCAGTCATGGAGAAGACCTGAATGTACAGTGATGGGAAATGTATGTATGTATGTATGTATACATATATATGTACCTGGAGACACAAAACAAATGCTTAGGGAGGACTAATTAATGTGTTTAGGAAGATCTGAGTACTGGATTGAAGGAATGAAGATTAAGAGCCAGGAGAATTGAATTCTCCTGTTGATACAGATATTTTGATTATGCTTTCAGATCATGTAAATGCCATGTTAAGAAATGCTTGGAACTCTACACTGGCACCCAAACTAATTGTGTTGTAAGAGTGGCCTATTGCTAGTTCTTATTTGCAGCATTTAAAACAGTCCTCGGTCTATTTATACATGGGCTAATAGGAAATCAATTTAACTTGCTCTACAAATAGTTTGAGTGTTAAAATAGTTCCATAATTTTGAGGCATTTCTCATTTAATTATAGTGGGGTACAGTAGCCAATTAATTTTTTTTGTTCATTATTAATAAAAAGCCTTTATGAAATTGCTTCTCATGTAAGAGCTGCTCTTTATTTTTGAGCCATTAGATTTGCTGATTTGAATTTAAAGGGAAAATAATATTATCCCTCCAATGCCTTTTCTTCAATTTATGTAGCATTGCATCTTTTTTTTTTTTGCACTGCATAATATAATCTGGCAAAAAGTAAGTGTGATCTTAATTGTTAGACTTGTTTATTCCAGGGAGGAACCAATGGAGCACTTACAGTAATTAACATATTTTCTCTGATCTTCTCATTTTGCTAATGATATCTTATTGAAGGCTGTGCAGTAATTACTGCCCACTGAGGTACATATGCTGAAACAAATTAATGACCAATGACCAATAATGATTACACTTGTAATTACCTATTATGAAGTATAAGCAGAAAATATTGAAATAAAAACAATATTCTTTGAAGCTAAAATTAAGCTTATTGTTAAACTGTGCTAAAAATCATATTAACAACCTGACAGAGGAATGATATTCCACAACTTTATCATCATTTCTACCAGTTTCGTATAAGAGCCTTTTATTTTTCCAATATTTCTGTTTTACCCAGTGGGATTCAGAAATACAAAGAGTGAAGAATGGGACATATTTTATTTTTAATTTTAGTTATGAATTTTAGGTATTGATAGCATATTTGCCTTAACATAGACAACATAATATTCATTGATTTCAAGAAGTTAAACTAGTTTTCCCTATCAGGAAACAATATTTCCTTCTTCCTTCTTGAGAGATCTTTTCCCCACAGATTCTCTCCATCCATCCATCCATCTATTTATTTATCTATCTATCACTATCTCTCTCTCTCTCTCTCTCTCTATCTATCTATCTATCTATCTATCTATCTATCTATCTATCATCATCTATCTATCTATCTATCATCATCTATCATCATCTATCTATGTATGTTTGAGAAATCTGGGACACTTACTATATTTAACAATTTTAGTACTCTTTAATGCTCAAAATTTATCTTATGGGATTATAATAACAAAGAAGAATTTATCTGTAACACAGCCCACTCTAGCTTGAGATAGAGTGGTAACAGCGGCTATACAATTTTCATATGATACAATTTGATTTTGAAGAGTTGTGCAGTTTGAAACTGTTCTTTCTTTACACTATCAACAATTTCTGCATATATATTTTACATGTGGGGAAAAAACATAAATTTCAGCTGAGTATTAGCAAAGTAAAAAGTTGGCATTCTCTGGAATGGAATACAGGAGACTTGGGACCTAAATCTTTGTTGCTAATTAGCGGCAGGTCACTCATCCTTTCTGGACCTTGTTTTTCTGGTTGGAGAACTGGGAGTCTTGAATTAGATCATTGCTAAGGTCAGAGTCTTGAATTAGATCATTGCTAAGGTCACTCATAGGCTTTAAGGTTCTGTGATAAGTTTTTTAAAAAATTAATTAATTAATTTACGTTTATCCATTTTAAATCCCCCTTCCCCCCTGTTTTACTGTTTTTGTGTCCATTCTGGGCAATTCTCTGTGTCTGTTTCCTGCCCTCTCTTCTCAACCTTCTGCTACTGTCTTCACCGGAATTCAATCCTGGGAACCTCCAATGTGGGAGAGAGATGTTCTGCTACCTGTGCCACCTCAGTTCCTGTTTTTTTTGGTGCATCTTGTCTTGGCTCTCCCTTGTGTTCCTCTCCTGTTATGTCATCATCTTGATACGTGGCTCGGTGGGGCCTGGTGGCCTGCGCACCTTCTGTATTTTTCTTTTATTTTACTGGGAGGTCCCGGGGATTGAACCCAGGTCCCTCCATATGAACCACATTTGAACCACATCCACCACTACCCCCCCGTGATAAGTTTTATAATAGAGATCACAGGAGATTTGGAGTTATCTCTCATCTCTTAAATTTTTCTGTGAAAATAAAAATTTTTTAGGTGATTTCAAGTATTTAAAATTTAGTTACAGAGTCAAATTCTCTTATCTTTACTTCTCAGGCTTCATCAAACACTTAGGATACAGAATAGAATAATAAATTTCTGTTCACCTGGGAAGGAAAACTAACACTAGCATCTAACCTTGATAACTAGCTTAAATGTATACAGTAGTTTCAAATAAACTTTAAAATAATATTTAAATAAATATAGTGTAATTTTTAGTTGAGTTAGTAAAGTGCAATGATTTTGCTTAGTATAATGTTTTGTTCCTTATGAGAATTTGAGTTGCTGCAAGACCAGAATTAAGTTTTCTTTTTTACCTTGACTCATATCAAGTGTAAGTGTCCAATAAAGATTTGTTGAAAGACAAAAAAAAAAAAAAAAAAAAGAAAATATCTTTGTTTTTGGATATTCTGAATACTGCTGTTTTAAAATGTTTTCATTACCAAATATCTTCTTTTCCTTCTCTCCCTCAAATAAGAAGCTAACTTTATATATGACAAATGTTTCTGATGAAGCAATAAAGACTTATTCTTTGAGTTAAGGCCTATTACTTAGTTAGGGATATCATGATGGAATTGTGATCTGGACATTGTGAGCTGAATATCACACCAAATTACTTTGTTACATATGAGGAAATTGGGCATTATGAGGCTATAAATGGCTACATTATTGTTCACTGTTCCTGAGATTTTAACCTATGAAAGTTTATTAATTTCTTCTCTGGTACCCACTAGCAAAAAATAAGAAAGGTTGTCATCTAGCTTTAGGATTTTTCAGGACTTCTGATTGGTTTTAATTTTTCCTTTCAGTTCATGGGAACTGGTCTTGTATGCTTGGCTGAACTTGGTTTAGATTTTTGACAGTTTTTAAATTTGTGTCCCATTTGGATATTTTTCAAAATGTCCAGACTATTCATACTACATTTGAATGAGCACTACCCAATGGTTTAATTTAAAATTTCGGGCATACCTCTAATTAATATTGTTAATGTTTACAGATTATTCCTAATAAAATAAAGCTTTGTGGCTAGGGTTTATTGGGAAAATTACCAGAAACTTTAAAGAAAATTTAAGTTTTTAAAAATTGCCTTTGATAGAAAACTCTTGGTTGAGGTAAAATGAGAAATGACAAAATTGCCAAAATAGCTATCTCTTATGATATAGTTTCCAATCCAAATTGAAATGACCTTGGTGGTCATCTATTAACATATTTAGAATCAACAATTTTGGCAATCGAAGGTTATAGGGAAATACGTAGAGAAAACTTAGCTGATAGTCTTGCTATAGTAATAATCAGCAGTCAATTTTAATTATGTCAAAATCCAGTATATGCTGGCATATCTGTATTTTAGCAATTAAGAAAGCAATGTTTTTTTTTACAATATTAACTTATAAATTGTTTCCTGTTCTAACGTCATCAGTAATGAGTGAGGAAAAAAACCATAAAAGGTTCTGAAGGAAATTATTAGCTAGAAATGTACTAGAAAAAGAGAATACTGACTATAGGGTTATAGATTTCTAGCTTTCAAATCACAAAATTCTTTTGTTTATTTTGCTCAAGACCATTTAAAGGTATTTAAAAAGCAAATAAGGGAAGAACCTGAAATTTATTTGATTAAAAAATTATGCCTTAAAAAAGAGAGGTTGTGGGCACTTACACTATAGTCTGATATCTTGAGCTAAGCTGCTTAGTGAGCTTGGGCAAGTGGATTTATTGTTTGGAGGCTCATTACCTTCATCTGATGTTCTATAGTTTCCCCACCTGGAGCATCATTAAAGTCCTTTCAGAAGCCATTTGCCACATGTATATATCTGTGTTAATGGTTTTAGTAGATATCTATGTTATTAAAATGATTTTAAAATTTATATGAATATTGACAATTTCTAAAAGTTTAAATGTCTGTATGTATACCTTCTGTATGAAAAATACTCCAAAGGAATAAATTATTTTCCTTACTTTGTTCACATACGTCAAATAATTCCCACCATGTATATTGGAATTATGGTCATAAGAGTATCACGTACATCATTGTTTTTTTTATTTTTTTGGAAACATTTCAATATCTCTATTCAAGGGCTGACTGGGTCATGTTTACAGAAGCTTTTCAAGGCATCTGTTCTTAGCCACAGCTGAAAATGGGGCCCACCGTGCAGACTGGAAGGATCCGCCTAGAATTTGTTGAATTAAGTCCTTGCACCTGGATATAATTGTTGTGCCGCTGTGCTGGGGTTTTCTTAAGCTACTGGTAAAACAAATTAGCTCAATTTAAACCGGCATCCAGTAGAGAAGCAACAACTCACCTCATCTAGTGTTTTTCAAATAATTATTTTTGTATTGCCAGTTTTACCTCAGGAATATGTTTTTGGGGACTGGGTGAGAATAAAATGTAGCTGAACTTGAAAAGTGACAAAAATTCTACTTATGTTTCAGTCTTCAATATTATTGCAGTATAATTAAGATATGGGTAAATATATAATTATAATTTCAGTTCAGCTGGATTCCGCCCCCCCCCAAACAAGATGTATAAATTCAGAATTTAGATGTGAAATAGAGTTTTAAAAATGTTCTCATATACCTATGCAAGTTTCATAAACCATTGTCATATTTGCTGTGGTTATGACATAACTATTTTACAGATGCACGTGAGCCACGATGGATGGCAGACAGAGATTCATTTGTGTTTGTCAGGAGAATCCGGATTTCATGTGGTTATGCGTTTTTGAGCCATTTATACTTGGCAACCAAATTCATAAGTTTTCTGGAAATCCAATAAAGTCAAGCTTTAATGACTGGTAAAAGTGGGACTGGTGTTAGTAGGCTTAGGGGGCTAATGTGTGCATGTGTTACTCTGCATTCATTACTTAGACATTTAACACAAATTCCATGAATACCACGTAGGGGTGGGTCAGTCAGGATTCTTAGTACTGAGGACATGGTAGGGAAGCACAAGATGTTCCTGCCTTCCTGAAGTCTACCTTCTAGTTTTGAGAGACAGACAAAAAAAGGGGCGAGGGGAGATGAGCATAATTTGAGGTAGTGTTAAGTTCTATGGGGTACATCATTTGGTCTAACTAGAGAGTTGTGGACAGGCACAATTAGATTAGCTGCTATTTAGAAAGGCCTCTCTGAGAAAGTTTTACTGCTCCTGTATGTATTAACAAGTACATTTGCTACCTGAATCAACATGTCTTTGTATTACCAGTGCCTTGCACAATGTCTAGCATAGGATGAAAGAAAAATGCACTACCTGTTTGGACGAAGGCATCTAGCATTTAGAAAAGTCTGTGCACTTGTGAAGGGCAAGTATATATGAATAAAGTCTATTGATATTATTTTTTTTCCAAATAGAACATACAGAACACCATAAGTGAATATTATAGAATGATTTATTACAAAGGCTTTGATATAAAGCCCTATAGAGATTTTCATAGCCATTTTTTCTTTAAAAAATGTTTTTCACCTCTTCCTCTGTTATAATAATTTGTATATATTCTTCTTATATAATATATCCCATATTGCATTATCATGCATAGTAAACAACTGTATTTTCCTTTCTAGATTTTGCTCCTTAATAGAACTTTTCCTGTAAAATGACTTTGTATTTTCATGGCCTTCCACCATACCTGGAAGCAAATCAAATGCAAGTCCCTTATTTTAATATACATGTGCGATAAAGGGATTCCATTATATTTCAATTAAAACATTCAGGAACGATTTCATGGGAAAATCTATACATATATTTGTCATATGCATAGGAATTTGCATAGGTATTTGATACTATTAGTTTAGAAACAATTTGCACTTGTGACACAATGTTTCTTTCCCTCCCTACTAAATGTACTTTTGGAGACCTGGGGCCATTTCTTGTTTATCCAACTGTGTCCCCATTGCTTAGCACAATGTGTGGAACAGCGTAGGCACCCACTAAATGCTTGCTAAAAGAATGAATTAACAAAGCAATTTCATCACTATGGTGATTCATAGCATAAGAGCCCCTAAGAAGAAGAATAGGTATAACATGGGGCATTTTGGGGACATTGGAATTGTTCTGAATCACATTGCAATGACGGGTACAGGCCATTATACATTTTGTCAAAACGTATAAAAATGTGCGGCGCAAAGTGTAAACTATAATGTAAACTATTGACCATGGTTGGCAGCAATGCTTCAATATGTGTTCATTAATTATAACAAATGTACCACACTAATGAAAGATGTTGTTAATGGTAGAAAGTGTGGGACAGGGAGGGGATCAGGTATATGGGAATACCCCCAGATTTTCAATGTATCATTTATGAAATCTAGAGCTTCTTTAAAAATAAAATAAAATAATAAAATAAAATAAAATTAAATGAAATAAAATAAAACCCGTGTTGACAGGGGGGGAAAACAACAAATTGAAATCTATTATTAATTCTCAAAACTCAGCAAAGTCTTGTATTATCATAAGAATTAATCTATACCACTAAGTTAGGCAATATGATATGAAATGAAAAACTTGAGAAAATCACACATATGTGCAAAAATCTAGCAATAGTTTTGCTTCTTCAGCTCTAACATTTGCCTGTAATCAACAAAATAAGAAGCTAAAATTTTTGAGGCTAAATAAGATATTTTATGAATTTGATATGGGCATTGATCACTGGCATTCGTACATTTACATATAATTCATTCAGTAAACCATAATATTGACTAATACATGTGTTTCAATACATCATTCACAAACACACTCCTCTATCATTGCCTCTGTAAGTCAAAATGAAGCCACCATACTATAAAATTACTTATGAAGGCTCATCAAATATCATGTGATTTTCAATTCACTGATTCTTTTGGTGATATAGAAAAAGGCAGAAAACAGGTACAGTAAAAAAAAATTGCAACCTGGAAATTAGGAAAAATGTAAAGCTTTGGAACTAAGCATTTTCAGAAAGATCAAAATAGCATAGGTTTAAAATTAAGAGAATATTTTCATCTCCCTATGGGATGGTGGAGATGAAGATTTGTTCTCACTGTTGTTAATTCATTTTATGTTTATGTGTCTCTAGGTACAGAAAAGTACAACTCACCCAAAATGCTTCCTAGGAGTTCAACTACATAGACAGATACTATACAGCTCAAAGTAGAGAGATTTGCTGGGGATAAATGAGGGTGATTTGAGAAAAAAAAAAACCCTCACTTTTACATGATATTGATTATGCATTTCAGATGCTTGAAAGCTAGAATATGCTTCTCTGCTTCTTGTTCAACTTTAGTAATTATGGAATCACAGTTTTAAAAATCCAGTCCATAATACCTCTATTAGGAATGGAAGAAGATTTTGGGTAGCAGTTCTTCAGAGACGTTCTCAGAGCTAAAGGGAGGCACATTATGAGAATGTGCTTATGCTCTTATTTTGTTCTAGAGGGGCGCATTTCATTCTGAGGGATTGGGACCACCTCTGGGAGTAAAGTCTCACAGAATTATGTGCTGCCATAGACATCCCAGTGAAAGCCAATATTTCATAGTTCTAATATTTTAAAAAAGGAATATTTAGACCCAAAATGTGTGACAGGATTATTTTGAATTTCACAAATTACCTGATCTAATCTTAGTGTCCCAGGTATAACTCTGAAGATAAATTAATTATATTTTGTTGAAAGATAGCACTGTGGAAGCATATTAAAAATCTCTTAAAGTTACATGTCTGTCATGAAATATTTTTTGGGGTGCTGGATGATATATTGTCTATTTCATAGAAAATCCTATGTTTTCAAATTTTTGACATTCCAAGTTTAATTTCACCAACTAATACCCATGGAGTGGTTATCTAAAGTGATATGGAGTAAAGTAATTAGAAATGAAGAGGGGAACAATAATCTAGTTGCTCCATACAAAAACTAAGGAGGCATCTTTGATTCTTTCCACTTCTTCATTACTGCTAATACTCCACACTCTGTTTCTAAAATAAAATAAGAGTTGCAATTCTGTTGATTTCTCTGCATCTCCACTTGTATCAATCAAGTCAAAACTACCATATCCTTTCGCTTAGACTACTGTGCTGACTGCTCTGCCTTTGGTCTCCACTTTAGATTCTCCATACAGGAGCCAGAAAGATTATTTTAAAAATGTAAGTTATTATGTCACTCCTTCTTTAAAAGTCTTTCATGGGGGAAATGGATGTGGCTCAAGCAACTGGGCTCCTCCCACCTAACATATAGGAGGTCCAGGGTTTGATTCCTGGGGCCTCCTGGTGAAAGGCAAGCTGGCCCACGTGGAGAGCTGGCCTGTATAGGAGAGCTGGTGCAGCAAGATGACCCAACAAAAAGAGACACAGAGGAGAGACAATAAGAGACGCAGCAGACCAGGGAGCTGAGGTGGCACAAGAGATTGAGCGCCTCTCTCCTACTCCAGAAGGTCCCAGGATTGGTTCTCAGTGCAGCCTAAAGAGAAGACAAGCAGACAGAGAAGAACACACAGAGAGCAGACGGCGGTGCAAAACAACGAGAGGGGGAGGGGAAATAAATAAATAAAAATAAATCTTTTTTTTTTTTTTTTTTAAGTCTTTCATGGCTTTATTCATGATGGCCAAAACTGGAAACACTCCAAATGTTCATCAACTAGTGAATGGATAACAAGTCATAACACATCCGTACAATGGAATTCTTTCAAGCAATAATGATCAACTGATACATACAGCAGTATGGAGGACTCTCAAAGGAATTATGGTAGGTGAAAGAAGCAAGACACAAAAGGCCACATGATTCAATTTATAAGGCAATCTGGAAAAACGACAGGGACAAAGATCTGATTGGTGGTTGCCAGGTGGTAGGGGAAACAAAGGAACATTTTGGGGTGATGATAGTTACATGAATTTATACATTTGTCTGAAATCATGAGTTACACATGAAAAGGGTGAATTTTATTATATTCTTAGAGCTATATATGGTGGTCCCAATACCATAGAATTAACTGTGTCCACCTATATAAAATAAGTTAATATGCTCATTCTTGTAAAATGCCTCCCTTTAATACTAAAAATTGTACCAGAAGGTCTGTGTGGAGCTTCTACCAAAAGTGAATATACATGGGGTAAATAATACCACAATAAACAGGACAGAAAAATAAAAGCATTCTATGGTCTCCCCCTGTATGTAAAATAAAAATCCATAGCCCAAACTGTGGCCTGTAAAACCATTTTGAATTGGTTTCTGCCTCACTTTCACCTCATTTTTGCTCTGCCTCACATTGTTTCAGACTATTGGTTGTATTTTCTTAGACATTTGATGCTTAATTGTAAAAAAGAATAAATTATTAGCATTAAAATAACATCAATATTTATTAATAAGGATTTAAAGTATAAAACTATGTATTAGTAATTCTTTGACTCATACCTACATTTCTCATAAAAAATTAAATGCACTACCCATAAAAGCTCTGTTTTCATCATTAGCCATCCTAATTCCCTCTTAATTTCTGCAAAGGGAAGAGAAGAGGCAGTCATTTTGAATATCTGGGATGAATTGTGGCCAACTCATTCAATGGCCAGGTATTTTCTGTCATATAGTTTCTTGGTATATGAAAAGATGAGTTTATGCTGTATTAATCAATTAATCCAACAAATGATTTTTATACCTATTATGTAACAGGACACATAAAGTGTCATTTTCACTTTATAAAAATATGAAAATTGAACTTCATTAAATAATACGTTCTGTTAATTTATTTACAACTATAACTTAACTTACATTCAATTAAATATATTTCAGAAATATACCTGATAATACGTTGACTGTGGGCCGCACATAGAGGACACAATATATAAAGGGATAGATATTGTGGGGAGCACACACATTGTGTTTAATTCTAAGGAATATATAACTTTTCTAATAGTGGGAACATATAGAAATAAATAGTTCACATACCGTCTAGATTTATCAAGCTTCTGTAGATGCTTTTTAAAATTTTTTTTTATTTATTAAAAAAAATTTTTTTTTGCTTTATAACATCTATTTATTATATTGTTATTGTTATTATTATTATTGTTTTTTAAAATATTTTAAAAGATGCTTAGATTACATAAATGTTACACAAAAATTAAAGGGATTCCCATGTTGCCCACCTCCCACACCTCCCTTAACATCCCACATAAACATCTTTCATTAGTGTGGCTCATCACCTGCAATGGATATACACATCCTGGCGCTTTGCCACTAAGCATGGACCATAGTTCACATTGTAGACCACACTCTCTCCCACACAGTTCTGCATGTTATATGCTGATGTAAAATGACCTGTATCTGTCATTGTAATGTCACTCAGGATAATTCCCAAGTCCCGAAAAAGCACCTGTATTACAACTGCTTTTCCCTTTCCTGCCCCAAAAGTGTCCAGTGGCCACTGGCTCACCCTCACTGTTGTAATTTCTTCCATTGTCTATAGATGCTTTTAAACAGATTCATATAAATCACTAAAATGTCATCTTAAAAAAACAAGTCATATCTATTATCTGATAGTATACCTATCATATTGGTCACATTTACCTATTATGCACCCCAGAAATATGTCAGGACTAGACATATTTTCAGCTCATGTGAGAAACAGGAAAAATTCAGGTTTATTTTACAGTGGGAGTATGGGGCTGGGATTTTATGTTTTCTATTTGACTGTTTCACCCCTCCTTCCCCTTTTCCTTTCCTTCCTTCCTACGTCTCACATTCTTTAGCTTTCCTTTTCTTCTTATCCTCACTGAAAAGATTATGTTCACTGAAAGAAGTTTCCAGTTTATGACTCTTGGATATCTTCAATTTCCCTGAAATATTAGCTGTTCAGCATGAATATAATCACTATCCAAACTGCTTGAGGGTCTGAGTCCCTGTTTCTTTTTTTCTTAATTTCCTTTTAAGGAATCTAAGAGCGAGATGAGATTACTTGTACAGTGGTGCCACATCCATCACTTGAGTAAGGACTGGTTTTCAGCTTTATAAACCAATGGAGTCACCTGATGTTCCAAAGAGAGGGCTTAAAACTCACTGCACAAAGCTCTAGCTCTTAAAGTAGCTGTTCAGTGTTACAGATATTCAGGTGACTGAGTGATGTTTTCCTGCCCTTGTTAGACAGCTTCTGGAAGTTTTATGATGTGACTTCAAACAGGAAGCTAGGTTTGATAGGGCATGGTCTCAAGGCATCCCTAATCGGAAGTTCTTCCAGAAGACTTGGCGAGTTCTAAAACTTCCCAGGCAAGCCGATCTGCTTTTAGACAGCAAAAAGAGGGGAAACAATAACAAGGAAATATCAAAGGCAAGGCCTTCCTTGTTGCTTCTTGGGTGTAGTATAACCTAAGAAGTATAACACTTATTTATAGTAATAATAATAACAATACTTGTCCAACGGAATTGTTGTGAGGTTTAAATTAAATTAACACAGCACCTAGCACAAAGTAAAAAGGAACTAAATGTTAGCTATTAGTTTTGTTATTGTTGTTGTTATCCTAAACCTAAGCAGATAATTTGGCCATCTGGCCAACTTCCCCATTTTATCAATTATGAGCATAAATATAGAACACTTGTGATAATTATATACATATATATAGAGAGACATATTGACAGATTTCAAAATTCAAGTAAATTTCTGGAATTTAAAAGACTCATAATTTGTATAGAGTCAATTTACATTGTTTTGAGTTAATTTACATTGTTAGTTCAGTTTTGTCCATGAATCTCTCAGTTTCTTGTTTTTTTTAGGTATAATATCTAAGGGAGCCAAAATATTACTTAAAGGAGGAGGTGACTTATGAAGTTATATATGTTTTATTTTTTCAGGGATAACATTTCTTGAGATATTTGATTGAGTTGAGAAAAATAAAATCTCCTCCCAAAGTTCCTTCAGCATTTTGTAATGCTTCTTACCAAAATGCTAAAATCAAGCAAAAATTCTGTTTATCTCTTGTTACAGCACATGCTTTTCTTTGGTAAATTCTATGCTAGGAAATAATTAGGAAGCTAATTATTGAAAATACTTCTTCCAGCAAACAAATAGGCAAATATTACTATGCTGTTTTAATGTAGAATCTGAGATAAATTTTCAATGTAAAATAATTAACGTTATTTATGGTGTCTATTTCCACATCTTCCTTTTCCTTCATATTATTTTTACTACAGTTGCAGTGATCAGAAACGGCACATTCTGAGATGCCACTGACGGCTGAACAAAGGTTGAACAAAGTTAATTTATGCAAGAAAATGCTAGCTAGAAATGTGGGAAGAGCTTTTTAATAAATACATTATTTGTACAGGTCATTTTACCTGCTGGGTATTTCCAGGCATCCACATCATTGTTATTCTCAATGGTCTTTTCTCATGTCTCAGCCAAGCTAAACCACAAAGGACAAGCAGCTCAGAGATTAGTGAATGCTTCTCAGCTGTCCCAGAGAAGTGCTGTGAGCAGCTTTAGGAGTTTCCCAGAAGGCCTGAAAGGACTCAGCAGCATCATGTAGTAGACATAGCCCTGGATTAACATCTGGGGTTTATTTTCTGGCTTTGTGATTGTGGGCAAGTTATTTATCTTTCTCTGTTTCGTCACATGCATAACAAGAGGAGCAACACATACCTTACAATCTGTGTGTGTGTGTGTGTGTGTGTGTGTGTGTGTGTGAGAGAGAGAGAGAGAGAGAGAGAGACAAAGGAAACAAAGTTTGTAAAATGTTTGCTAAATGTAAAGCCCCCATAGGAGTTAAAGCTATCACAGTAGTTAAAAGTGGCGATTGGTCTGAATCCTGGTTCTCCAATGGGAATATTACTTGTGCCTACCACACAGGGTTGTTGGGGAGGAGCACATATAAAACATGTGGAGCAGTTCTTGATACATAATAGTGCTTTTTGCTCTCATTAGTCCACCAATGATTGTTTTCACTCAGAAGCTGTTCAAAAGGGCATACCTAATATAAATTGTAAGAATGCCAGAGAAATGAGATTAACTTAAAAAAAAATGAACTGAAAAGTAGAATAACCCTATATTGTGGATGAATGTATGATTTTTAAGTTCTATATCTTATGTAGTGATAAGATCATTTAAATTACATAAATATTAACTAAAAGAAGTCATTTTGATCATTTAGGTTTGTGTATTCCTTGGGTAGGCTCATATGAACAGAAATTAGAAAACTTTAGAAACTTTGTTGTCTAATTACTGGTTTTGACTAGAAATAATGTTTTTAATTGGACGGTATTTTGCATTATTTCATGGAGTTTTGCTTCCCTAGCATCCTTAGTTATTAGTGCATGAAGCACTAGCTAGGTGGTATTTGAAAATTTGGGGATAAAAAAAAGAATGCTTTATTTCTACATTAGAAAAACTGAGCTAGTGCTTCCTACATGTTAACAGGTGCATTTAGGATTAAAAAATCCCACAACAAAACTACTTCTCTGCTCAAATATGAAAAACACTAGAGAACCAAAACTCTAAAAGGAGGCTTTTGTTCCAGCATTTCTCAGAATTTTTACTATATTAATGTGTATTGAGAATCTTTAAACGTGGTGCTAGTATGTTTGCTGATGTTATTTGACCACTGGGTTCTTTTCTTGAGGATCAATTACTAGGAATACATTTTGGGAAATGTTGAACTAGAAGATCATTGAATTTTCTTAATTTTGAAATGAGGGGGAATACAGTTCATCCAAATGGCATATGAGTTTAGAGTTTTCCACCACATTCCCACCTTGTTTGGCTAACTCTGTTGGGGAAATTCAGCCAGTTTCTAAGGATAAGGGATTGTGGCTCCTGTCTTTTCCTTTCCCTTCTTCTCCCATTTTAAGAGTGCAAACGTTTCCACAGGCTAGGTTCAGAAAAATGTTCGTTTTGCTTCTAAGAGGGTCTGATCCTACGGAGGGAGAAGTAGACCAAAGTAGCATCTGTGATTTTAAAGACGATATTCCAAAAAAATTGATATCCACAAGGACAGCCCTGGAACTTTGAGATATTATTTTAGAGGAGAATTAGAGGCATCAATAAGTTCAGGACTGTGTTGATGCTGACAGTTATTATTATCATGGGTTTTATCCATTTTCTCTTCGCCAGGAAAGAAGGAAAAGAAAATCTCATTTAAAGAAGCTGTTTTGTTTTTGTTTGTTTTGTTTTTGCTTTTCCAACTTGGCACAATTGACATTTTGGGTCAGATGATTCTTTATTGTGGGAGACTGTCCTGCACACAGGAGGATGTTTAGCAGCAACTGGGGCCTCCACGCACCAGATGCCAGTAGCATTTCACCCTCAACTGGGACAACCAGAAATGTCTCCAGACACTGCCAAATGTCCCCTGGGGGTGGAGCAAAATAGCCCCCGTTGAGAACCATTGGTCTACTCCTTTCCTTTAGATGTTTCCCTGTTGGGTAGTAAATGATGTATATAGAAAATTAAAGGATCTTGGGCTATAAATTATGTCACAGCAAAATTGCAAATAAGTTCAGGAGGAATAACAATAAATGGGTTTTCTGAGGTTTTTCTGTTTCAATCTGGAGTATGGGATCACTTTCTATGCTACTAGTAGGCTTATATTTCATTCTTCTTCATCAGTTGATTGGCATTTCCATTTTAAAGAATATTCGTAATATATCCACTTTCTGTCTTGAAATGTTTAAGAAGGAAATTACTATAACTGTGGCTTACAATATCTCATTATTGATATAGTCTTTATGGAATGAATAGACATTGAATCATTTGAAGTCAAATAAGTAGTTGTCAAATATTTTGGTTAAAGCTGTAAACCAATTGGGATGAGATGGCATACAGTACCTTTTCTGTTTATATTTTTATGTTCTTTAAGCTCTAAATTCACACCTATTTTTCTCTCTCCCCATAGTTTCAATAATTTAATTTTGTATAGGGATTTGGTTATTAATAAATTGAAGTGGTTCATAATAGTTTAGAAAAGGGAGTGTCTTTGAAAATGAGTTGGTGGTTTTCTAGTGCGATCAAGGCTAAAAATGGATTACAAGATTATTATTTTAATTATTATTTATGTTTATTTTTGTCTTAGGTCTGAATATTCATCTATGGAAAATACATGGTGAATTTTAAAATTTATACCAACTTCTCATGGATTTGAATAACTCCCTAACTAAAGAAAAAGAAAAGAAATAACTAAACAGAAAAAGAAGGGATATGTCTCTTGATACCAGTAGGATTCTCAAAACTTCTATCAGTGATGTAATCTGTCAATAATTTAACATTTGATATAATATTTTCTGTCTATGTGGTATTCAAATACTCTATATCTCTTCTAGTTTTAAATATCTGTCTAATTACAGGATAGGTATAAAGGCTCTACATCTTAATTTAATAGCAGGCATATTATTTTATTTTTGCTTTCTGAAAGTTTTTTATTTTGATAACAGAGTTTTAAAGTGTTATGCAATACCTTTTATTCTTAGTGCTTATATTAGTCTTGAATAACAAAAAGCTTAAAGTCCATTTTTGAATTTTATGTATGATTGCATTCAAGTTAATCATTATTTGTTTTCCTTTTTGAAAAAAAAAAAAAAAAAAAGATACTCTGCTACCTCTCTCAGAATAGAGGATTTAGGCGACATTCTTGTGCTAGAAAAACGACAAACACTTTTATAGGCTATGTATTTATGCAGCCACAATGAACATAATCCTATTTTTTTGAAGAATAAATAGACTTGACTTAAAAATAAAAATACCTTCCTGAAATCACCTATATTCTATATAGTTAAAAAAAAAAAAAAAACCTAAAAGCTTGTTCCTAAAATTTAAATCAGACAAGTCAGCACAATCCCTTGTCAAAGGTCAAACAGATTTCAGTAAAACTCCAAACAGAATATCAATTGGTTCCTGACTAGGCAAAGGAAATGGACAATCCAAATAAATTTCTTTTTGAATACACATTTGCTCATCTTCGCACAAGGGTCAAAAACTCAGAATTATCCTGAAATAGAAACGGTGACTATATGACCTGTTTAACATGTGTTTTTAAACTGGTTTATAATTACCAAATTAATCTTAGAATATATTAAAAACCTATTTGCACGAGCTATGTGCAAGTAAAAAAAAGGAGCAGAGCACTTTACCTGCATTGATACAGAGCTTCGCATAACAAATATTTGTTTTCAAAGCTATTGTGGCTTTGGGACCAAGTCAATATGAACAGCAGGATACACAAATACAGAGACAGTGCAACTGGAGGTTGTCAGGGAGCAGTATGGTGACTCTACGAGCTGAACTGTGCTTGGAATAAGCTTTGTCTCAGTATGCGTAAGAGGCTTTGGCACTGTATCAGCCTTCTGGGGAAACCACTCAGCAGGACAAGGATTATCCGGTGGTTTAATATAGTTTGTGTTTCCCAATTCATAGAAAACTTGCTTCCCTGTCATACTCTTACATTAACTCACTAGGTACTAACTATTCCATCTCTTTTTTCTTCGAGGATTTTAGATTTCTTTTTTTTTGGCCAAAAAAAAAAAAGTAGTCGCGTTTACTTCAGAACCTAAAAAGTATTTAATAAACATGCGTGAGAAAATACCAAACATTTGTCATCTATAGATAACAATAAAATATGACCACAATTTATTTTACAAATAATTCCCATTTTCTGAAATTGATGTTTCTTTTTTCTTGGTGGTCCTACTTAAAATGTCCAAAGCACAAACTGACTGTAATTTAATATAACTGTTAATCACTCAAAGTTCCAAATGTATTTCCATTCTAACAATGAGATGCATTCTTTTTTCCTTTTCTTTTCTTCCTTTTTTTTTTTTTTTTTTTTTTGAGGTTTGACAGAGTTAATTCCATTTAGCTGTGGGAAGACTATACTGTGGTGGAAACCCCATGGTTATTCCAAACGCATGACCATCAAAGAACCAGATTAGCTGAGCCAGGAGGGAAGGGAAACTGTGCACTTCCTGTCTCTTAATAAAGCTAAGATTACAGAAATATTTAATAACCATTGTGGGTTTTAATAGGAAATTGTGTGAACACTTTGGTAATTTGCTCAATCTATGGTTACCGTTGGAGATTGTTTTGACTAAGCTAGTTTAGATATCTAGAAAATGTTGTAAAACCAGGATCCTATTACACATAGCACTGCTAAGTAATCAACTATAAAAAGACATTAAAAGTTCTTTGTGGATATCTCATTTGCACTGAGAGGAGTGAGTTGCACCATGGCTAAAGAAACAACAGCAATTGTTTTACAAGCACTGTGAAAGCAATAAACTGTGGATTCCTTATGTAGGTCCAAATGTAGCAGTTGGATTTGGCTTTATGAACCATGAAAAATAGTTCCCATCTGGAGGTTGATGTTGAATAAAGATGCAACAGTAAGACAGCATTATACATGAAACATTTTATAAATGTCTAGCGTAGTCACTGGGACTTTGTAGTTCTAACTGGAAAATAATAAATGAGTTTAGTGTCAAATATCTAAAACTTTTAAAATCTCAATATTGTGTTTGTTTCATTCATTAAAAACAAACGAGGCAGCAGCAAACTTATTTTTAAAATTTCTAAAATAATTGTTACTTAAAAGTATTTGCATAGTTATAAACAGTGTCATTTCCTTATTATGAAATTAAAAATTTCATTCCTAATGGTGATACATTCTTGACCTGTTGAAAATAACATGGCAATGTGTACACTCCACTCCCTCATTATACCACATATTAAAACATATTAGTTTCCTCTTTGAATTAATCCTTTTTTAAAAAAAAATTTATTGGAAGTGGTAGGTATACAGAAAACTCATGCAGCAAATGCAGAGTTCCCATATACCTACCTAGCACACATAGTGTCCCTATTATTAACAATTTGCATTATTATGGTAACTTTGTTACAATTGATGAAAGAATATTATTATAATTCTACATTAACTATAGTCTATAGTTAACATTGGGGTTCATTGTTTGTGTTGTGCAGTCCTCTGGTTTTTTAAAAAAATTTCTAGTACACAACCTAAAATTTCTCCTTTCAACCACATTCAGCCGTACAATTTAGTGATGTTAATAATGTTCACAATATTGTTCTACTATCACCACCATCCATTACTAAAACTTTCCATCACCCTAAACAGAAACTCTGTATTTAAGTATTAAATCCCTATTCCCTACCCCCACTCATCCCCCAGTAAATTGTATTCTAGTTTCTAACTTTATGCATTTGCTTATTCCAATTACTTCACATCAAAGATATCATATGCTGTTTGTCCTTTTGTGCCTGGCTTATTTCACTCAACATGATGTCTTCAAGTTTTATCCATGTTGTTGCATGTATCAGCATTTCATTCTTGTTTATGGCTGATTAATATTCCATTGTTTGTTTATCCACTCATCTGTTGATGGACACTAGAGTTACTTCCATCTTTTGGCAATTTTGAATAATGCCTCTATGAACATCAGTGTGGGAGTATCTGTTTGAGTCCCTGCTTTCGATTCTTTTGGGTAAACACCTAGAAGTGAGATTGCTGGGTCATATGCTAGTTCAATACTTAACTTCTGAGGAACCACCTAACTATTTTTAACAACAGCTGCACTATTTTACATTCCCACAAACAATGAACAAGTGTTTGCCTTCTCCAACACTTGTAATTTTCCAGTTTTAAAATAGAAACCATTCTAGTAGGTGTGAGCTGGTATCTCATAGTTTGGATTTGCATTTTGTGATAGCTCAAGATGTTGAGCATCTTTTCATGTGCTTTTTGGCCATTTTTATATCTTTGGGGAAATGTCTATTAAGTCTTTTGCTCAAGTTTTAATTGGGTCTTTTTGTTGTTGAGTTCTTGGATACCTTTATATATTCTGGATATTAAACCCTTATTGGAAATGTGGTTTCCAAATATTTTCTCCCATTGTGTAGGTTGTCTTTTCATTTCTGTGATAAAATCTTTTGATGCACAAAAGTTTTAAAATTTGATGTAGTATCATTTATCTTTTTTTTCCCTTTTTGTTGCTTGTGTTTTGGGTGAAAACTCTAAGAAACCATTGCCTAACCCAAGAGCCTGAAGATGCTGCCCTATATTTTCTTTGGAGTGTTATAGTCCTTGTTCTTACATTTAGGTCTTCAATCCATTTTGAGTTAATTTTTGTGTATGGCATGAGATAGGGGTCCTCCTCCATTCTTTTGCATATGGTTATCCCATTTTCCCAACACCATTTGTTGAAGAGACTATATTTTCCCCACTGAGTGGACTTCACACCCTTGTCAAATTGAGTTGGCCATAAATGTGCGAGTTTATTTCCCAACTCTCAATTCAATTCCATTGGTTTATATACCTGCCTTTGTGCAAGTAACATTCTGTTTTTTTAAATAAAATTTTATTGAAATATATACTTCATACATGAGCAGACATAAACAATAAATGTATAATAAAACTTGTGAATTTACAAAACAAACATGCATATCATCATACCATTCTGTTTTGAATACTGTAGATATGTAATAATTCTTAAAGTCAGAAAGTGTGAGTCAGCTGGCTTTGTTCTTTGTCAAGATGTTTTTGGCTATTTGGGGACTCTTACCTTTCCATATAAATTTGATGATTAGCTTTTCCATTTCAGCAAAGAAGACATTGATATTTGATTGGAATTGCATGAATCTGTAAATCACTTTGGATAGAACTGACATCTTTACAATATTTAGTCTTATGATCCATGTACATAGAATGTCCTTATATTCATAGAGGACTTCAATTTCTTTCAGCAATGCTTTGTTGTTTTCCATATACAAGTCCTTTACTCAGTTAAATTTAATCCTAGATATTTTATTCTTTTATTTGCTATTGTAAATGGAGTTTTTTTTTTTTTTCTGTTTTCCTCTTATAATTGTTCATTATTGTTGTATAGAGACACTTTGCTTCTTGCGTGTTGATCTTGAACCCAACAAATTGGCTGAATTCATTTATTATCTCTAGTAGATTTTTCAGGATTTTCTATATTTGGATTATGTCACCTGCAAATAGGTAAAGTTTTACTTCTTCCTTTCTAATTTGGATGCCTTTTATTTCTTTTTCTTGCCTAATTGCTCTGACTAGAACTTCCAGCACAATGCTGAATAATAGTGGTGACAGTGGACATTTTTGTCTTGTTACTGATCCTAGACGGAAAGATTTTAGTCTTTCACCATTGAGTAAGTTGTTAGCGGTGGGTTTTTCATATACACCACTTGTTATGATGAGAAATTTTCTTCCTATTATTACTTTTATAATTTTTTTTTTTATTAAGAAAGCAGTGTTGGATTTTGTCGAATGCCTTTTCTGCGTCACTTGAGACGATTGTGTGTTCTTTTCCCCTTTGTCTTTTTCTTCTTTTAATGTGGTGTATTGCATTAATTAATTGATTTTCTTATGTTGAACCACTCTTGCTTACCTGGATAAATCCTATTTGATCATGGTGTTTAATTCTTTAAATGTGCTGTTGGATTCAGTTTGCTATTTTTTTTTGTTGAGGAATTTTTCACCTATGATTCATGAGGGATATTTTCTCTTCTTTTGGTATCTTTATCTGGCTTTGGTATTAGGGTTATGTTCTATTTCTTTCTTTTTTTTTTTATTCAATGTTTCTTGGAATTTGTCAATTTCATCTAGGTTTTCTAATTTATTGGTGTATGGTTGTTCATAGTATCTTCTTATCTGTTTTATTTTTTTGTAGGGTCAGTAACAATATCCTCTTTCATGGGAAATGACATTTTTATTTCCTGATATAATTAAGCATAAAATGTTTAAAAATGGAAAGAGAAGAATCCTTTTTCCATCTATCTTTATGATTCTCATTTCCAGAATATATTAAATGTGCCTTTGCAGATATGGGTCAGATTTTTCTTACCCAGTGTTTTTCCTCCAAGCCCAACCTTGAAGATAAAGATAAAATTGTACTGTTCCAAAAATCTTTCTCAGATTCTTCCCTATGGGTTCTCTTACCTTTGGACTTGCAGAACTAGGATTATTTTGATAATTCCTTGGACAGTCATATATTTCCTTGTGATGTACATATCTATATTTGCATGTGTATTTCTTATAGTCTACTCTTTAGATATACATACAAGTAAATTTTATTATTCCAAGCACATTGTGACTTCCTTAAAAGCAAAAACTGTGTTTTTGCAATATGTTAGCTCATAATTCACAGCATTTTATGATTGGCACATAAATTTTTGTTACCTCTCTATCTTTGAAAAATCATTAAATCAGGTCCTCAATATGGGTGATTTTGTTCATTGGGGGGCATTTGGCAATGTCTGGGCAATTTTGCTTTTTACAAGAGGGAGCAAAAAGGGTGCTACTGACATCTGGTGAGTGGAGGCCAGGATGCTACTAAAATCTTACAATGCACAGGGCAATCCGGACAACCAAGAATTTTACAACCCTAAACTTCAATAGTGCCAAAGTTGAAAAAGGCTGCATTATTTGAAATCCAATGGTCACACAGTTAAAAACAAAAAGGATATTTAGTGAGGAAACAAAAATCTTTTTATAAGTCTTATTATAAAATAATTAATATAATATATATACGTTTCCTTTTCTACCCAAGATTTTACTTAATCTCTCATAGAATGTGAAATATTAGGCATTTTTCCTTATAAAAATCATATGTTATACTATTTCCCAGAGCAATGAGCTTTGAGAGGTAATATCTTTTCAGGTTTTAAAGCAAAAACCTAGGATGAAAAATCCAATAGAAAAGCCATAGAAACTCTCTTTTATTTTTCACTAGGCAGAAGAAAAATAAAAATTGAGGCAGTTTCTTAATTTTGTATATTTTAGAAACATGACTAGTTTCAATATTTTAACCTGAAAATCTTTTATCTGCTCCACTCCTCTCCCCAGCCTGAGCTACGTATCTATCTCTATTCTTATCTTACCTCTTTTATAATGATCCCATCATAAATTTAATTGTATCTGAGTGGGCTGTAAATTTCAGAAAGGCAGGTGCAATGGGACATTTTTATCTTAGGGGTTAGAAAGCCTCATGGGAAGGAAGTGTGGGCTCTATCTCAGGATGGTAGTTGATTGAGATCACAAGGAGTAATATTGAATACAGCATGAAGTTTATCTGCATATTATTCTGAGGCCTGATCATCCCCTTTTCTCTGCCCCACACCCTATGACTGGTGCCAGAATCCCTAGAAGACATGTCATGAAGGCCTTTGTCGCTCCAGCAAAAGAAATTCCCATTTGCTGTTTCTGTAGCCGTATAAAGTAAGGTGAGGTGAAGGAATGGACCATAAAAATAGTCACATCTTTGTGAATATTGATGTGTTATATATTTTCTTTTCAATATTTGAAGATCTTTTCTAATTTGAGAAGTGGAAACATCAGGAATCAACTCCTAAGTTTTTCTCTTTTAAATCCCTTTCTTTCTTAATTTCTAGAATGTCTTTCATGTATCAATAAATACAATTACAAAAATTTTTAATAAAGGTGATTTATTTTAAAAAGCCAGGAACAAATTCTATGTTGGTGTTCATATATTTACAGACATCCTCAGAATGTTTTTTCTTTCAAAGTAATTTGTGAAAGTTGGGATTTAGTAAATTAAGTATGTAATTTTCATTGTGCTGTAGTTTTAAATTCCTAGCTCTGAAATTGAACTTTAGTAACACCACTGGATATGTACTTTGCTGGAGATCAAACTCTGTTACAGAAATACTAAATATCTATGGAGATATTGAGGTGGCTCATGGTTATTAAGATACTGGCAATGAAAAGATTTATGTATTCTGTCACATAATACCATGATTTCTTTTTTTGTTTGTTTGTTTGTTTTTTAAAGATTTTTATTTATTTATTCACCCATCCCCCCCCTGCTGCCCTCGCTCGCCGGGTCAGCCAACCACGCCGTGCGGGCGGGCCCGCCCTCACCAGGAGACCCCGGGAACCGAACCCGGGGCCTCCCACATGGCAAACGGGAGCCCCACTGATCGAGCCACAGCCACTTCCCAATACCATGATTTCAAAAAATAATTTCTGTACAGTTTCTCTGAGAAGCATCCTCAACAACCACCATGCAAGAGATGCATTTATTCAGACCTGAAATTTTATAACTGCCCACCTTTATTTCCAAAGTCCTGCTTGCTATTATATTAGCAGTCATCAATTTTCTCTATTTCCCTTTATTTGTTTCCTTTTTCCTTTCTTTCTTTCTTCCTACCCTCCACTCTCCTTCTCTCTTTCCCTCCTCTCTTCCTCCTTTCCTCCCTTCTTTCTTCTCTCTCTCCCTTTCTCGTTCTTTCCTTCCTTCCTTCTATCCTTTCATTCTGGATTTTTTCCTGGAATTCTTTCTTTCTGGAAGAATTTAATTTATTCCTATAAAACACTAATACTTGGAAAACTAAAATATTTTTTAAAACTCTTTCAAATAATTTATTTTTCCTTCCTCAGTTATAATTCCATGTAAGTTACAAATGCACATTAAGTTGTCTTTAAAATTATTATTATTATTTTTAAAGATTTATTTACTTTATCCATTTTAACCACCCCCCTTCCCCATTTGCTGTTTTGTGTCCATTCGCTGGGCAATTCTCTGTGTCTGTTTCCTGCCATCTCTTCTCATCCTTCTCCGCCAGTCTTCAATCCTGGATTCTATCTCCTCCGATGTAGGAGAGAGGTGTTCTGCCACCTGCGCCACCTCAGTTCCTGGTTTTCAGAGCTTTCGGAGCACCTTGTCTTGTCTCTCCCCTGTTACGTCATCATCTTGCTGCATGGCTCCCGGGGCCTGGCGGCTCACCTGCACACAGAGCCTGGCAGCCCATGCGCCTTCTATATATATATTTTTTATTTTACCTAGAGGTCCCGGGGATCCAACCCAGGTCCTTCCATATGGCAGACGGACACCCAACCATTTGAGCCACATCCACCCCTCTTTAAAATTATTTGTCTCCACCTTGAGCTTACTCTAAAAATGAGTGACTAACTGCAGCAGTGCTTTGAAGTAAGGCAGCTATCATCATTCTAGCCGAAGAATGGAGACTACTGCTAAATTATAAAAAGTAATCCCTTATTGCTTAGACACATGGAAATGATTCACTATTTTGCAAATCATCTCTTTCTCCTTATGAGTCTGGTTTGGCCTGGTCAAACGTAATTGTGAGTGCAGAAAAATAATGTGGGTATCTTAAAAGCTGCGTGGTGCTAGACCTTCAAAGGAGCCAATATAAAGGCTGTAGATGCAGACAGAGGTGGAGGGTATTCAGAATTAGGGGATTTGAGAAAAGGGAGATATAATAGCAAAATATAGTTCATCTAAGAAATTCAAAAACAAACAGGCAGAAAAAAGATATAAGTAATATATATTAAGAGCTAGCCTCAAAGTTAAGTTTCCTTTTTGTTTACATTATATGCAGGAACTTCCCACTGTCTAATTATCTTTTCTTTCTCTTCATGTATAACTTTCTAATCACACTGTGAACTCTTGAGGGCAGGGATTGAATTTCATTCTTTATGTTTCCTTGGCCAAATGAACTGAAGTTGCTAGTACTCTCATTTGAACAATCAGGGGACATGAAAAATCTGTGGAAATTTAGTGGCTTGGAAAATCATCACCGAACTTTAAAATATATTAATTTTTTTCAAAGCTACAAAAAAGTATGGAAACAATATAACAAATCCGCATATAGCCAACACCGACACGTAACAAATGTTGACAGTTTGTCATTTTTACTTCAAATCATTTTTAAAAGTAAAGTTCCTTTTTTTCCTCTTCAATCCTTCCACCTCCCTCCCACTGCATAGCAAAATCACTGTTCTGAAATTCGTGTGTTTGCTTCCTTTCCATATTTTTAATACATTTTAAGATAAAAGCTATAACCAAAATAGTATATTGTTTTTCATGTTTTAAAACTTACTTGAATGGTTTAGTACTCCATGAGTCCTTCTACATCTGATGAATTTGAAGTAGTATTTTATTTTCATGTACATTTACATTTCCCTGATTTTTAGTGAAATTGAAAAATATGATATAGATTTATTTGCCATGTGAAGTTTTTCTTTTGTGAATTACCTATTCATACCATCTGCCCATTTTTCTAGTGTTTTTTTAAAACAACAATAAAACAGTGAGTTATATGCATTGCCAATATCCTCTTCCCGTCTGATTTGTCTATAAATGTTTATAGTGCCTTTAATATAGAGGCATTTACATTTTAAGGCAGGTAAAATTAATCTTTTTTTTCTGATATGAACTATATTTGTTTTATTTAAACAATCTTTAGGTACCAAAAGATCATAAAATTTTCCACTATATTATCTTCTTTACTCATTTCAGTATTTAATCCATCTGGAATTTATTTTGGTGTATGGAGTGTGCTAGAGATCTTATTGTATTTTGTCTCATATGGATAGCCAATTTCCCTGGCCCTTTTTTTTAAGCAAAACATCCTGTGCTCATTGCTTTTTAATGCTGTATGCCAAGTTCCCATTTGTGCATAGGGTTGTTTCTGTTTCATCGATCTATTTGTATACAAAAGCCACTGAATTTTAATTACTATATTATTATATTGTGCCTCAGTATGTTCTAGAGTAAGTCCTGCCTCTTGGTACTGGCCATTATTAGCCATTTTCCCCTTTGTATAAATTTTAGGATGAGCCTTTCTGATTAGAACAAGTTGTTATTTTGATTGGATTTGCATTGCATCCATCAATTACGGAAGAAATGACATCTTTAAGTTTTGAGTCTTTCCTACTCTTGTTATCATATATCTTTTCAGTGTTTAAAAAGCTTTTTAAAAATGTCCTTCCTTAAAATGGGTTAAGCATGTTTGAATTAAAAACAAAACAAAACAAAAAAACTGTCTCTCAATTATTGCCAGAAAATGATACCAAGACTAGCAAAGACTTTGCAATTTCACATATATAAATTCTCTATATAGGTGTTACCTATATAGAAACTTATTTAGACTTATCCTTAGTAACCTCATTGATTATGCTGTTATTGTTAATGGGATTTTTTTCTAGAGTGGATGGACAGGAGTGAAGATGTCTGGGTTCTGGAACAAGTACCGAGTTCAAATCCTAAGCCCACCAATTACTAGCTGTATCTCAGTTTATTTGCCTCTAAATTTGGAACAATAGTAACACTATGCAACAGGGTTGTTATGAAGAGTAACTGAGTTACCACATGCCCAGAATATAGCTCTCAATAAATTTCAGCTATTTGCATTACTCCTACTTCTTAGTTTATGCTGTTATAAAGGATACTATTGTTTTCTTGTATGTTAGTCTGTAGAAATTTTTGGATTTTCCTGATAGAAAATCATATCATGCATGAATAATGACTACTTTATCTTTTCTTTTTGCATTCATATATTGCTTATTTCTTCTTCTTGTCTTATTGTGTTGGCTAAGACCTCTAATATAATGTTTCATATAAGCACGTTGCTACATCTTACTCATACAAGTTAGATTTTTAGAAAAACTTGTGTAAGTTTCTCCTTTTGCCAATGATTAACTATCATAAAAGTTGTAATTTACTTTTTCTCCTTTTTTAGATATTTAGATATTTTGCAAAAAGACTTGAAACTACATATCAAGCTTTTCCTCTGTATCTAATGTTAATTCCTCTGTCACACTGATCTCCTTAAATCTTACCGATCATCAGTATGCAGCCTAAATGCCACCATCTCCATGAAACTTCCTAACTGGAAGTGATATCTCCAACCTCTTACCACTTATCACTTCATTAGGATCTCTCTTAATGTGCTCTATCTTCCATTATGGGTAATATACATGTTTTACCTTTTCGACAAAGATCCTAAGATTTTTGAGGTCAGGATCAGTGTCTATTTTGTTTTTAATTTTCCTCTACCTATTAGTAAAATTCACCCTTAATAAATTATAAATAAATAAAGGAAAGAATAAATAATATCTGGAATTGAATGTCAAAAAAGTCTAAAATTTATTAGGGAAGAAGGCACAGAAAAGATACACATCTTTTTTCTTTTATGGTAGCTTTTCATCTTTCTTTGTGTGTGTGGCCGTGAGCATACCTACGTATAATTAATATTCTGCAACAAAGTAAGAATTTGACTACCACTGTGATTTTTGATTAACTGTACTAGAATATGTGACAGAATAGTAAAATAGTACAAGAGCACCCTCATGGGGACAACCAGGATGCACAAATAAATGTCATATATTTCTATTTAACGGAAGACCTAATAATCTCTTTTTCTTTATTCTCTTCTGTGCTTAAGCCAGAAAATTTCAGGAATGTTCTTTGGAGAAATATTTTTCAAGAAGTGAGATAGTTTTGTGGTGCCAGTAAATATGACATTTTGATACTGCTTCCTGTGTTTTTTTTAAACAGAAGAGGAAGTCACTAATGTGAAAATACAATGTAGTTATCCCAATCACCACTCACTCTTGCAGCTTTCCATAGTTGCTTTATCTTAAATGGATTTTGCCCCTTTGAGATCCAAGTTCTCAGCTTCTAGACTAGTTGTCATAGCAAATAGAAAATGTCTGGCATAAATGGCAGGCTGTTTCTTCTCTGAGAAGAAAAAGAACCCAAGGTTCTTATTCATGAACCACACAGAGCTTTGTACAAAAAATGTTCTATATGTGCAAATATAAAATATCCTAGAAATAATTTCCCAAGTTCTTAATTTATGCTATCTCTGTTTTTAGGAACTCGATCTCAACTTTACTTCTCAAAATATACCTGCAGAGGTCTGCAGGTTTCACACACCAGCATCTGCTCCTGGAGGCAAGCCTTCCAGCTTGCATTGACTTTCAGGATCTCCCTTCAGGCATACACCTGGAAGCAATCATCTGCAGATGCCCGTCTGCAAGCAGATGTATGTGGGTAGGACAGCAGCACTTTATGCCATTAGAACAGCTGGGAGGAAAGGAAAATGAATGTGCTTTCCTTTCCTTTGTGTCATATAAAACTCCCTAAGAGCATTCTCACCTGGAACCCATTTTCCTTCTCTTCTAGTCTTTCCTTATTTTGATGGATAAAGAAACTTGTCTCATACATCCTTCCGGATTAAGAGAAAGTTTTGCTCTTCCTTGACACCAACTACATTGGTTGAGAATATTGATCTGCAGGCACTCTTATATTTGTCTAAAATAACTTTTTTTTTTTTTTTTTTGGCCAGAAAGAGAACTCCTTGAAGGGATTACTTCTGACTTTGTAATTATTCTACTGTATGGTGTCTAGTACAAGTCTAGGTACATAGAGATACTCATAAATAATTATGTTTGACAATCCACATCTCAGGTGTGCCTGTAAAGTCAATGTAAATAATTATATTTATCATTTTAAAAAATATATCTTCAAATCCAGTTTACTGTTGAGATTTATTTTGGAATAAGTGCTATTTTAGTATAGTATTTGAGAAACATATTAAATTTCCTTATTTAAAAAATATTTATATCAAAGTGCTGTATTCACAAGGTTAAAAAATCCAATAATAAAGAATGCATAATAAAAAACATTAGTTTTTTGTCATACTCTTCTTGTCTTCAGTCTCAGTTGCCTGAAGTTAACCTCATGTAATTACTTCTTTCTTAAGTTTGTGTCTTGTTTTGCTCCATAACACCAAAAAATATGTAGATACATCTAATTTTTTTATTTAATGGCAATATCAGTTTTCCCATTATGAAATATGAGAATTAGCTCACACCAACCCAATTTTCCTTCTCTCCTGACCTCAATTTCATTAGCTTTCTTGTTACATTTAAATCTTCTATTGGATACATTTTGGACCTTTAAATAATATATTGATAACTCTATTGTGTTATCAAATTTTCTTGGTATCTCAAATCCCCTGTATGTAAGATAACACCAGTTAAGCCTTCCCTTCAGTCCACCATCTCTTGCTATTTTTTTATTTCTACTTCTTGATTTCTATTGGCCAAAGCTGTTTACATTTACTTTTGTTTTTATCATTCTGCTGTTAACATTTACATTTTGTTTTGATAAAGTTGTTAATGTTTGCTAACTGTAAGTAAATTGCCTGTGTTTTGAGTATAGGTTCTGCCTAAAAGTTGAAAAACCACCTAAAAGTTGAAAAACCAATAAATGAAATTACTTTATCATTATGTAAACAGAGTTTACATAAACACAGTACATAAGCAGAGTTTACTACAGCCACATTTCTTCATAGGATGAGGAAAGCCAAAATATGCTATTTCTTTGTGCTCATAGGACAATTTTCTTGACATGAAAAGTAAATGGATTCTGTTAACTTAAGTGCTTAAATTTTGTGACTTTTTGGATTTGCTTACAGTTTTTTTTTTTTTTGGGGGGGGTAACATTTACTTACAGTGAAATACACATTTTAAATGTATATTGTAAAGCTTTGACAAATGCATAAACACAGGTAATGCAAAACTCTATCAAGGTATAGAATATTTTAATACCCTAGAAAGAAAAAACTAAACTGCTAATACATGGAACTCTCATGTTGAGAGAAAGAATTGGGTTACAAAAGAGTGAGCTGTATGATTCCATTTATGTTAAGTTCTACAACAGGCAAAACTAAACTGTAATGGAAAAACATTAGACAAGTGTTTGCCTCTGGGGCTGGGAGAGGATCTACTGTTAGGAGCATCCATCATTTGGCTGATCATTGATATGCACATTTAATAATATCAAGGTACTCATTTTCCCTCAGCTTATTGCAAACCTTTTCTATTGAGGGTTTTTGTCCTATATAGTCCTCTTTTCCTAAGTGATTTAAAAATACTTATTTTAGCTGACTATTTATAATAGAAAGTAAAATTTCTACATCTTGGAACTTTCTTTTAGTTCTTAAAAAAGATACTTTTGCTCTTGAAATAGTGACAGATTGTCAACTTTCAAAAGAAAACACAGCCCTCAAAACTTACTTAGTAAGTATATTCTTACTAGAAATCTCACCAGATTCCTAGAGGGCAGGTGCTATGTTTTGTCCATTGCTGCATCTCTAGGGGTAGAACACGATGTATACTCAGCAAACATTTGTTGATTAAATGAATATTATTACCCTCGTTATAAATCTCATGATACTGAGAGTTTCAAAGGCTTTACGCAAGATCATAGAGCTATTAAATGGCAGAACTCTCATTTAAATTTAATATATGGTCTTTCTTATTCAAAATCCAGATTGCCTCTTTCATTTTCTATTGATAGAGGCTCCTAGATAGAGAATCTAGGGAAGAACTGAGGACCATTGCTATCTAATTGAAGTAATGAATATAGAATTAGGTACCCAACCCAACGGATTCAGAAGCAAAATTAAATATAGCACATATGATGATAACTGTTGGCATTTACAATAACTTTATGTGGCATTATGTGGCATTATATATTCATTAATTAGTCTACATAATATTTCATTATGTGAATCTTCATTACTTAATTTTAAGTAACTCAGAAACAACACTGAATTAGTAATTAAACCAAGCCACGTGAATAAACAGACATTGTACAGCATTCTATGAAGTCAAAATGAACATTTATGTTCTTCAGAGTAAGGACTAAGAAATCAGGATTTTCTCATCCTGTAAAGAAAGCTTTTTATTCCCTTTCCCTAGAACATCATTCCTGATGAAGCAACCAGACAATTCAAAGAAGAATATAAGTCTTCTTTATATTTAAGTCAATTGTTAAGTATCAATTTTTAAAAGTTTCTTTCTGAATTGAGGGAAATTAGTTACTTGAGATTTTATTATCCAACATATATATTTCCATGTAAAATTCCTATTCCCTGACAATGAAAAAAGTTGAATGCATTTTAAAAATATACTTCTATCAATTGTATTTAAACTTTCCAGGTTGAAGGTAGAGTAAATCCAACCAAAATAGATATTTACGTCAACCTAACGAAGTAAGGAAAATAAAAAAAAAAAAAGGTTTGAAAAGCCTAAAATATGCTTTAAAAATGACATTTTTATAAAATGTATACTGTAAAGTAAATCTTTTTAACCATTCTTTTCAAGAGAGAATGGGAGGCAAACTGTGGAATAGGTATTTACTTTGTTTCAGAAAGAGATGTCTGTGAAAATAGGCATGTTCTAGTTAAAATGGGATTCTGGAAAGCGAGAAGACTATTCTATGTGTATTTTCCCCCCTAACAAAGGAGCCCCAGGAGGCTATTGAGTGCTGGCTTAGAGCCTTAAGGTAATGGCACAAACAACAATCGCAGGCGAATGGGATTTTCCTCTGTGAATTCTGATTTTCTCAGGACTTTCCAGAAACAATATTCTTGGAAACCTGGAGAAGAGGCTGAGTCTTGCTTCTTCTGTCTGGTGTGGGAAGAGGGAGAATAATAACAGACATTGTGCAAGGTTCTACTTTCATGATGATACTCTGTTTTTATTCCCTTCATCAGATAAGACAATTATTTTTAAATGGGTAAAATTAAAACAGATCAAGTTAGTAGTCAAAATCCCCAACTAATAATAGTTATTCTCCTTTAAAAACATAAAAATTGTACGTGTTGGCTAAGCAGAAGACATCCAGGGAGTCTCAGGACTTGGTCTGCATTTCAGGTACTGAAATAAGAGAACATCTACACTATGGAGGGAATAGGTTCACTAAAAGTCCCTAGAAGTTCACATAGCTAGTTGAGGGTGAGCACTGCTAGAAATCAGTCAAAGGTTTGGAAACGTCACATTTCTTCTTGATATCTCTGACTCCAGCTTTAGTAAATGGATGTTACTCTGGCTTTGGGTCCTCCCTAAGTGTCAATTTGACCATTAGTATTACTCTTGAAGCAGGAATCATAAGCATGAGACAGTAATATGGCATCATAAAGGAAAACATCGTCAAAAACCTCTATAGTCACTGAAGGTGATGCCTTCAATTGTGAAATACTTAAAAAAAACACAAACAAACTTGAAAATAGAATCACACATTTCTTCTCTTTAAAAATTGCCTGTCAAGTTAGTGGTGAAGAAGTGTGAATGAAATAAGCTAATTTGTAAGTAACTGATTCAAAACAGAGTTTATAGGGCAATCAGATGCTACGATGGTCTAGCCATATGTTTCACTAGTATACACTTGTGTTATTCTATTTAGGCCAGATTTGTGTTCTGTTTGCACAGGATTCTTTTTTTTTACTAGACTTCAGAATTGTCAAAGAAAACTTGCATCAAGAAATTGTTTTTAAAATTTCAGGAGAAGAAATAAATACACTTGGGCAATATACATTTAAAAAGATTCTCAATCTTTTTACAAGAGGAAGAAATTCAAATTGTTAAAAAGATAATTTTGACTATCCACATAAGAAAAAACGTTAAGAGAGAGCTTAAGATCTGGTATTAGCAAAGATGAAGCACAGTGAGTACTCTTCTGAACTGTTATGAGCATGAAAATTGGTACAATCATCTTGACAATCTATATCAAATTTTAACTTTTGTATACTCTCTGATTCAGCAAACTTCTTTGTTGAAATTTATTCATAGGAAATGACTGGACAAATGTACAAAGATGATTTGACATATTGGAATAGTAACATTGTAATAGCTGGCAAATAGCCTGAATATCCATGAATCAGTCAAATAAATTATGGTGTGTCCGGGTAATAGAAAACTCCGTGATTACTAGAAATTACATTGTGTATTTACATTTACTGACAAGGAAAGTTCCCTGTAAAATGCTCTAGAGTGAACTATGTAGACTAAAATGCAGCGTTATAGTGTAAGCCCATTAAAAGTGACATGTGGTAGTGATGGTAGCACAATAGTGTGGACGGAATTAACTCCACTGAATGTGGTTAAAGAGGGAAGTTTCATGTTGTCTATATGTTACTAAAATAACAATAAAAACAAAAAGCCCAAAGGACTGTACAATACAAACAGTGAGCTCTAATATAAACTCTGGACTATAGTTAGTAGTAAAATTATAATAATATTCCTTCATCAATTATACCCAAGGTATGACATTAATTCAAGGTGTTACTAATATGGGGAGTATATGGGAAGTCTGTAGTTTCAAGCTTTTTCTGTATATCTACAACTTCTCTAGTAAAAATGTGTATTAAAAAAAAACTACATATGTATGTATTGAGAAATGTTTGGAAACATGCTCCACAAAGCGTTGAGTAAATCTTCCTTGATAGTGGGATTATAGATTATGTTTAATGTTCTTTTTTGTACTTTCTCTTTGAACTTTGTACAATGAGCGTATAATTAAAAAATCAGAAAATCTATACCAATTTTAATTTTTTAAAACAAACTCGTTGAATGATGTAAGTATACATATTTTATTTTCAAAATTAAATGAAAGCAAATAACATCAGACTTAAAACATTTGTTCATTTCTTCCCTTCCCCCAGTTCCATAGGGATGTTGATTAGGCAAGCTATTTATTTTATCTGTACACTTTTATGGGGTTTAAAAATTAATTTCATTCCCGAAATTATACAAAGGTAAATTGAGTTACAAAGATTATTATTTGTTTAGATTTGTACAGGTAATGATTTAAATAAAGATAGAATTATAACTAACAGGATAGGAGCAGATTTTTTTTGGCTTTAGTTTTTGTGAAATACTTTTAAATCCCATTTCCTAAGTAACATTGATATATTATTCTTTTCATTGCTATAATGCCCCCCACTAAAAGTCTAACCATACTGAAAGCAAATTATTGTACTTTATTTTAAAATTTGTTTATCTTTCATTTCGGGAATTTACTTTTCATAAATAAAAGGGTGACTATTTCAAGAGTTTGGAGTATTGAATTTTAGTTTTCGAAAGAAGTTATTGTTCTAAATAACATTGCTAATAGAGTTTGTTCCTGAACAAATGCTCCTAATAGAAGTCTAGTTTTAATAACAGGGATAATTGTAACAGATTCTGAGAATAAATGAGCAGCTTGAAGCAAAATGGAAGTTGTACTGAATTTCCCTGTTTTTGAGCTCAGGGTGTTTCAGCTGTCACATCTCTGCAAGCTTTGAAATTAAACACTCATTATATTATAGAAATTAAAAAATGGAATTCCAAAAAACAGCAGAAAGTGGAGTCATAATTTTAAAAAACTTTTCTTAAATAATTTAAAATTATGAATAAATGAAACCTACCATGCAGCATAACAGTAGGTATCATTCAACATGAATGAAATTCACTTCTATGATGCAAATTATAAAAGTGTCATGGGTAGACAAAGAATTTTGTACTTATCTATGCTAGACACATAAGTACTATTTAACTTTTTAGTAAGAAAGAAATATTTAGTAAACCCTTCAACTTGCTTCGTTTTTCTTTTAATGACTACTTCTTAAAGGTAACTTCTACTCCAAAATGAAAATGAGTCAGTTTGGGGCAATGACTCATTAGGTAATGACACTATTGACTCATTTACATTTTAATATTTCTGCGCTATGTGGAAAATTTCTCATGTTTTGTTGATAAAGTTGTTTTCCAAATTCTTTCCACTCAGGGTTTTTTGCCAGTTATTTTTGTGCTGATAATATGCCTCCTTCTATTTGTACCAAAGTCATTTCTTTCTAAAGAGGTTACACTCTTTAAGGTATGTACTTGGTAAAAAGATTGACTGGATATTTTGAAGAAAAATAGGGCAACAGACAAAAGACCTCTGAGTTGGAAAGAAGTTAATTGTCATGTAGGTGGAATGATATAAGAATCTTAAGGACTCCATAAAATCAGTGACTCTTCCAGCTGGCATTTTTTAGTTAACTAGCAAAAAACAGAATCAATGATTTGTAAAAACTCAGTTGATTGACATGTCATTTGAATGAGCTGAATTCACAGAAGGTAATTAAGCTGAATTAACAGATGAAATTGTTTGAATCAGTCTCTCTCCCAGCTGAAGGATGGCTTTTTTTTTTTTTTTTCTTCCACCTAGTCACTTTTTAGAGAACAAACTGTCCAGGCTCTTTTTAACCCCTAAGAAAATAACTTGCCACAGAAACTTATAAAGAGTTTTACTTTATATTTGAGACTTCAATGTGCTACTTTTATAGATTGTAGATAGACTTACACAAAAAAACAAAATAAATTGAAATTGCAATTTAGCAAAAGTAAGAAATAATACTAATCCTAGACTCACCACAATAAAGAAATTCCATGTTAAGTATCTCTATTTTCTTATCTTATAAAATGAGGGGGTGTATTGGGTTTTCTAAGACGTTTATCAGGTAATTATTGGTTTGCACCAATATATTTAGTATTTACATAAACTTTTGATTTCTTTATAATTTCTTTGAAATGTAAGAGAAAACTTCTTGCTTCATTTGGAAATCTGTAAAATTTCAATTGAAGCTTGATTTTACTTGGAAACGGAGACTAGAAATTTTATGTTAGAAATGTGATGACACATTCCAAAACTCTTTAGCTGATAAATGACTGAGAATCTTAGATTATTGTACTTATTATAATTAGATTATTATACTTATTCTTTGAAGCTACTATGTATTCTGTGCAGACACCTTGGATGATATATTCTGTGATTTTCTTTTCTTTTTTTTTTTTTTAAAGATTTTATTTATTTATTCATTTACCCCCCCCTTGCTGCTTGTGCTCGCTGGGTCAGCTAACCACGCCGCGCGGGCGGGCTTGCCTTCACCAGGAGGCCCCGGGAACCGAACCCAGGGCCTCCCATATGGTAAACGGGAGCCCCACTGATTGAGCCACAGCCGCTTCCCACTCTGTGATTTTCTTTGACCGTTGAATTTTGGGGGACAAATCAAGTTACCCACAAGATTTATGATTTACTTTTGTCTTTCTTTCTTTTTCCTTTTTCCAAACAATTGCCACTGTAGTTTTATAGATGAGAAGAGTAGTAGTTATGCCTATCACATTGTTTTATGTCTTCACATATATCTGGTTATGTTCAATTGTATGCTGGTCAGTGTTTTTGAAAAACTAATTGTAGGCAATATTTGAGGATGATGGTATCTTTCTCCAAAAAGAATTCTTTTGCTCTGTCCAGCACATGGGCACTAGCAATCCACAACTACTTTAACACAAAATCAGAGCTTGCTATATTCTTGGATCAGAGATGACTTGAAGCGAGGGAACAGTCCATTCTAGAGTTAGTTTACTTCAGGTGCAACTTAATTCTTAGAGTGCATCTCTTTGAGTCCCATCCTAAAGTGGGGGTTAGTTATCAAAATATCCACCCTTAGTGAGCCCTGGACTCTATCTTTTTTTCTCTAGTCCTGAGTGTTCTCCAAAAGAGCAGCACAGCTGATTACCTGCCCACTTCAAGACAGGCAAATCCTTACAGGATGAATATAATCTGAGGGCAAGATTTACCTCTCTGGATCTCGGACTGGTAATTCCTTACTAGAGTTTTATCTCTATATAATTTAAAAGATATTTACAACAATGTAAGGTGTTAGTGGAGGGATAATGTATGGCAATTCGTACATTGTGCATGATTTTTTAAAGTTCACAACTTCTCTAATAAAAAAATGAAAAAAAAATTGAACTTAAAAAAGTTTAAAATGCCAAAAATTATGATAAAAGAGACCAAATAAGGAAACTGGAAAAGAATAATAAGAAGAAATCCAATAAAATGCATGAATGTTTGTAGAAAAAATATTTCATCTAGGTTTTAAGTTGGCTTCAATGGAAGGGTGTATTCAAATTACGCTGCCAATAACAGAGGTGGAAGTCCCACAACTCCTTTTAATTGTAACTATTCCCTCATCTAATTTTCCTCCTTGGGTGTTCTCCTTTGTGAAGTTATTGTTGTTAATTATATTTTTATCACATACATATTAGCACAAATATATAAAAATATAATTATTTGCCAATTGTTATCTAACCTTAGTAGAATTAAACTTACTGAGAAGCCAGCTACACAGTTTACATTTCTTGAGTTACATGAATGTGTATGTGCTTTGCTATCAGAACATGTATTTGACTCTTGCATTCTTCATTTACTAGCTATGTGCTTGGACTAAATAGGATAATTAAACTCGCTGATCTTTTTTTTTTTTTTGCCTATAAATAAGAATTTTAAAACTTGCTTTACAGTTAATGAGAAGTATTTCACATGAATAAAATAATATTTGCATATGATAAGAGTGCAGGGTATTCCCTATTCTCTACACTTCACATTTAACTTATCTTTCAAGATCGAAGAGTTAGATCTTTGAGAAAGAGGCCTTTACCAGGCATCTTTTCTCATCCCACAAGCTCCTGAGTTAGGGAATTAACAACAATGATTCAATAACTTACTCCTTTCAAAATATATTATTCTTATTATTGTTTTATTCGAGTATCTCCTGTATTAGAATGTAACATTTTTGAGGACAAGGTTTATGTTTTGCTATCTGAATCCCCAGAATCTAATACAACTCCTCAAGCAGTATAAGTGCTCAACATTTATTGGAATCAATAAATATATTTTTTTGTTTCAAGGATTCATCAAATACATTTATTTCTTGACTTCAGCTCAAATGGGGAGAGAAATGAAATACCCGTCTGTGAATATGCGTAACTATTTTCTAAAAATTACATTTTGAACTGTAGATTACCTCTATATGGGTGCTAGAATGTTTTCCTATGTACCTTAAAAACTTTGTATCATTCTGAAAACACAGGAATTATTGAATTTGTTTTCCTCATTTCCTCACTTTTCTTCTTTTTCTTCCTCCCTCCCTGTTTTCATTTCTCCTATCTTCTTTCCCTCCCTCTCTCCTTCCTCCTTTCCTTCCTTCCTGTAACATTTTTATTGTAACATGTAACATATTTTAAGAAGAGTACATTCAACATATACATATATTTAATGAAATATTATTAAGAAAAACTTAACTACAGCACAGGTAAAAAAACAGAACCCTTTTATTTCGCTTCTTTAGCTCAATATTATGTTTGTAAATTCATACACGTTGTGTTCATTTATTTTTTTATTGCTGTATGGTATTTCATGATACATTTCTCTTATCCATTGCACTCTTGAAAGATTTGTTTCTAGTATTTAACTCTTGCTAACGTTACAGGTGTGGGCATTCTCCTAAATGTCTCTTGATACATTCTTGCTTTAGTTTCTTTAAGATACAAAACCAGGAGTAGTATTTCTGGATCTTAAGGTCTAGTATCTTTATAGTGAGTGAATGATGCTAAACTATATAATTTTACACTCTCATCAAAGTGTATGAATGTTCCAGAAAGTCCAAATTCTCTTGATATTACACACTTTAAAGATTTTGTCAAATCTTTGCAGTGGTTGTATCTAACTGAGGTTGTAATTTGCATTTGCAAAATTTTTTATTATGCTGAGTCCTTTCATATATTTTAATTGAAAATTTGGATTTTTAAAGGAGTGCCTGTTGTCTCTTACTCATTTTTTAAAAAATTGCCTTTATCCCTTTCCTTTTGGTATGTAAGATTCTAGGCCTTTGTCTCTTAATTGTGTTGCAAATATCTTCTCCCTTTTTAAGTTAGCTTTTTCACTATCTTAGATGATTTTCTATGAATAGTAGATATTCACTTTATGTTAAATGTATTAATCTTGTCCTTTATGGCTAAGGTTTTTGTGTCTTGTTTAACAAGTTCTTTGCTCAGTTAGGTCATGAAGATATTCTTTTAAAACACCTTTTTAAAATTTATTTTTCATTTTTTATTTTTTGCATTCCTATTTTATTATTTTTAAATAAAATTCCATTGAAGTATATCATTCATACATGAGTATACATAAACAATAAATGTATAGTAAAAGGTGTGAGCTTACAAAACAAACTTGCATATCATCATACAGGGCTCCCATACATCTCTCCACCACTAACACTTTGCATTGTTATGAAACATTTGTTACAAACTATGAAAGAGTGCTGCTTTGTTCCCGGGCCTGAGGGTGATCAGCCCTGCTGCAGCCCGGGGGGCGACACTGGCTAGTTATGGGCCGTCCGGTGCGCACTCCGGGAAAGGCGAGGGTGAGGAGGTTCTCAGGGAGCGGCGTCGGGTTGGGGGCTCCCTGGTCTCCACGGCTCAGGTGTGGGGGGTATCTGGTAAGGACCGCGCGTGAAAGAAAGACTCGAGACCTCTGAGTGCGGGGGAAGAAGCAAAGAGAGAGAGAGAGCGAGAGAGAGCTTTATTGAGGAAGTACAGTGCATATATACTCTTTAGGCTGGGGGCAGTCCCTCAGCCGATGGTGGAGGCTTATCATTGGGCAGTGGTTAGGGTCAGGGGTTGCTAGGGAGAAGGGGCAGAATTTGGGGGCGGCAAGGAGCGAAGCAAGGTTGTCCAAATAAGGCAATAACTGGGGCGAGAGCTCAGATTGGTGAGAAGGAACAAGGAAGAGGGAGAGAGGGAAAAGGGGAATGGGGGAGGGGGTTATGTTGCGCGGGCAAGGCCACAGCAAGGCCTGCAGTTTGTAGATACTGCAAAAGAGCATCCTCAAAATATTGCTACTAACTATAACCCATATCTTACATTTGGTGTATTTTCCCCCCAATCCACCCAGTTATTAACACCCTATATTAGTATAATATATTTGTTATAGTTCATGAGAAAACATTCTTATCTTTGTTCTGTTAACCACAGTTTATCATCCACTACTGGATTTCTTGTGTTATGCAGTCCCATGCTTTGTACAATCCATTCAAAGTGTACACTCAATGGCTCTTATTTTCATCACAGATTTATGCTGTCGTCACCTCAGACAATTTTAGAGCATTTTCATTACTCCAAAAGGAAAAATCCCATACCCTCTTATACCCTCCTATTGTTGTACCTTAGTATTGAAAAAAAAAGCTTCTTGACATTCCTGCAAAATATTATATTAGTGTTAACTATCGTCCATAAGTTACATTAGTTGTAATTTTCCCGTGTATCACCATATTAAAAATACCTTTTAATTTTGTTTTTCAGTTTTAGATCTTTAACTCATTTGGAGTTGATTTTTGTGTATGGTGTGATGCAGAGGTCCAACTTCTTTTTTTTTTTCCATATGGATGTCCAGTTGCCCTACAATGGTTTATTAACAAGACCATCTTTCCCTCACTGCTCCCTCTGTCAAAAATCAAGTGTCCATATACATGTGGTTCTGTTCTGAACTCTCTGTCCTATTACATTTTTCTATTTGTCTATCCCTGTATAAACACAACAAATTTTTAAATACTGTAATTTTATAATAAATACTGATATCAAGTTGAACAACCCACTCCCATAGTTGTTCTTCAGATGTATCATAATTATTCCTGGACCTTTGTATTTTCATATGAATTCTAGCATCAATTTGTCAAGGTTCACCAAAAAAATCAAAACAAATAATCCTTGCTGAAACTCTAATTGGGATTGCATTTAAGCTATAAATCAACTTGGAAAGATTTGGCATTTTCATAATACCTGGTTTTCCAATCCCTGAACGTGCTATAATGTGTCTACCCTGTGGGGCTGTTAGACTAAGAAATGTTTTTAAATGAGTGACTGCTGGTAAAGTGCTTAGAACATTGCCTGGTCTAATGATATATGATATGATATGATATGATATGATATGATATGATATGATATGAT
>JAKSZT010053887.1:85783604-85801850 GCA_026826555.1 Tolypeutes matacus
ATATGATATGATATGATATGATATGATATGATATGATATGATATGATATGATATACTATCTCATCATCATCATTAGTAGTAGGGCATTGTTATGGTATGCCACTCTAATTATTTAGGCTTTCTTTATTATGTCTCAAAATATTAGATAATTTTCTTTGAAAATTTTCTCTGTGGAAAATTGTGTTTGATTTCTTCCTAGGTACTGGATATTTTTTATTATATTTTAAATGAAATTGTTTATGTGTTTAATTCTATTTTTTTGCTGGCATATAAAATTAAATTGATTTGACTCTAACAACCTTGCCAAACTCTTTTATTAATTCTAATAATTAACCTGCAGAACAGTTTGGATCTTCTATACCTTTAGTTTTATCATTTGTTTATGACAATTTTATGTTCTTTTCAAGAATGATCTTTGCTATTTTCTTTCCTGTTTGTACTGGCTGGGTAGGTCCTCCTGTAAAATATTGAATAAGTGTGTTGACAGCAGACATTTTTACCTTTTCCCTCATCTCAGATGGAAATTCCAAAGGCCAACATTTAATATGCTTGGTATGGGTTTTCTGTAGGTTCTTCCTACCAGGTTAGGAAAGCTCACTTCTGTTCCTAGTGTGGTATGAATTTCTATCATCAAGGGATTTAGTTTTATCAGTATTTTCTCTGTATCTATTATGATGATAATATGTTTATCTCATGCCACCCATTAATGTGGTGAATTATATTAATTGACTGTTATTATTAAGCCAATATTTCAATATGGGATAAATTCGACTTGTTCATAATATATTATACTTTTAATATTAATATATGTGGTATGAGAACTTTGTAAAAAAGGATTTTTGTATTCTAAGTGAGACTGTGATAATAGTCCTTTCTCATACTATCCTATAAGTTTGCTCTCAAGTTCATTATAAAATAAGTTGAAGATTATAAAATGGTTTTCTAGTCTCTGGAAGAATTTGTGTAATTTTTAGAAATTTGATTCAATTCTGTAATTTAAAGATTATTTTGGTTTTCCATTTCTTCTTGAGTCAAGTTTTGTTTAAGATACATTTTTTTCTAGGAATTTATCTATACATTTTTCGTAATATCCACCTTTCATATGTTTCATGTCTGCAGAATCTGCAGTGATTCCTCCTGTTCAGTCTTGGTATTATTTTACTCTTTTTGTGTTGATCAATCTTGTCATAGGATTTGTCTTTTCAAACAACCAACTTTGCTTCTGTTTATTTTATCTGAAGTTTTTAAAACATTTTATTAATTTCTGCATTTATCTTTATTATTCCCTTTTTCCAAATTTCTTTGGAATTTTGTAATTCTTTTTTCTGACTACTTTAGGTAGATATTTAGTGTGCTTAGTCCATTACTTTCAACCTTTCTCTTTTTTAACAGATGCATTTTACGCTACAAATATTATTCTAAGTGCTGCTTTAGATTCATCCTATAAATTTTGATATACTGTTTGTTATACTGTTCACTATATTTTCTAATTTCTCTTATGATATTTCTTTGACCCATGTGATATTTAGAAATATATTGCTTAATTTAAAAGGATATGGGAAATTTTCTAGTTATCGTTTTGTGAATAATTTCTGACAGAATCTCATTTTTTATTTAAAAAAATTTAAAATACATTTTTTATTTTTTTAAAAGATACTTAAATTACATAAATTTTACACACAAAATAAAGGGATTCTACTCCCCACACCTCCCACACCCTCCCACATAAACACCATCCTTCATTGGTGTGGCACATTCATTGCAATTGATAAACGCATCCTGGGGCATTGCCACTGAACATGAACCATAGCTCACATTGTGGTTTATAGTGTCTCCCACACAATTCTGCGGGTTATGGGAAGATATATAATGGCCTATATCTGAAATTGCAATGTCATTCAGGATGATTCCCAAGTCTCAAAAAGCCCTCATATTATTACACCTGTTTTTCCCTCTCCCTGCCCTCAGAGCCTCCAGTGGCCACTGCCTCCACATCAATGTTGTAATTTCTTCCACATAATCTCATTTTGACCACAGAGCACACATTGTATAGTTCAGATGTATTGAAAATTATTGTGAAAAATATATAGACATATAGGTAATAAGTTATTATAAAGTGGCTATTCATGTTACTGCCATACATGGTAGGCTATAAAATCCAAGAAGCTCCCGTGTGCCCCTTTCCAATGTTGCATATGATTCTAATCTTTTATTTGTTGACACTTCCTTTATGGTGCAATATATGGGTGATTTTCTAAATGCCCCATATGTACTGGAAAAAAAAAATCCTACAATTGTAGGGTATACGTCCACAGGTCAATTTAGTTAATTATATTGGTCAGATCTTCTATAATCTTACTCACTTTTTTCCTCTGCTTATTTTACCAACTTTTGCCAGAAGGATGTACAGTCTCCCATTATAGCAATTGATTTGTCTTTCCTTTTGGTTCAGTCAATACTTTGTCTTTTTTTGAGACCATGTATTAGGTGCACATTAATTTGGAAAAATTATTTCCTTTTGTACTTTTTCACTATACTTTTCTTATCTCTTACCATCTCTTCTGTGTTTTCTGTGTGTTTATCTCTATTTGTAAGCCTTCTGGATGTTTTCTCCTGATCTTGCAATTTATTACATTTTTTGAACTACTTTGTTGCTGTGCCTGATTTGCTGCCAACAGGGCCACTGAACATATTTTTAAACTTTAAATTTTATTTTATATATCTTATTTTATTGTATTGTAGTCTGTAATTATTTTGTATTTTACTGTATTTTATTTTGTTGTGATTTATTAATTTTTCAAATCTGCTGTCACTTTTTCTAGCTTTCTACACCCTGCAGATAATTTTGAGTTTGTTGTATATTTCTTTATGCACAGTAAGCAGTTATTTTGTAATCTCTGTGTCATAATATATAAAGTCTTTTTTTCCCCTTGCTGGTTCTTACTCTTGTTTTTTCTACTCATGTAGCTGGCTATCTTTTACTCTCGTTTCTCTTGAAAACTCACTTTTGGAGATTCCCCAAAGCTTAGGGTTTAGGTGTCTTTTTCCAGAGATAACAAACTTGGACCACCTTAAACTTTCAAGCATCTTTTGTAGCTTTTATTTACAAATCTGTACAAAGACCAGGCTGTTGCTATAACTTCCTAGGAATGAGATTTTAGAGTAGCATAATTGTATACCCACTATGATATACTACTACCTTAATCAACAATTTTGATAAATGAAATTATGTGTTGACAGTTTTGTGGCAAAAGGGATTTCTCCCCAACAAGGAAGACCTCCTCTCACAGCAGGCAGAGGAAAAGCAAGCAGAGGGTTTCTAATAATAGAAATATTAATAATAGTTCTATATTTGGAACACTTACTCTGTGCCAAGACTGTTAAGCATTTAATAAATAATATGATATTTAATCCTTACGACAACCCTGTGAGTTGCTTATTCTCATTTTCCTGTTTAAGAATCAGTTTCGTCAAAGTCAAGCAACTTGCCCATTGTCACAAATTGGTTAATAGTAGTGCTGCAATTCATCCTCAGGTCCTCAAAAACCCTAAAGTGCAAAACTGTATGGTCAACTTATATGCTATTTCTATGAGGCAAGAAAACTTATTTTATGTGTTCATATTATAACTTTTTTTTGGTTTGTGAAACATATGGACAAAGCAAAAGAAAAAGAAAGGTTCATAGAATCATCTTTGGCATTTTTCCAAAAAGTGCATTAGCTTGTTAGTATAGAAACAGTTGTTGGCAAAGGAAATATCTAAGCTCTACCTTGCTTCACTGTCTTAGACAGTTAATTCATTTTATCCAGTTTTGAATAAATTCTCATGGTACTATAAGCTATTTTTATGCTGAAAGATCATAAAATATGTTTGAGTACTTCTGGATGGAAGAAAAATGTAAAGAAAAATTTTTCTATATGATTCATGTTACTGCCTAAAGTATTATTCATGGCATTTGAAATTGATACAAGTACCATTCATGTATTTTAAAACAAGGATTAAGAAGAATAAGAGCAATTGAGAAGGAAAAATTTAATTGTTTAATTTTTGTCAGCATGTAAGTGCAGACTTTAAAAAGTTGAAACTCAGTTTTAATGGAGGGACATAAGGACACATAAATGAGAAAAAAAAAAGAGAAAAAATCAGGAAATATATCTGACTTGTTAGCAAATACTGGCATTATGTGAATCATAAAGTCTCTTTTCTGGGGTGGCAGGGCTACAATTATTTTGAAATTCTAAAATTTTTATGTTGCTGCATTTAATTGTATTGATAACACTTCTGTACACTTTCTTAATGTACAAAATCAGTTTCAGAATTACGTGTCTCTGTTCTTGGAAATTCAGCACTACTTTGCCGTGCTATGTGTCTTATAATGTCTTAAGAAAATTTTTGTTGTTTTCCTAGAGAATTTGTGCCATTGCATTAAAAAATGTCTTTCCCAATTGTAAATCTGACTAGAAAGCATTCTTGTTTAAAATCCTTTAGCAATGTTTCTTTGCCTACAAGAGAAAACAGATATGCTATAGCTATGTTTTCTGTGCTTAGTTTTCTGGCATCTGGCTGCCTCTTTTGCCTCACTTTAAACCTCTCAATACTTCTCCTGCACTTCAGCCACACCAAATTATTTGCTCTTCCTTAAATGGGCCTTGACATCTCCATCTCTTGGTCTGCCACACCCTTTCTTCCTTGATTTCCAACCATCTTTCATCCTTTACAATTTCATTCACCTCGCATTGCTTCTTTGGAGCACTCAGGCCCACCCAAAAGAAAGGTGCTATATCCTCAGTCGTTTAGGTCTCCTGGGACCTTATTCTGGCTTCTATATTAATACTTCTTTATTGTATTGCAATTGTTAAATGCCTAGTACTAGCTTGTGCAGTAGGCCTTAAACCTAGTGCAACAGTGAAAGGAAATATGTTTTCTTGAATAAAAACTGCATGGTTGATACTTAGCTCACAAGGTTTTTGTAAAACAATGGATGTCAAAATACTTTGTAATCTTCCAGACTCCATAGAAACGCTATTTATACATTTTTCCATTTTATTCCCCAAAGATCAGCAACCAAGTCCAAACCACTCTATAAAGATATTTAGAGTAGGGCTGAAAAATCATACATTTTCCTGATTGAGACTGTAAGATGTTCAGAGATTGTGAACATGTTAGGGATGCAAAGACCACTTTGTGTAACCTGAATGCCTATTTCTGTATTGTGGGACAAGGCATATCAAAGCAAAGTCTTTTAATATCAAATGATGCAAGATTCCTTATGAACGAGTGGGCAATTGGTGCTACTCATTGGCGGGGGATGGCAAGTCCATTACAAAGAAGCAAGTTTGAATTAGGTCTTGGATAAGGGGGATTTAGATATTAATGGTCATGGTCTTTAATTGGGGCAAGGGGGTACAGAGGATCAGGAAATAACTTTTGTACTCTTCTCTGTTAAATTCAATATACTGTGAATACAAGTTCTTCTTTGAAATCCTCTACATGGATTTCTCTGGCATTGACCACATGAAAAAAATCCTTCAAGGTTTAGCTTAAATGCTACTTAAAACACTCATTGAAAGTATTCCCCTTTTTCCCCTCTGAATTTCCAAGAGTGTCATATTGCTTAGGGTCATGTTCAGCTTTGTATAACATAAGTCTTCTCCCACAACCCCTAAGGCAAATAGCTACCTAAGCAACATAATTGTTTATTTTGTCTGGCTCTACAATCATCAGGGATTCAGGCTCCTTTTATTTTTCTGCTCTATTGTCCTGCCCACATCCCTGGATTACATTTTCAAGGTTAACTTATCATCTAAGAAGGTTGCTGGAACTTTAGCTATTTGTGTTCAAGTTTCAGGCAGTAAGAGGTAGGAAGAAATAAAAGGCAAAATGATGTGGCCCTATGGAGAGCTTTCCAAGGAATTCAATTCAACAACTTCAGCTTTCATTTCATTAACTAGAGCATGGCACAGCCATATCAGCTACAAGTGAAATTAGTAACAAAAGCATACCTAAGTACAAAGATGGCTGAACCATTTCAGGCCAGAAAAAAATTAGAGCTCTGGCATTAAGATGAAGGAAACATGGATATTGTGGTAGGTTGAATTAGGTACCCCAGAAAAACATGTTCTTAATCAATTTTTGTGCCTGTGAACCATTGTAAACAGGACTTTTTTTTTTTTTTTTTAAAGGAGGTACCAGTGATTGAACCCAGGACCTCATACATGTGAAGCAGGCACTCAACCATTGAGTTACAGCCACTCCTCATGGCCTTTATAAAATGTTATTTTTAGTTGAGGTGTGGCCAATTCAATTCACACCCTTTATAAGCAGTGTGAATTCAGACATAGAGAGAGAAAGCCATGGGAAGAAGCTGGAAGTCAATAGAACCTGGAAGAAAAGGGAGAAGACATTGATATATGCATTGCCATGTGACAGAAAAGCCAAAGACCAAGGATTGCTGAAAGTCAGGCTCAGAATACCACCATCTTTGGGAAAAAAATCATCTTTCTGACGCCTCAATTTTGGACTTCTCCTAACCTCAAATCTGTGAGACAATAAATTACTATTGTTTAAGCCAACCCATTGTATGGCATTGGCTTTAGCAGCTGGGAAAGTAAGACAGATGTTGTGTGGGTAGTTGTCATTCAAAATTCTTTGAATGTTTCTTGGGATACCATCCACTTTGCATTCCAGTTATTCATGACAATATTTTTTTCCTCCCCCCAGATCCTAATTCCTTGAGGGCAGGGGCCTTAGCTTATAAATGAAGAGATTTGGTTAAATTAGAAGACAAAGAATGGGATGGGATAAGAGGGTGTGTGTTGGGGAATATTGGGAGATAAGAAAAGCAATGAAGATTATGACCTGATTATAAAAGAAATAAAAAAAAAATATATATATATCATTGTTAAAAGTTATAAGTATTTACCTCAGTTTCCATTAAGGATGATCAAGGAAATGGATTTGACCTAGAAGACCTATCCACTTAGAAATTAATGTGCCCCCCCCTTTCCATCTTCAAAGCCAGCAATGTAGCATCTCTCTGAGCCTTCTTATGGCATTACATTTCTTTTTTTACCCCAGCTCAAATATGACCTGAGGAAAGAGATCTTTGCTCTTAAGGACTCATGTGATTAATGGGTTCACCTGAATAATCCAGGAAAATCTCCCCCTCTCAAGGCCTTTAAATTAATCACATCTGCAAAGTATCTTTTTTTTTTTACTTTACTTTATTTATTTCTCACCCTCCCACCCCATTGTTGTTTGTGGTTGCTGTCTGCTGTCTGTGTCCATTTGCTGTGTGCTCTCTGTGTCTGCTCGTTTTCTCTTTAGGAGGCACTGGGAACGGAACCTGGGACCTCCCATGTGGAAGAGAGGTGCTCAATCACTTGAGCCATCTCACCTCCCTGGTTTGTTGTGTCTCTCATTGTCTTTCCCCTTTGTGTCTCTTTTGTTGCATCATCTGTGGTGTCAGCTTGCCTCACCTGCCCACCGTGCCAGCTTGCCTTCTCCAGGAGGCACTGGGAACCTAACCAGGGATCTCCCACATGGTAGGCGGAAGCCCAATTGCTTGAGCCATATCCATTTTCCTGCAAAATATCTTTTGCCATGTAAGCTAACTTTTTCACAGGTCTAGGGATGAGGATGTGGATATCTTTGGGAGCCATTATTCTGTCTACCATATCTATTTTAAGTACATTTCACTGGCTTTAGTTTTGCTCACATTTGATTTTAAATTGCCAAGCAAAAATAGGAGGATAAAAGAGGGGAAAGAATACATGAAAAACTAATATCGATATCAACTTCAGTTTGGAAAACACGCTTAAATATTTACCATCCTATATGTATTTAGGTTAAGCAATAGAGTCCCATTATTGATTGTATTTTTTTATATACTCCATTTTATTGTAAGAAAGACAAATGTCCTCACTTCACAGTCAGCTCATGTATCATTTGATCCACTGGTTGCCATGGAGATCACCCATTTTAAGTACATATTTGATAGCATAGGGATCTGCATAACATGATGTGATGTGAATGGGCATGCGTTCTGATGCCTATTTTTTCATTCCTTAAAAAACTCTTTTCCTTTTATCTTTTTTAAAATCTGACCTCTTACCACAGTTTCTTTAGCTTTATTGATATTTTCAGATGTTAGTTAGAATGACATACATTTTTTTGCACACTAAAATGGCTTTAAGTGAAGGAAAACTTTATTCCTTGGTTTTGATGAAATTGTTTAAATCAATATAAAGAAATACATTCTTAAATAAATTTTAGGTGGATTACCTTAGGTGAATTAGCATTATTTAGGGACTGAATTCAATCTGAAAAATATGTATTTTGAATACAACATACTTAATTGAATCGATCCACAAATTATATGTAGTGCATCAATATAAATATATAATGTCAATTTGTTGGATGTATCAGGTATAAGTCATATATATATATTATACAGCAATTATTATTTTATAAGTGCATTATAGTAATTTATTGTTAGTGCGGAAATCTCCTGGGCCATTGCCATTGAGGAGTTGGGGTGGGAGCTGGTTACCTATATTTTCTAAGGAGAATTTTTAATTATATAAAAGCTCAAGTCAAACTAATTGGGGTAAAACAGGGCACTCATAAAGCTATAAAAAGAGCAGGGATGCAGGAGGGCCTTAGTGATAACTCCACTGTGGGATTTTAATGTGGCCAGGGCTCTTGTCTCTCTGTCTGTTGTGGCTTCTTTTCTTTTTATGTTGTTTCAGATCTCTCATCCCTCAGACTGTTTTCTTCTGTAATAGAATAAGTGCTTACTGGGCATTCCTAAGTCTTATCACTTCTGACCCCTCCCCATCCCAAAGGACTGACCCTCTTCTCATAGTTCTAATTCAGGAAAAACCTAAGGAAGGAGTCTGATTGTCTCTGCTTGGTCAAGATCCCCACAGGATAAGTCATCTTCAGGCAGAGGGGCAAGGTCACATAGCATCAGCATGACCATTGGCCTTTCCCATGTGTAGGAATGGCTTTGAGCTTGGCTGCCACCTCACTTGGTTTCTGCCACCTCTGGTCATTGTCTTGATACTATTTGGCTCATATCTCACTGTGGTCAACTGTCTCTCCTCTTTTTGACCAAATGCATGTTATTATATCTGTCTATTTACTACAATATAACACACTTTAATTTATCCTACCAGAGCATGTCTTCTAACTAATATAGAACTGCACCTATGCATATCACTTGTACCTGTGACTTTGGGTTTCATATTTTCAGTTCTTCATAGAGTGCATTAGAATATATGGATTGTTATGTTCTTGTTCTTTGTCTTCATCAATATCAATACTAGTATTGATTTAATGACTTGATTTCACAAAATATTGTTAAAGGACATCTGTCTCTCTGTCACCTCTATCTTTATCTTTTCCCTTTTTCTGTAATTGCTTCTGTCCCTCACTCATGCCATCTTCGTTTTCTATAGTAATAAATGAAACATGGCTGTTATTTTTCTTTGATAAAGGCATAGGTTACAAGTTCTGCTTTCGATGATAAAAAACTATCATTCTGGGCTATGGCATGTTTATTTCTTGGGGAGTGTGGGCAGCAGTCAATTAACTTCCCCTCCTCCACATTTCCTTGTCTTCTTACATCAATGATTATGTAGAGACTTGGGAGAGAAGACATATAGAAGATAATACGTATCTAAAAAAAAAGATGAATATGACCACCAAATAACATTTTTTTGAATATGAACTTATGTAGTTCTGAATTTAGAATAAAAAAGTTTAACAACACAAAAATGAAACATTTATTGAGTGCTCACTAGATTTTTCTTAATCCATTGTAAAAAGATAGATATGGCAAAAATCACATTTATTTAATATTTATTTTCTCCTAGGCACTCTAATTTCTGTATATGCATTTTTTATTCAACCCTCAAACAATTTATGGCATAGGTATTATTACTACTCCCCATTTACAGTTGAGGAAATTATAGTTTATCACCTTTCTCTGAATCCTACAGCCAGTAGTATTAAAACCAGAATTAGAACACAAGCTATCAGATTCTAGAGCTTGCACTCATAACCATCCATGGTGGAATCACAGAAAAATAATGAATTTTATAATCTAATGAATGTTATGCAAACAATATGAAAGTGTTATGTGACCAGAATGAAAGATATGATTAAATCTATGTATGGGTAGGCTGGGTGTAGAGATCACATTGAGGAAAACTTCATACAGGAGGGGAATTTAGGCTGTGTTTTGAAGAATTAGGTTGTCATCAGGCAGAGAAAGAGAAGAAGGATCTGTGCCTTAGATCCTTAGATTAGCATGATCTAAGGCACAAAAGTTTCCAATTGCATGAGATGTTAGACAAATAGAGAGTGGGAGTAATGAGAGAAGGAAGAAAAAGATTGGAAATAGCCTTAAACATGCTACTAATGAGTTTAGACTTATCCTCTACCAAGAGGAGAGGAATGACTTGAGTCACCCCAACAATCCAGGTGGATTCTGGGTTAGAAAAAAAAAAAAGCAGGGGTAATGTGAATAGAAAGGTGAAATCAGTAGGATTAATGGGTGATAAGGGAAAGAAAGCATTCTTGAATAACTTGACATGAACAGTTCTGTCTTGAGGTATTGGATAGATTTTTACTCTATTAACCAAGAACAAATGGGTAAAAGAAGTTTGGGTAGAATGAATGAAGAAGGTAGGCTCAGGGCAAAGAGAATGAGTTGTTTTGAACCTGTTGCTTTTGGATATCATCGAACTGGTAATAATCAGTTAATAGGGAGACTGTGGAGGTGGTGATAAATGAATGCATGGGAGTGGATGGATAGTTTAGAGAGTGCGGGGCAATTACTCTGGGAGAGACCCCCTCCAAGCCCTGGAAGGCTGATTAATAGGAAAGCTTTTGCGTGGACCAGACATGTCTGCATAATCATGAAGCATAACATATACTGAAAAGTGCATAAGACATAAGTGAATATGTAAAAACATATCCATTATTACAACCACTGCCCAAATAAAAAATTGAACACTTTGAGCACCCAGAAGCTCCTACGTGTCTCTTTTGACCATGCTCCCCTTCTCCCCACCAGGGGTAATTATTATTTTGACTTTTATTGTAATCATTACCCTGAGCTATTTTAAGTTTCAAGATTCATGTATGAATCTTAAATAATATATTTGTTTTTTTTTTCTCCTGATTTTAAACTATGTATAAATGGAATCATAGTGTAAGTTTTCTTTGATGTCTTACATCTTTCACCCAGCATTGTGTTTGTAAGATTCATCAGTATTGTTGTGAGTACTTTTATTTTGTTTATTTTCATTGTTCTATAGTGCCTCCATTGCATGAATATACCAAAGTTTGAACTTGAGTTATTTTCAGTTTGTATACCTTTCTTCAGAGTATACACCCAGAATTGAAATCGCTGTCTCACAGTGTGTGCTTGTTCTTATAACTGATTACATAATGCCAAATTGTTCTCCAAAGTGTTTGTGTCAATTTCAATCACCCCAGCAGTGTATGATAACTTCTATTGCTCCATACTCTTGCTAATATTTGATACAGTTGTACTTTTAATTTTTTTTCTAATCTGGTATGTGTGTAATGTTATGTGTTATAGACTTCATTAGTATTGCCTTGATTTCTGATTAGATTAAGGAAATTTTCTTTTTTTTAGGGTCCATTTGAAATGCACATCGAGGCTTTCTTGTCTATCTTTTTATCTAATTTTCTGTTCTCTTCTTTTGATTTGTTGTTCTTTATGGATTCTTGATACAATCTTTTGTTATGAATATCTTCTCCAATTCTGTGGGCTATCTTTTTACTCTTTTAATAGCATCTTTGAAAAACAGGAGTTGTTAGATTTCATGAAGTACAATTTACCAATTTTTACTTTTTGGCTACTGTCTTTTGTATTTTGTTTAAGAAATCTTTCTCTATCCCAAGATCAAGTAGATGTTCTTCTCTATTGGTCTATAACCTAAAAAGCAGAACCTTAATCTTCTAGGTGATAATTTTAGAAGAGCTTCTTTTAGATCACAGGGTAGGAAGAGATTTCTTAAATAAGGCACAAAATATCTATCACCATGTTGATTTTTATTTTGTGTACAATATGAGGTCAGAGTCCAAATTCATTTTTCCACATAGATATCCAATTGTCATAGTATAATTTATCAAAGGCTATTCTTCCCCCACTGCTCTGCATGCTACCTTTTTCATAATAGTTCTGTTGTTTTTATATTTGTCTACTTGTCTAATATGTGCCAATTCCACACTCTCTTAATTGAGAGCTACTGAAACAAGTTCCTCCATCTTGTTCTTCCTCTTGAAGTGTGTCTTGGTTATACATGTTCTTTTATTTTTCCATATAAATTTTAGAATTTGTTAGTCAAGTTCCTCAAAACACCCTACCGGTATTTGATTGGTATTGTATTGAATCTCTAGAACTATTTGGGAAGAATTAACATGGTTTCAATACTGTGTCTTACAAACTAGCCTCATAGATATATCTCCAATTATTAATCTTCATTAGTATTTTTCAGTAGCATTTTGTAGTTTTTCCTGTGGAAGTCTTACACATCTTTTATTAGATTTATTCTTAAATATTTGGTATTTTTGATGTTATTATAAATGATATCTTTTAAAGATATCATTTTCTGTGTGTAGCTTGTATAGGAAAATGCATTGAATTTACATATTAATTTTGTCCCCAACAAATTTACCATGTCTCTTATTAATTCTAGTAATTTATGTGTAGATTTTGATAGATTTTCTATGTAAATAATCAAAAGATTTCTATGTAAATATCAGAGTGTAATGACCGTTTTGTTGGTTCCTTTAAAATTCTTGTTCCAGTTATTTCTTTACTTGCCTTACTGCACTGTTGATGACTTAATTAAAATGGTGAGTAAAAGTGTGGATAGAAAGCATCTTTGTCCTTTTCCCCATTTCAGAGTGAAAATTTGCAATTCACCACTTATATTGATATTTGCTATAGATTTTTTTGGTAGATATTCATATTCAATATTACTAAATTTCCTTCTATTTTCACCTACTAAAAGTTTTTCTTTTATATAACACCTACAGATCGTGAATTTTACCAAATGTGCTTTCTGTATCTATTAAGATGATTGCATGATTTTAATTCTTTAATCTGATTATGTGGTAAATTAAACTTACTATATAATATTAAATTGACCATGGATTCCTAATATAAAACCAATTTGGTCAGGATGTATTATTATTTTTATATAATTATGGTTTCTGTTTGCTAATATTTTGTTTAGGATTTTTCAATTATGTATAGGAGTGAAATTAGCTATTAATATTCCTTTGTTTGTCCTGTCATTGTCAAGGTTTTGTGGGTTCATAAAATGAGTTGAGAAATATACATGTTTCTCTATTCTCTGGAAGAATTTCATAAATTGAAATTACTTCTGCCTTGAGTGGACGGTAGAATTTGCCAGTAAAGCTGTCTGCTGGACCTGAGTTTTCTTTGTGGGAAAATTATTGATCACAGGTATGATTTCTAGATAAATCAGCTTTCCCCCATACTTTTAAAAAAGAAATGAGCTCCTTTCTTTTTAAAATTAGCATTTAAAAAGGTATTGTAACATCTTGTACTTGTAACATCTTATTATAAGCATTTTAATGACTATAGAAATAATCTGTGGCTTAAAATCATGGTGACTTCCTCAAGAGAGGATTTTCATTTTCTGGACATACCTCTTGGGTCTTAGAGTCTCCTGTATTTTGGACTGGTAACTCTTCACTCTCTTCCTTGATGTTTTTAAAACATGTTTTAAAATTTTTATTTCAGCCTTTTTGGTGGTTCTCAGCAGGAAAGATGGTCCTGGTTATGTCATCTGTCTTTACTGAAATTATATGTTCCTTTCCTTCAGATGTTTACTGAAAAGACACTGGCTACCTTATTTACATTTTAAACTTCCATAAACTCATTTCCTGATTAATTTTTTTCCTTAGCATTTATCACTATCTAACAGATGATATATTTTATTATCTTGGTTTTTGCTCATTTCTATCTTTCCTTCTTTCATCCATATTGTGAGGGATTTTTGATTCTTTTGTTTACTAATATCCACTCCTCCATTTCCAGGATTTAGAACAGTGCCTGGCATATAGCAGATGCACAATACATTTTTGAATGAATACATGAAGAACAGGCTCCTACTGTTCAGGAGCTTTTAAGGTAATTCTTTATATAGGCTAGTTCTCTGCCAGGGCTGGTAGAACACTCACTAGGGACCCCTCTCTTACATCCATGTGACAGCACATCCAGTTGTGATATAAGGAAGTAGATCCAGACAGATGAGTGGCCCAAAGTGATCTTCTGGGTGTTCCACTCTTTTTCAGATAGAGCATATTTTCTTTCCTTTCATTCTTGCATTGTTTGTTTGGTACCTATTTTATCCTAGGTGATACACTTATGGCACACATCATAGAGATGAAAAAGACTTGTTCCAGTTCAGGTATTCCTGCACCACCTGAGGAATGGATACAGATATACAACCATGAAATTACAGAAGGTGATACTTGCCGTGAGAGGAAAAATGATGGGACTGGTTCTGCTCCAGAGTGTAGGCTGGGTTCTGGACAGCCGCTGGAGGAGGAGCCATCTCAAATGAGCTTTGAAAGCTGAGGAGGCATTTACAAGACAGAAGAGACAGAAGTCATTGAAGAGAGATGAAATGGCATATGCACTAGCATGTTTAGGAAAGAGTAAAGACCTCAGCAGGGGTGGGAAATGGCAGTAGGAGGTTCAAAAGGCATTTTGGAGGTAGAAGTGACAAAACTTGCTGTTCATTTGAATGTAAGAGTTGAAAAAAGGACAATGCCAAAGATGACCTCAATGTTTAAGCTTCTGAATAAGTTAACCAATAAAGAGAATATTAAGTTCTAAAAACATGGAACTCTTGAAGTGATTGTGTGAGTCTGGACCACTAAAATTCTACTCTGAGGTTCAGGAATGTGTGGATGGGGTTACTAATAGAGGCTTGTACTGCTTCAGATGGTCACGAACCCTAACCAAGTACTTAGTGCCATAGACAGAGTGTCTAAGTGCACCCTGTGGGTCAAAGAGCATAACAAAACACATTTACTCTACATTAATTTTAAGCTTTTAAAAGGAGACTTTTTTTTTTTTTTTTTTTTTTTTTTGGCTTTGGGAGTTATCATATTAAGGAGAAATCTGAAAGGCAGAAAAATTATAGTATATGTATTCTCCTTGTTATGTGTAATTTCAATAGAAAAAGAGCATTTACATTAAAGTTCTTTGGAAGGAAGGGAAATACAGTAATCAACTCATGACAGAGGTGACCCACCTTTACTTTTTTTCCTCCCCATTCTTGTATTTTTAGAAGAGTTCATTGGAGAAAATTTGGTTAATTGGGGGAATGGTAATTGGTGATTTTCCTGGTTGTTGGAGGATAAAAAAAGACTCATTGCACTCCATTGAAGACACACAAAAAAAGAGATATCCTCATTAACTTGAGGGGCCTTGATATATCTATACTCTTTACTAGAACATGAATTATTTCCTTGATATCATTTCAATGGAGCTGGCCTAATTGTTAAAAGTTTAGTCAGGGAGGTAAAACGGGAGCTTCTGTGCTGATAGTAATTTTCTGTTACTTGATTGCCAGTGTATTCACTTATAAAATTCATCTAGCTGAACACTTGAAATTTATAAATTTTTCAACATGAATTTTATATTTCTGTAAAATGTTTACCAAAAAACAATGGTACGTGTTTAAGACATACATAATGTGGTTATGTCTTATGCTTCTTTTTTTTTTTTTCCACTACATGTTCTGCAGTGGAATTATTTGTTTAGAGATCCTATGTACTGTTTGTTTTTGTCTATGGGATTTGCATATGTTTTCAGGTAGCCACATAAAAATTGCATTACTCCAAGCAAACTGGTTTTAAAAAATACAGAATGTGCTCTGTGTATGTCTGGTGATTTAAGGTTTTCCAAACAGTGTTCAGAGATTCCATTTATGAGCCCAAATTGCAAACTAAAACTTAGAAAAATGCTTCCCCTAGGTGAAGTTAACTTGCCTGGGACAGAAGACGTTTTTAAGGATGCCAGCTTGCCCACTGTATGGCCAAGTGTTTATTCAGCTGAGGCTTGGATGAAAGCCACCACATCAATGTCACAGTCTCTCAGCACATGTGAGGAAAATACATGTGATACATAGCAAATTAGGTGTCATGCTCTGGGAAGGGCGGAATGGGATTGATTTGCCACTTTTAGCAATGCTCTTTTACTGTCAGCTGTGGCTTTGAGAAACGCATTAGAGATTCTTGTCACAGATGTTTCTTTCATAAACTGTTGTGGGAGAATGACATTCTGCAAAAATGGTTTACTACTCTTCTTTCTTCTCTTGGGGAAACAAAGTACGCGCGCGATCTTAGCCAAATGGACTCAAGGAACGCTCTTCATTTATACCACAATAGCGTTAAGGATCATGACATTTACAAAGTTGATTTTAGAACTCTGTTGGCAAATGTAGTGTGTTGAGGTATTTATTCAATGTATGTACCATTGAGAAGGTTTTGTAAGACTCGTTATGGGGAAGGGTAGAAATCAGCTCATTGGGTGTTTAAAACTGAAATTTTAAAAATGCTTGTACAATTTTTATTTAATGGTTTATAATCAATTAAGCTAATTAATCTTTTTGGCATATTGCCGCTCCACAAAAACTATTAAATTATGAGATGTTAAACATTCTTTCTAGCTCAGCCATTTTTGTTTATAAGATAATGAAGTTTATGAAAAATAATATTTGTAGGAAAAATGATGCTTCATAGAAATATTTGTCCGTAATTCTAAAATTAAAGGACATGAACTGCTTATGCATTGAGAATTTTAATTTATCACTTGCATTTGGTATAATGTTCACTGAGAATTTGGTGAATAACTGTAAGCATTCTGCATGTAAGTATTTTCCTGCTGAACACAAATAGTTACTATAGCAACTGCAACATCACATGGGATCTAAGCTATAGAAAGAATATTTTACAAAAAAGCATGTTATCCATGTGCCATATTTATTTTCCTACTTTATACTGTGTACAAGTTAGAATATTTTCCTCTGATGCCATGTGAATTTCCAGTGTTTAATCATTCATTAAAGGTTTATCCCCTCCCCTTAAATTGTACATTGCCTACAGAAGAATTTTTGTGTTTTAAAAATATGTTTCCCACACATGCATTGAGGTATATAAATGTCCCTTGCCAGCTTAGATATTAAAGGTTAAACTAGGGCAATTGCTTATTTTTTTTTTTAAAGCGAGTTGGTTATGTTTCGAAATGTACAGGAAAAAATCATGCGCTGCATTGTTTTGAAGAGTAATAAAAGAAAACAGCATTAGGGCAGGTCATGTTTGCTTATTGAAACAAAGTCTTTTGTTTTCTTTCACTAGGTTGCAAATATAGTCTTTAAATGTTTATTTTAGAAGACTTCCATCCACTTTGCTGTCAGAGAACTTAATTTTTTTTCCTGATTAATTGAGTGTAAAAACAGATGGCATCTTCATTTTTGATATCAATGAGTTCAAAAAATATTATTTTCCTAAAAATATTTTTTAAAGGATAAATATCTAGTAGTTTACTCATTGTCAGCCTAGATTGAATCCTCTCTGGGAGGTAGAAACATGTCGTGGGGATTTTCTATGTAACTAAATGCTGATACTGTGTTTCACACTTTGAGTCTGTTCTACAGTGGAGGGATTAAGACTTTTTACCAAAGCAGCTTTCTACAGCTGCTACTTTTGTGAAATGTGCTGTGTTCTCTGGAAGTTTTGCTAGATAACAGGCTCACTGAACTAGGGTGGAACTAGACTTAATTTTTTTTTCATTTCCTTCCTTTGTGAATTCTAGATTTGAGGCTGTGGTTTGAAAAACTGAAGGTCACGAGGACTGAGAGAAATCTTTAGAGGGTCTCTTCTACCTTCCAAACTTTAAAAAACACCATAGAGGGAAGTGGATGTGGCTCAAGCAGTTGGGCACCCACCTACCATATTGGAGGTCACAGGTTCAGTTCCTGGTGCCTCCTAAAGAAGATGAGCAAGACAGTGAGCTGACGTGACAGGTAGTGTGGCAAACTGATGCAACAAGATGACACATCAAGATGACTCCAAGAAAAGACTCAGCTAGGAAATACAATGACAGACACAAAAAAGCAGAGCTGGCTTAAGGGATTGGGTGCCTCCCTCCCACATGGGAGG
>JAKSZT010053887.1:85801950-85895213 GCA_026826555.1 Tolypeutes matacus
TCCAGGATCGAATCCTGGTGAAGACTGGAGGAGGAGGATGGGAAGAGATGGCAGGAAACAGATACAGAGAATTGCCCAGAGAATGGACACAAAACAGCAAATGGGGAAGGGGGGTTTAAAATGGATAAAGTAAATAAATAAATCTTAAAAAAAAAAAAAAAAAAAAAACTTAATAGATGCTCAGAATTCAATCTTAGCCTCACTGCAGAACAAATGAGGAAATCGTATTATTGCTTCATTAGTAGGGCTTTTTTTTTTATTTTAAGAGCCTAATACTATCAAGCACCCCATGTACTCTATGATTTCTCCACTCCCAATGATGATCAAAGTCCAAGACAAATCATTTCTGTTCTTATGCAGTATAGAAAATTTCAGTTGGAAGGAAGTGGCAGTGGGATGTAATGAGGTGGAGGTCTCAAAAGGGAAAGGTAAACATAAAATGATGACCATCAGGGATTTCTACCTACAAAATCTAAACAATCCAGAAAGAGTGATGCTATATGAACTGGGAATTAGGCACAAACGCCTATTTCTTGCTTCTGCCCCTACCATAACTGGGCTGTGTGGTGTTTCTTTCTGTATCAATGAGTTGGTCCCTGGGTTCACTTTGAACTTAAACTGGGGACCATCATCATGCTTTTCTCCCTCTAAGTTTGTTTAGTGGTCCTGTACCTGCATCAAAGGGACATCCCTACATGCTCTGGTAAATATACCCAAGGAGTCCCTTGTGCACACCTAAAGAACTCACTTCTTTCAAAGACTTCAAGTATAAATATATGTTTGGTATCATGAACAGCCCTTATAACTTATACCAGGTCCAGAATGAAGGCATTTGGGAGAGTAATTCAGATAATTTGTTTCATTAGAGTACAGTATATACCTCCCAGACATTCCTCAATGCTCTTCAGCCTTAAAGAACAGCCTAAAATCATGAAATTTATTATTACCTTTTTTTCTCAGGATTGATCTTTGTCAAAGTGTGACTTCTAAAGATAAGGAGTAATATCCTTTGCATTCAGTAACTAATGTTATTGCAAAGTGTTCATTATTTATAAAGTAATTTTCTTTAAAAACTCACCCCAGTGTTGTCAAGTGTTTGCTACATTCAATACAATCCTGGCTGGCTCATATACCTTACTGTCTTTTTCTCCCCACAGCTGAGATCACCTGCAGGGTCAGCTTCTTATTTGAGTTTCCAAAACTAACCCTACCTTTAGGCAAGAAGCAATTAAGAAGTCCTAGGCAACACCCAAGTTGCAGCATCTTGTATGTTTATTAAGTGAACTTTGGAGTCCAATGGACTGTTACTTGAATATCATCTCATCCACTGCTAAGAACTGGGACTTCCTATTTAATATCCCTGAGCCTCAGTTTTCTCATCCACACGATGAGGATAATACCTATATCACTGAATTGTCATGAGGATTAAAAAAGATTATGTATGTAGAACAGAGAATTATACATGTAAAAGGGCCTCAATAAATATTAGTTCTTTTTGCTAGTTCCCTTTTCTTCTTGTATGTTTCCCCCCTCTCTGACCAGTTATTATTACTTGCTACTTGTGTCATACATTCCTCAATCCAAAATGATTCATTCAAGTGGTCAAGTAGTTGCACAAAGAGTTTTCAGGACCATGGAGAGAGCTCACAGGACTTTCGCCCCAAAATAAATTAGTTCTGCTGTGCTTGGGGTTAGTTTGTTGTAAATATATTCTGAGGGTCTATATAGATACCATATTAAGTTCACGAGAAGTAGCATAGGACAAAACAGACAAGCCTCAGAACGTGTGATGTTTATGGTCTAGTGAAGAATAAATAGAGACTAAACAATTGGACACCAACCCCCGAAGAAAGAAACGTAAGTACCAACTGGATAGGTATTATGAAGAAAAAAGTTCAAAGCCCTACAAGGGGAATCCTTACTAATCTTGGGGACTGGGAGAGCATTATCAGGAATGACTTTCCTGAAAGGTGACATTTTTGCTGAAATATATGGAATGAATAACAAAGCACAGAGAATGACTGAAGAGCATTCCTGGAGCAAAATATTTTGAAGAACTTAAGAAAGGCCAGTATAATGATGGGAGACATGTGGATCTGGAACATTAATATTTTCATTTTACCTATTCTGTTTTTAATGTACACTAATTACAATATTTAAAATCCGGGCTATATAAATATTTGAGATCTCTTTAAATATTTTAAGATCTGGCCACACTGAGCTTGGGCATTTCTACATGAAGATAGATAACCCCTTCACCAGACTGACAAAGCGTGAACCCTCCAGTTTGCCACAGTCCCCATCTGGTCAGGTTTACTCATATTTGTTTTCTGCTCATCCTCTGTAGTTCTGTAAGTTTTCAGTCTCTGATTTTGTTTCTGCCTTACCCACAGATACAACCCTTATTTTGTATGTCAATATGGAAAGCAGGTCATTGTGTTGCTTCTTATTGTTATGCCTTGCTAGCTATCCTGTCTAGAATATTTTTCAAGGCATCAGTGTTATCATTCCACATTTTTAGCATGAGGCTCTCTGATCATGAACGGCTGCTACCCATGTTGCTATGCTTCACCAACCTATTGGAAGAGCCTTGGTAAGTTTATTTGTTTTACCAGATGTTTTCTTTGACCATCCACTCAGATACTCTTTTTTTTGTCTCCTTGTAGACATGTTATTCAGTAGTAGTTCAATATTAAACCAATCCCAGTCAACAGATATTGTCCCAGGCCTCAGACTCTTGCAGTCTTTTTTTATCTTTCATTCATTAGACATGGTGAAGTCATTTCTCAAGTTATGTCAGAAAGATTAGTTTCGAGAAGCACTTTTTTAAAAGCAATAACAATATGTAGAGGAAGGATATGTTTCTGATAAACCCTCAATTAATTGGAACTCAAAAATTAAAAATTTTTGTACTTTACTTCTAAGAGAAAGAGGCAAATAAAAGGAGGAAAAAGTTTCAAACACAAAGATATACCTTTCCAGATTCAGTGCAGTCTCCTGAACCTCTTTACCTCCACTTCTGAACTAATTTTCAGTGGGAATTAATATTCTTAATGGACATTACAAGAGACACTACAAGATCCAGGTCATAAAAGAAATGCACAGTCATATGAAAAGCATTTCTCACAAACTAAAAAAGGAAAGCTCCCAGCCTAGTGCCTTGTGCACAGTAATGGCCTAATATTTTATGAATAGAGTCAAATGCAGACTAGTGTATTTTACAAGGTTGTAGCATTAAACTTAAACACAAAATTCACTTACCTATGATGCCCCTACCATCCCTAAAGCATTAGAGATTTTGTTGGACTTTGAAAGGCTTCTATTGAAGATGTTAATAAGCAAGTGGATGTCACATAAATAGCGTAATTTGTAGACGTTTGTTTAAAAAAAAAAAAAAAAAGGTTGTCCAAGGGACTTCCCTTCAGAGATTGGTTGAAATCACTTCCTGTTCTGGCAGCAGCTGCACCATCTCCCTTGCTGTACATCTTGTTAGCATCCTACTCACAGCTTTTTTTTCCTTTTTGCTAGTGTTAATGGTCCTTTTCCTAACAGCATCCAAGGAGAGGCCCAAACCCCATCAGCTTTCTGTCCACTGGCCATTGTCATTTCAACTTGTATCACTGTAGTCTTTATCAATTTTCCCAGCAATCCTGAGGTAACTATGCATTTCAGGATTCTGCTAACATTTGTCTCTTACTACAAAGAGCTTTAGGGAAAAAATTATTCCAAATGGATGTTTTAGTCACTAAATTTATTGGGAGTTTAAATTAAAATAAAAATGATATGCTTTGTACATGTATTTTTTTTTGTACTTAAGCCTTTAATGCCAGCTAAATAACAAAGGGGGCCATTAATGTAAAATTCAGCCTAAAGTCAATTGTATTACAAGCACTCTTAATGCTTGTACATTCTTAATGTAACAAGAAGTATGAAAGGCACTTAATTTGATACAGCTGTATGCAAATTTGCTTTAAACTGCTGAAGGTTAGAAACAGACATTATTTTAATCTTGAAAAATAAACCAGTGAGTGTCTAGCATTTGAGTCTGTTAAACTCATCTACTAATGATTCCCCCATTAAACCATAATAAAGTGTTTGAAAGTTGATCCAGCCCTTTGCACATGGTAAACAAAGAGAGTAGAACTACAGCAAGCTCTGCCAAAAACCAGCAAGAGTATTCTTGAATATATACATCCTCATGCAGCTGTCATTCACCCCTGCTGTATTATATATTTTGAGATAATTAAACAAACATATGTGACATTTATCTAAAACTCACAAATTTGCCTTCTGGGAATGAAGCACAATCCATAGTCTGATTCAGAAAGCAATTATTCAGCTGAAGGTGAATCAGGATTTTACAGATGAAAGAATGCAATATTCACAAATAAAAATGTTGGGTCAAGGTTCAAAAATTTGCTTCCTCAAATGCTACAGGGAAGCATGCAAAATAATTCTTCGTTATTATTTCCAGGCATACTACATTGTACTGTATGTTGTTCTCAAGTAGAAAGCTAAAGTACACCTGCATGCATCTATAAATAAATTGTTTATTAAATTATGAATTGCATAGGTGGTTTTCTGAAATAAATTTTCAAAACCTCAATAGGAAAAAGAAAGTTAGAAATGGTCTCATAGACTAAATGAATCATTCCTTGCTGGGTGGGTTTACTGTCCTTAAGCAAAATAACTGGAGTGATGTGAAGATTGTTTAAATCCTGCCTTCTTAAAGTTTCATAATACCTTTAATTTTTTTAAATAAATGTAAGACATACCTTGAATAAACTCCAAGATAAATATGCATCAAAATCAAACATACTACTACAATGCCCACTATTATTATAATCGTTTTAGTAAAATAAAATTCAAAGATATTTAAAAATAGTTATTATTCTTGTCAGTCTTGTTCCCATGCTTAATCCAAAAAAAAACAAAAAACAAAAAACAAACAAAGAAACAAACAAAAAACCAGGTCATTTATCTTTCATAGCAATCTCCACAAAAAGAACAAGAAGAGAAAAAAAATGGAAGGGAAAGAAAGAGAAAAATATTCAATTTATTCAACAAATATGTAATGATATTCTATTATGTGTCAGGCATTATGTGAGATGCAAGGGATACAATGATGGGAAAGACAAGATTCGTATCTTCACAGATCTTTCAGTAGCATTTGAGGATCTAGATATTAATTAGATAATGATACAGCATAATGCAAAAGTTACAATTAGAATGAATGCTAAAAAGTTTTCTATGAAAACTTATAATAGGAGGTTAGGTAAAATATCCTGAAGGGGTGAAAGTAGAACTAAGATTTAAAGATTAGCAGGAGTGGGGGGAACATGAAGAGAGTAAGAAGTGTTCTCAGCAAAAGCACATGTGCAAAGGCCCTGTGGCTTGTTTGAAGATAGAAAAGTTAAGGAACTGGAAAAATGCCAATAAGGCATGGAAATATATTGCTAAATGAAGCTGGAGAGGTAGTTCGAAGCCATACCACACAAGGTCTTATAGGTCATGTTTAAGGTCTTTTTCTTTATCCTAAGGGTAATGGGCGTCTATTGAAGACTAATTTCAAGCAGAGATTTGACATCACCAAATATGCATTTCAAAAGGAAAAGAAAGAGAATTTGATCCATTCCCTACCATGGGCCTCATCCTGCATTCTCTGGTTCCGTTCTCCTCTCTGTCTTTGGCTCTAGTTCTTGCTGTCTGCACCACTATGCCCTGCTCTGAAGAGACCCCCGCCATCTCCCCCAGCAAGCAGTGCAGACTATGAAGGAGGGCAGCGTGCTACCCCCTTTGCCCAGCTCTGGGAGCAGCCACAGCCCTGACCTGTACAGTGCCTATGACCAAGTAGTACCCATGGAAAGAGCCCTGTGAATACAAACATTCAGATAACCCTTCCTTCTGGGTGTTATGAATAGTAGCTCCACATTCTGGCTTGGCTGCTCGGCACTTCATAGATGTAGGCGCTGGTGTCATAGATAAAGATTATAGAGGAAATGTTGGTGTTGTGCTATTTAATTTTGACAAAGAAAAGTTTGAGGTGAAAAATGGTGATAGAATTACACAGCTGATTTGTGAATGGATTTTTTATTCAGGAATAGAGGAAGTTCAAGTTTTGGATGTCATTGACAGGGATTCAGGAGATTTTGGCTCTACTGGAAAGAATTAAAATTTATGCCAAGAATGGAAAACATACTTTTTTTCCTTAAAAATAATGCTTTCACTTAAAGTGTTTTTGGTGTTTGTGCTTCTATAAACCTATGAAGCTTTAACTCCTAAAAACATTTGGTTTTCTTAAAGTCAAGGAAAGGGCACCTCTAGTGGGATCACACAGAAACTTTCTTGTGTTTTTCTACTAATTGATTATTGTATGTAAATCTGCTTTGTTAATACAAGCACTTTCTTTTTCAGTTCATTTTATGTATAAATGTACTCCTACTGGAAAATATATATTATTTAATTCACTAAATGCTGCCCCTTCAATAATTTTGCTTTAATTGCTTTATAAACCATAAATAATATCTTTTATTCAATAAACTTGAATTATTTCACAGATACAAATTATTGCATAAGCTAAACTAAAAGACGATAAAAAGAAGTTAAAGTTAAAAAATAAAAAGGTAAGGAAAGTTTTCCCCCAAGATCAGGAACAAGACTAGGATTTCTGCTTTCACCGTAATGTTCAACATCATACTGAAAGTTCTAGCCAGAGCAATTCGGCAAGAAAAAGAAATAAAATATATCCAAATTAGAGAAGACGAAGAAAAATTATCTCTCTTCACATATGGCATGATCTTATGTATAGAAAAGCCCAAAGAATCCACAAAAAAGCAATTAGAGCTAATAAATAAATTCAGTAAAGTGGCAGGGTATAAGATCAACATGCAAAAATCAGTTGTGTTTCTATACACCAATAATGAATGATACAAAAAAGAAATCAAGAAAGCAATTCCATTTACAATAATATCTAAAAGAATAAAATATTTAGGAATAAATTTAGGCAAGTTTCAGTCTTGTACACTGAAAACTACAAAACATTGTTGAAAGAAATTTTAAAAGGCCTAAATAAATGGAAAGATACCCCAGGATTGTGGGTTAAAAAACAATATGGTTAAGATTTCAATACTACCCAAAGAGATTTTCAGGTTCAGCACAATCCTAATTAAAATTCCATCAGCTTTTTTTTCAGAAATGGAAAAGCCAATCATCAAATTCATATGGAATTACAAGGGGACCTGAACTATGTTGCAAAAGTAGAACAAATTTGGAGGACTTAAACTTCCCAATTTCAAAAGTTCCTACAAAGCCTCAGTAATCAAAATAGTATGGTACCGGCATAAGGACAGAAAAACTGACCAATAGAACAGATTTGAGAGTTCAAAAATAAACCCTCACATTTAAAGCTCATTTAAGTTTGACAAGATGTCAAGTCTACTCAATGGGAAAAGAATAATAGCTTTAACAAATGGAGCTGTGGATACTGGAAACACACATGAAAAGAATGACATTGGACCCCTACTTCACAGTATATATAAAAATTAACTCAAAATTAATCAATGACCTATATATAAGAGCTAAAACTTTAAAACTCTTAGAAGAAAACATAGAGAGAAATCTTCAGGAAGTTGTATTGGAAATGGATTCTTAGATATGACACCAAAAGTTGGAGCAAAAAAAAGAAAAAAAAAACAGATAAATTGAAATTCATCAAAATTTAAAAAAACTTTTGAGCATGAAAGGACATTATTAAGAAAGTGAAAAAACCTACAGAATGGGAGAAAATAGTTGCAATCATATATGTGATAAGGGTTTAATATTCAGAATGTATAAAATTCATACAAATTAAACAAAAGGACAAACAGTTCAATTAAATTGGGCAAAGGCCTTGAATAAACATTTCTCCAAGGAAGATATACAAATGGCCAATAAACACATGAAAAGATGCTTAACATCATTAGCCATGAAAGAAATGCAAATCAAAATCTCAATGAGGGAAGTGGATGTGACTCAACCACTTGGGCACCCGCTTACCACATGGGAGGTCATGGGTTCAGGTCCTGATGCCTCCTAAAAAAAGACAAACAGGCGCCACCTCCCGCCACCACAAGCTAGATGCTGCAACCTGCTGCAATTGAGCTAGATGCCACCCCCATCGCAACAAGCAGATGCCACAAGCCAGCAGACGCCACAGCCTATGGGGAACAGATGTGGCTCAAACCACTGGGCACTCACCACCCCTGTGGGAGGTCCTGGGTTCAATTCCCAGTGCCTCCTGAAGAAGACAAACAAATAATCAACAGACAGATAAGAGAACCATCTGGGGGAGGGAGGCACTGAATAAAGGAAAATAAAATAAATAAGATAAATCTTTGAAAAAAAAAAAAAAAAGAGTGCATCTGCCTTTGCACTGCAACAAATTTAAAAAAAAATTTTTTTTTTTAATCACAATGAGATCTCACTTCTTACCCACTAGGATGACTATAATTTTAAAAATAAAAGTAAATAACAAATGTTGGTTAGGATGTAGAGAATTGGTAACTCTTATACATTGTTGGTGGGAATGTAAATGGTGAAGCCACTGTGGAAAACAGGTTGGCAGTTCCTCAGAAATTTAAACATAAAATTACCATATGAATGACTCAGCAATTCCACTTCCAGAAATATACCCAAAAGAATTGAAAACAAGTACTCAGTCAGTTACTTGTAAATCAGTGTTCATAGCAGCATTATTCACAATAACCAAAAGGTGGAAGAAACTCAAGTATCCATCAATAGATAAATGGATAAACAAAATGTAGTCTGTCCATACAGTGGAATATTATCTTCCTATAGAAAGGAGTGAAGTTCTGAAAATGCTCTACTACATGGATGAACCTTGAAGACATCACGTTGAGTGAAATAAGCCAGACACAAAAGTACAAATATTGTATTAGTCCACTTATATGAAATACCTAAAATATGCAAATTCATAGATACAGAAATTAGGTTACCAAGGGCCAGAGGAAATATTGGAAGGGGAATGGTGAGTTACTCCTTAATGGGTGTGGAGTTTCCTTTCGGGAAATTTTTGTGATGAAAATGACTTGGTAATGTATGATGGTGTTGGTAGCAAAAACTGTGAACATAATAAATATCATTGAATTGTACACATGAAAATGACTAAAATGGGAAATTCTGTGTTATATATATATATGTTAACACAATAAAAATTTTTAAATATATGTCTGCTGTAGTGACGAGAAAAGATTGAAAGAGGACAAAAGTAAATTTAAAATTGCCAGTTAGGACTTTTCCAGATGAGAGAGAATGGTAACTTGGACTAGATTGCTAGAGTTAAGATGAAGAGAAGTGGCTGTATGAGAGAAATAATTCAGAAGTAATATTGATAGTAGTTAGTAATAAACTGCATATGGGGGCCAGGTTTTTGGCAGATAATTAAATAGACTGGTACCATTCATTCAGAATGAAAAAACTAAAAGAGGACTAGATATGAGTGGTGCAAGGGAGAAAACAATGTTGTATTTTGGACATGTTGAGCTTGAAGTGCTTTTGAAACATTCCAGGCAAAATGTCAACTCAAGAATAATCAATTAAAAGTTTATGTATTTCTCTATTCTACCTCTAAAAAATATTAATTTTCTGATGACCACACAAATTAACTTTTCTATTCTATATAAATAGTGTCAGGCATATTTGGAGATGTTATATGATAAAAATATAGTCATTGGTTTCCTACAAGTTGCTCAGAGTTCAGTTCTTTTTAATCCAACTTTTAAATCAACTTATTTGAAACACCTCCATTCCCTACATCAGAATTGTAGAAAAGATGGTATAAGAAATAAAAGAGGCCAAGCTAAAAGAAAGAAAATTATGAAGACTGGAAACGAGTAGTTAACCAGAAGGCTTAGCAGAGAGATATGTGATCCAGTAGCTTGAATTTCTCTCAAAATCACAGGAGAGGGTAAGCAGTAGTGGAAAGCACACCCTCTTTCACACTCCTAGACTTGACTTAGTGACAACAACAGATTTCAAGTACATTTGCTGAGTTATTAACTAAGAAACTGAAGTACGCAGTCTATGCTGCATATCAAAAAGATATAACAAGCACAGTAGTTTAAACGAGATAAAAGTTTCTCTCCAATGCAATTGTCCAGCAGAGACAGTTCAGGGATGGTAGTACAGCTTGGGACCACAAGGTCTGCCAGAAATGCAGGCCAATTCTATTTCAAAGCTCTGCCCTCCTCAAATCATGGCTCTTACTTTATAATCTAGGATAACTATTTCAGCCAATGAGAATGGAGAGAGAGGCAAGTGGAGCACGGGCCCATTACCTTGAAGGCATGATCCAAAACTGGAGTACAGTACTTTTGTTTACATCCTTTTGGCCAGAACTTGATCCTATGACCACATTAAGCTGCGAAAGAGACTGACAAAATATAGTCCTCGGGTATATATATGTGCTCAGCTAATTTTTTGGACAAGCAGCAACTTTAGCCACAGTTGGTATTCCATATGATTCTGTTCCAAGTCATTTAATGCATTCATTCAATAGGAAAGATTGAAGAGGACGACTAAGACCAACTCAGTCCCTGACTTCATGAGCTTAAAGTCTAATGATGGTGAGTGATAAATTCACCAGACTACATGGGAAACACATCTAACTTAATATGCAGGTAGGGGATTCAGAAAAAGTTTCCTGGATCTTGCTCTGAAGAATGAGTAGGGTATTCTAAGGCAAAGAGAATGGGAAAGAGTACTTTTGGCACAACATACAGTGTGTGCCAAAGCCTGAAAGTTAAAGAAAGCATGGCAAGTTGAAGAAATTGACATGACTTCTGTATAACGAGAGAATAAAATTTGTGGAAAATAAAGAGATATTAAATTTATACATATTATTTTTTAGTCTCATATTTTATTTACTCAAATAACATTGAAAATATTAGTGGACAATAAATGTAGTAGTTTTAATATAAAATTTACTTATTCATATATATTAAATAGCTGTTAAGGATGTCATACAATAAAAGATAGTCAATGGAAATAGCAAGTAATAAAAAAGCTTTGCGGAGAATGAACAAATCCCTGAAAATAATCTTTCATAAAGAAATAAAAAATAAAGGGTAATCTTATTATTGATAGAAGCTCAAGAAGAGATAATAAAGAAAAGGATTAATCCAAAATAACACAAGAAATTTTCCAGCACAGAGGAATATGATTCTCTCTACTGAAAGGGGCTTGTTACTATACTACATATCAATAAATTTTAAAAATATTGTTACACATGTGAATAAATTCTTTAAAAACATTAAAGTCACAAACAATGGATTTTGGATGTATATGACATCAGATTTCTTTTCATCGACATTGGGACTTAGAAAATAGCAATACACTGTCTAAAATTTTAGGGAAAATTATTTCCAACTAGAATCCTATATCCAGTCCAACTAACGATCAAGTGTGCAATAAAATAAAGGCATTTTTAGACAGGCACATTCTCAAAATACTTATTCCTTTGAACCTTTTCTCAAGAAGCTAATGGAGAATGTGTTCCAACAAAAAGAGGGTATGAATCAAGACTGAGGTAAATAGGAGATTCAGAATCAGAGGACTTAAACACAGAAGAGAAGTTATGTATTGGTAAGCATTTTAAAGAGATTTTGTACAAATGGAAAGATTTGGCCAGAGGTTCAAAGAAATTAAATGAAAAAGTAAGACAATTATTAACTTCAGGAAAAACAAAAAGTTATACAATAAAGGAAATGTAATCATAGGCTATTACTTGGCTTAAAAGTGAAAAATAATTATCTATTAAAAATAATAAGAGCAATAATTACATAATAAAAGTAATGAGGAAAAAAAATGAAATTTGGATCAATTGAAGGGTGAATAGATAGACAGTGTTTGGTCTCATCCAGCCAGAGCAAGGACCCCATCTTTCTGAAATTACATGGCTGTCAGAGCAATGACCAACACCCATGCACCTGCTTTTCTGTGTGATAAACTATGCGTGGAGCTCTGAGAAACCATGATCCTCTACCTTCCCTTGCTTGGAATCAGGAGCCTTTCCTTTTATCCCTACTAGAATCTTAGGTGATGGGGGATTTCATTAAAGCTTTCTCTGCCTACATTCTGTGAGATTGTCTCTACCTATGTGTAAAAACGATGCTCACTTAGGGGGAAGGACACACTACATTACACAATGAAGGAAAATCTGTCCCTAATCAGACCAATGCAGAAGCTAATACTTGGCTGACTCTCCAGGACTTAGTGTTTCTTGTCCAAGAAGAAATGGACCAACCCTCACAGGAGGAGCAGGCAAGGTGAGGGAGGAGCAAAAATGTTGAGGGACCAAGAAAGAGGAAACAGATCTGATGTAGGCTGTAGTTACAGGTGTGCCTGTACAGGTGTCCAGAGAACAGAATTAACTCTCAAAACCCTAACACCTTGTTGAATGTATGAGTTGGATTGCATCACTCACACCTGGAATTAAAAAGTAGGGGTACCTTCTACTGGATTCTGTGTCCAGCTTATTTTCTTACTTACGTGCTCTTCCTTCCTCCCCAATATGAGATATCTGGGTTAGACTACCCATTTTTCAGGTTCCCAATTAAGTCCTACCTTTTACAAAATACCTTCCAACTATTTATAGATTTCATAGATCTACCAGTCTGTTCCCTTACTCTAGCACTTCATTCTGCACTAATCAGGATATCTCCACTCAAATATATTATGAATGACTGAGGTATTTTTTAAAAAGTCTTATGTTTCTGCATTTCCCACAACCATTAGCACAAAACTAATTGCCTTGAGCGCACTGGGAAAATACTTTATTCTTATAGTTTGATATTAGTACACTTACACAGCAACCTACCACATGCCTATTAATGTAATGCAACCCAGTGTAAAAGTCATCAACCTATCACCATGAGAAATTTCTAATATTTCTGATGGTAATTTTTAAATTAATTTTTAAATGATTAAACTTTCCAAGAATGTTGTGAGACAGTTGTTAAACACAATCTATATTAAAAATAATAATTTGTATATTACAATAAAATTAATTATATTAAAATAAAAGTAAAATAGTCAAAACTCATCACTTCCTAATTATTTTACTACATTTTACTATTTTCTTGCTCATGGGGTTATTTGCATCTACCATATCTGTATGGTGAAATTACTATGTAATTTTGTGCTAATTACTATATAATTTTGTGCTATGGGTCATCTCTTCCCAACTCTGCCTTAAGTTACACCATGTTGATATCTTCAAATTGTGATATGTGTGTTTCTGTGATAGAATTGAAAAATGCTACAAAACCAGCCTCACTGTTTTGTTGATTTTTGTTGTCTACTCTGTTTAATGCAGGTTAAGCTTAAAAGAATGTCATATCTATAGACATTGCATTGTGAATAGTTCAAGAAATTGAAGAAATACTCTTCTAATGTTCAAAAATTATTATCCTAGTCAGTAAAGAAGTCACAACATTGACAAGTGAGTTCTAACATACGTCTTCATAGGTTCATTTTTCACTTAACATAAACAAAAATGTAAAACCACATTCATGTTAGAACTATATTGATCATGAATTGGAACCTTGTTTTTTCTATAGATAAAGGAGGTTAGCAAAAATTTAAGAAAGCACTCTGTAAGAATCAATTGGTTATAAGAAATGTATAATAAAGAATATTGTATAGTTCATTATTTTAAAATGATGTATTGCCTATTATTCTTTACATCAATAAAGTTTTCAATAAACTTATTTTTATACATATATCTACACATTTCTTTATGGAACCCATTGTTAAACATTTACCAGTAGTGACTACCTAGCATAATTATTTACAATGCCAATTCCCAGACCTCAATCCTTCAAAGCCTAAATTAGTGGATCTGGGGTGAGGCCCTGTGATCTTCTTTTTGAACAACATTTTTCCTACATTGGAAGCCTTAGGTTTGATTAGGGAAGAAGAGGAAAATAAATAAAGTATGTCTCTTCTGAATTCAGAAGAGTTCTGGATGTCAACTGATGTTTTCTTTAAGAAAACCCCTACAGATAAAAAGGATCACATTCTATTGTTGAGGAAGGAAAACAACCTATGTTCATAATTCTACACTGGGTATTACACAAAGTAAATCTCTTCTGTAATTAAACCTAAGTTTTCCTAGGGTTGCTGGTGGAGCTTGGTGGTTGAGTACCTGCTCCTCATGTATGAGGTCCCAGGTTCAATCCCAATGCCCAGTACCTCAAAAAAAAAAAAAAAAAAAAGCTAAGTTTTTCTTAAATTTACTTATTTTCTGAATATTCATTTAACATTTTCATTGTAGTCAATGAAATGAGAAGGCATTTCAAAATGATTCATGAAATATAGATGTCAATTTCTTCTAGCAAACAAGTACTACTGAAAACGGTTTTCAACCATAAGGGGAAGACTTGTCTTATGGAATGTTGCACGGAAGTGTTCTCTATTTGGAATCTCATTCTGTCTAACTTGCACCACTAAAACTTATAAATTCTATCTTTGTACTTATTCCTTTAATATTTTATCAACATTTCCACCACACAGTAGATATGTATTTTGAAACTCTTCTCCCCTGGTGTCATGAAATGGTCTCCCTTTATTGTGTCACCATCTAAATGATTTCGTCTTATAGAAATGGGTTCTGAAAACATAGTTTTAAGCCAAACAATTTGCTTTTTCTGCTGAGACTACATTAAAACTCTTGTTACAGATTCTGTTCAATTCTGTTAATCACTTTTAATGTGTGTACATACAATCCATTGTGATGTTATTTGTTTAATCATCAACAGTCCCTGCATATAAACTTCATGAGAGGAAGACCAGGTGAAACATCAAAATAGATCAAGGAAAGTATTCATACACTGTTTTCAGAATTGTTAGTACATAGAGATGCTTAGTAACTCACTATTCAAATTCCCCCTAAAAAAATAATATAGCACACACTACACTTCTATAACCCATTTTGTATGTTAGCTGTCCCCATGCACTGCACATTGAGACATATCCAAGTTACTTAGATGGCTATAACATAGTGACCTTGATGGATTAACTGTAATTGCCTTAAAAAGGCTGTTTTTTGCATTTTCCAACATATTTCAAAGTGAAAAAAAACTTCTGATATCAATTGAGAGGGAAAATAATGGTTTCTGACAACATTAAGCAAATCCTATTTTCTAAACATTCTCATTTCTGGGAACCTATGGAAATCAAGATATAATAAATCTTCACATAGTGGAAACCAAACAGGTTCATCACTTTATCTGTTCTTAATATCTAATTCAAAAGTAAATAGCTATATTCACAGCAGGGCTTAGCAGATAAATTAATTCAAAGCCCTTAGAAACGTTACAATAACTAGAATTAAACTTTCCTTGTCAGGGACTTAGCCATGGTAAAAATTTAAATTAAAAATGTCTTTTTGAAAGTTTTGAAATTAATAACCAATTCATTTGTGACACAAGAGACAATTTAAGTTTTTCTAATTGCATAAACAAAGTTAAATCATTTGAAATATTTTTTCTGAATGTCTTAAATGTTAAAGAATCGCTTAAAATTAAAAGTCCTGTGTTTTGCACTTTTGATAAGCTGTTATTATCTTGATCATGATAATATATTTCCCATCATAAAATGTTTAATATAATAAAATAATTTCCCTTTTATTTATTTTGTTACAAACTCTTTAATACACAATTAAGCACATATAATAACAATTATGCCTAAACATCTGTAAGTAGGATAATTATTTGAAACCTTATATATATTTAGAAACTAGGAGTTTTTTTTTCCTTAATCCTATAAATTGATGGGTCACTTCCTCAATGTTAATTACTTACAGTATAAGTACAAAGAAAAATCATCAAAATAATTTGCTAAAATTAATCTTTTCAATTTTATTCTCTTATTTGCTAGAAAAAGGACTTTTGGAAATTCACACACATAGAAAGCTCACCATATATTATAATTAATAAAAAATGTTTTTAATATGCATTTTCTAATGTTATATTTTTCACATGATAAGAATATGTAAGTTTTTTCAACTCATTGTTTAATATTTAGAATGTAATTTTAGAAATATATTTAAAATTATTTTGGATCAAATGAAGGTGTCTTTCCTATTCTTACGACTGCCAAGCCCATGATTTACACATGGTTTAATTATTCAGACGTTTATTATGTTCTACATAATGAAATTTGGACCCTCATATTTTCTTCCAACATGCTCAATGCAGGCTGCAATTATAGCCACAGATATCTGTTTATTTGATGAATTTTGCTTCTTCTGCATAGTTTGATAAATATGGAAATAAGTCAAAACCTACTTTATATACAGTAATTAAAGTGAAAAATCTAGTCATGATGCAAATCCTTAATTGGACTCCAGGAGAGATATGCAGAATTTCTCTTTAATAATATGGGATGACTGGGGACAGAAAAACAAAGCACACTAAAATATGGTTTAGAAGCACAATTAATCACAAAACAGAAAACAACCAATTTAGCATAGCTCATTCAGTGACTCTCATGGCTCAGGTAATGTTCTTTTAATCATCTGGCTCTAATATTAAGGTTGTGTCATGTGCATCGAAAATAAAACACAATAAATATGGTGATCTTCAGTGTGAAACGTGGTTTTTTTTTGGGGGGGGGGTCTAATTTGTAAACACAGCCTTTTCACAATAAAATGCATAGCCTACTTAATGACATGTAAGTGAGTGATCAAAGCAGAACAAAATGGTCTTAACTATATTCTTTAAATATATTAATTCATTAGGGATATAAACCTTCAGAGCCCATGATAATTTGTTAGTTCTTGTGCAAATTTTCTTTGGCCTTAATAAAGTAGAAAGACCAGTCAAAATATGTTTTAAGTTTATGACAATATAAAGGATACACTTGTTAAGCAAAATTAAATTAATGTACCCTGGGATAGTGCCGATGTGGGTGGAAAACAAATTGTAAAATCATCTAAGTACTCTAAGACTCCAAGTATTTGTTTTCATGTGCAATACATGTATTCCTCTAATCAGCTAAAAATGAGCCATTGTTGTCCCTTAAATTGATTGTAAAGGTATTATTCTCCATATAGATTTTTGTAATATCTCATTAAGGGAATAGTTATATAAGCAGGCTTTAACCAGAAGAAGGTAGTTTTATTGTGCTACTTTGTTTAAATAGAAATTTCATTATTCTCTTCTGCAAAAAATGCCTCAGCCCCATGCTAAGCAAGCAAGAGTACTGCTTTAAGATTTGGAAAGGGTCCTTTTCCAAAGTTACCCTGAATTGCCCAAGTATACAAAAAAGGCCCGTGTATTTATGCCGAGAGGAGCCAAAAAAGAGTCTTATGGCACCACGCCTCATAGGCACTCAATGACTTTATCACAAGGATCACTTTTCTCTTCCCCAGATGTATCCACCAGGAGAGACCACGACGGCAGCCTCCATGCTGAGAGCAGCTGAAATCAGAGAGGCTTGATGTCCAGTATTCAAATCGCTGCAGAACTCTTTCTAACCCAGGATGCCTATGTTCCCAAACAGATGAAAGGAACTAAAGACAACTGAGTTTCGAGGGAGTCTTCTCCTGGCATCCCACAAGGACCTGACATCTCTATGAGGCACCTGCCGTAAAACTTAAAGGCTGAATGGACGCTGCCCTTTGATGTCTCTTAAAGACAGCCAGCCAGCCTTTGATGTGGTCCTACGGCACACATTTTAGTTTGCAAACTGGAGTGTGGTTTAATAGCAATCAATTTCTACACCCAATCAAGGTAATATTGATGTTGCTCACCTTTAGAACACAAGTTTTCAACCAAGGAAGTGGAAAATGTATTTTGCTTTAATAGATAAAACATATGTAACCTTATTTGTAATTGACCTGATATTTTAAATATCCAAATTTATACTGGAAAATAAATTTATTGTGTAAATTTTATATTGGCCGGCAACTTTTCTTCTGTAATAATAATAAATAATAATAATATGGTCCTAGCCCTTTCAAATAATTAGAGCAGATTTAGAAGTAAATTTGCTGTTTTTACCTACTAGTTAATCAATACACTTTCAGAAATATTTAAAAGATTGGAACATGCTTTCTTATTTACCATAGCCTTTGGTTCTCTACTTTCCGTTATAAGTGGGGCTTTATGTTTAACAAAGAGATTATTTACATTATTTTCTCCCTTAATTTCCCATGTTCCAATGCCAAATGGTCTTAATCTCAAATTGAATAAAGGCAATCAATTCCTATCCATACCTCTAGACAAATTAATGATTTATACTTTTCAGCAGTTCAAGTTTAACATGATCACATACTTGGACTTTTCTCAAGTGGTCCAAAGGAAAAAAAATAGAAGATACGATGTCTCTCAGTAGATCTGGCAAGGAAAGGTTTAACTGCGTTAGATGGCTGTTTTCAGGTGAACTCGATCCATTTTCATCTTATCAGGTAAAATTAAAAAACAATCCATTGGAAAAGTGTATCTACATTATTTAGGCAGTAATCAAATAATACAGGGTAATTGCCTGGTAATTAGTGCTTTAATTCATTTGCTATTTCAACAGAAAATTATTTCAATGGTCTCCTGGTGTAGAAATTGCTTTATTACTAAGAAAGTCTAAGATGGGCTTAATTTTAAGACATGTCATGTATAATTGTCTTTAAATTTCATAATATTTGTAATATAATAGAACTATAAATTGCTATAGCTCCTTACTACCAAGGTGAAATCATGTCCCTTAAAACTGAAAAATTTTAGCCTACAGTAGTATATACTTTTAGAGAGACATTTATTTGGGAAATTATTACAAGCAGATTTGCACTTCTGCATTTCACTAATAGGTTTATATTTCTATAATAAAAATTCTTTTTAAAAAAACTTTTTGCTCTATCCACCAGAGTGGTTGTATTATTTGTCATTCAACAACTCTTTCTTAAGTGTCTACATGAAGCATAGCCTTATGCTGTTTGAATTATTTAACATTTTAAAAGATTATGTCATCCTTTTAAAAGTCAAATAGATTATTGCTATTGTTGCCAAAAAATAAGGGAAAGAAGGAAGGAAGGGAAGAAAGGAGGAAGGGAGGGAGGGAGGGAAGGAAAGCAAGGATATCTATCACCAAAACAATGTTTTCTGGTGTTGGAAAATTATATTGACATTCCAATATAAAAACAGCCTCAGCTTCTCATTGACAGAGGCTTAAACGTCATGTTATAAAGCCATTTTTGATCTTGTGAAGCCTCAAAAATGCCTATAGTTTATTATTGCTCTCTAAAAATAAATTATAGGGAAACGGATGTGGCTCAAGAGGTTCGGCATCCGTCTACCATATAGAGAGACTGGGGTTCGATCCCCGGTACTTCCCAGTAAAAAAAATAATAATAATAATAATAAATTATAGAGAAATCAACAAGGAATGTTAAATTCTAAATGTGTTGCTTTAAGAAAAAAATGCATTATTTATCTAATAATTCTTTATCATTTAAAATATCTTGCTTTCGAAATATCTAAAAAAGAAAACATAAAACTAGCATATAGCTAGCATATAAACTATAACAATTATTTACAGCTCAACATGTTATATGTCAGCCAACCTTAACCAACAAAATAGCTTTACCAGGTTACAAATGCATATGACAATGCCAAGCTTTAAAAGACAGACATGTGTGCTCCAAAAAGGATAAAAACAGAGAAAACTCATAATTGCACAATGTGAAAATAAAAAAGCATTTTTGTTCTCTGAAGGTCTATGTTAACAAAAGGCAAAAATGTATGGCTTTCTCTTTTTCCTCAACAATCCACAATGTGAGTATTTAGTAACGAATCTGTTCATCGTTTCATAATTTTCCAAAGCTATGCTTTGGGAAAAAAACTCAAGACTGCTTTGTCAGTTTTTCCCAAAATATTAGAAAATTTGAAAGCAGAAAGTTGAATTCGACATTTCTATTTCTCTTTCTTATTTTATCATTTGAGTACACAAATTGAAAAAAAATACTGTTCACTTGCTCACCATAGGATTACAATTCTACTGTTAGCAGTACTTCCCTTTTGAAGAGAGACACTGTTAAAACTGGAAATATCTGTCCTAAATCTTACTTAGACCATTTCACAAAATGTTCAACATCCAAGTATAATAATCAAGGTGGTGCACCCTCTCTATTAAAAGTATATTTTATAGTTCTGAGGTGAAGTGTAAGTAATTTCAAGCCACATAATTTCAACCATTGTTTCAGAAACACATATTTCTCAGCCTAAAGATGCCATTATAAAGTATTTTTCTATGCAGCTAAATTAAGTTTATTACTTCAGGATGTAATATACACGTTATGAGCATGAAGTGATTAAAATTTCCTCCTCCCATCCTACAAACCAATAAGCAAACACTCCCCTTGTACTCATAAATTTGCTCTGGAGAGAATAATAATAAAACTAGCTAGCATACCTTCCATGGCACTTGCAATGTGCCAAATAGTGTCCTAAGGCCATAAGATACCAACTCATTTCATTCTCACTCATCTTTACACCACTCACTTCAAATTCATGCAGTCATATAGCCATATATTACAGAGGAGAAACTGAGGCACAGAAAAGTTACCTTACCCTAGATCACACAGTCAATAAGCCATAGCACCATTGAGACAGTACATATTTAGCTTCCTGGGTCAGAGAAACACACAGCCTTCCAAATAGCCCTTCAGGCAACTAGCCTTTTATGGATAATCTTCCTAAAGAAAGGAGATAGACCTTGACATCATGGAAAGGAGAATGGAAAGCCAAGAAAAAAATGGCCAGTGAAATCAGATTAAAGGGCACCTAGCTTCCTATTCTGTGGGATGACCTAAGAACCATCCTTTTTAAAGAGAAACCGTCAAAGAGCTTGAATCCTCCATGATATGAGAGCCCCCTTCCAACCACAAAGTGATATTGTGAATGAAGAGAGGGCACATGTGGTGGGTCACCCAAAAGAGGTAAGCACTGAAATATTAGGCCAATTCAATGTAAAACCCCAAAGTGAGGGAGAGCAGGAAAAGCTGGAGTGCAATGGAGAAGAAGCAGCAGAGTAGGAACTGCCCAGAGTGGACAGCAGCATGACAGAGACTATCTGTAAGAGGAAAAAACATTTAACCAAGGGAAGGAGAAGGAAATGAACATGTAAAGATTTTCAGTGAGGACAACCATGCCTCAGTCTTTGAAATTAATCTAAAGGAGTGGGAAACTATAAAACCCAAACTAAAAACCCATAGGAGGGCAAATGAGGACGAAAGGAAATGAAAGCACATGAAAGCAGCTGATGGAGAGTGCAGAATAAGACAAAAACTTAGCCATCCTAAGAAAACAATTACCATTTCCCAAGCGAAGACGGGTAATGTGGTCAGAAAAAGGGCCGCCTTGGCACAGTCTATAATTAATTGCAATGTTTGATTTCATATTTAGTAAATGGAGTTAAGAGTTTTTCCACAGAGCCATTAGAGTGTTCTCTAGACAATCTCTTTTTAATTACAAGTTTAAGAACCTTCATAAGGAGTTTGTCATGTTCAAATAGCTAACTAAATACAAGTGAATCCTAATAAAACACTGGTCACTGGCTAAGTGTGCCATAAAGATGACCTAAGTGGGCAAGAGGAAGGGTGAAAGAGGCCAAGCAGTGCAAAGGCCCTGGGTATTTTACAGCCGTGTAGAAGAAATCACCAAGAATTTCATCCTTCTAAGTTTATTTACCATTGTGTATTAAATTACCTGATGTGTGCTCTAAGATGTAGGCTTAATTGTCACTATGCAGGTTCCAATTAAGTAAACCATTTTTGACACTGAGGTGAGGTTATTGTTTGGGATGGAAGTTTGACCATTTTCTTTTCCCCGTCTTAACCATGTCTTTTTGTCCCCCTTTCAGGTTGCTCTTTCTCAAGCCTTTTATGTTTTTCTCATCTCTAAGGATCATTCTTTTTCACATCAAACTGTCAACTGCCCATTCTGCTGACCTGTGTCAATCAAAATCTACTTTTCCACCTTAAATTCTGAAATTGAGTGATTAAATTCTATAATGGACTGATACTATACAGTCCTTTACAGTACAGTAAAATATTAGAGTCTCTCTCACCTCCTCTGAAACTATTTTAACCTACTTTATGTTTTATAATTATTATTCTAAAAGCTCTAAACATATACAGGAAAAAAGTTTCCGTTTTTTTCCTAGGTCAAAAGTGTATAGAGAGGCATTCAGTATATCCACTGAATAGAAATTAGTTCATTTGAAAATCTATTTGTGGGAAGCGGATGTGGCTCAATCGATAGGGCTCCCGTTCACCATATGGGAGGCCCCAGGTTTGATTCCCGGGGCCTCCTGGTGAAGGCAAGCCAGCCCGCGTGGTGCGGTGAGGTGGCGCAGCAGGACGACCCAACAAAGGGAGACAAGCAGACACAGAAAAATGCATAGCAAATGGACCCAGCGAGCACAAGCAGCAAGGGGGGATAAATAAATAAATAAATAATCTTTTAAAAAAAAAAAAAAGAAAAGAAAATCAATTTGCGTCCTATCCAATTACAGCATAAGATATTATGATATGAAGTATCTCTTGTACTATACAAATCCTCCTGTTTTAGAAAAATCAAACTGACAGAAATTAATACAAATAAAAAGCACCATCTCTTTAAAATTCATTATATTTGCATTCCACCCCCATGTAGTCTCCATTATCCCTTTTTTTAAAGTTGATGCCTATAGCCCTATTCTCATTTTTCCAATTTTTATGAAGAAGTTTTTATTTCTTGCAATTATATATGTTGCCAAGATTTCAGTTGCCCCCAACTTTTTCCAATAAAGGGCAAAAATGTCATAGTCACATTATGTTGTTTTTGTTGCGTTAGACAGTATAGCTAATGTCCTTTGTCTAAACTGTTCTTCATTATCTCCTGTCTTTTTTTTTTTCCCTTTTTGCATTATTGTTTTCTTAACACTACATCTTCTCTTGTATCTCTAATGTGTTAATATTATTTTCTCGGACTTTCATTATTTCTACACTACCTAGAATAAACAATGTACATTCCATTATTTTCTAAATTGCTTTTAAACTATTTTTAGGAAACTGAATAATTAGATGACTGTAATGCATGACTATGAATTTTCTTTTTAAATGGCCAGGGCAAATCAGTGTAAATATGGAAATTATACATACATTAGTGGAAATTAAAATATTTCAAAAACTATAGGTTTTTAAATTCTAAGAAAAATGAGCCAAAATATATATTTAAATACCAAACCAAAATGGCATGTTCTGTTTTGCTAAGAGAAATGTTTTTTAAACGTGAAACTTGAAGAATTTAGAATTTTTAATGAAATAAGTCTTAAATTCATAATCTCTTCATTTTTCTATTTTGTTCTGTTATTTTTGGAGTAGAAAGAGCCAATAATGAAGGATGATGAAATTTTTAAAAAGTAATTATTTGTGATTGTTAATATGGTTTTTACCTAGGTCAGAAAAAAAATGAAAAATATTTTAGGAATTAAACTCCCAGTCTGTATTTATCATTTAAATAACAAAATTATCAATAAATGTATGAAGCAGATATAATGCTCTTTTTGTATATTTGTTAATTACAAAAATATTAGTTAAAATGTCTGCTAATTTTATATGGCCTCCAAATTCAAACTGTAAAACTATTAGGTGAGTTTTGTCCATTTTTAAAAGGGAGAAATGGAGTGATGGGAGAAATGATAATCATGAATAAGAGATAAATTTTGTACAAGGTGATTTGTAATTAACTGAGAACTAGGACAAAATCCTAATACTTAATGTCCTGTTTTTGTTGAAAAGTTCATGGAAACTCATATCCTGAGTGAAATATTAGCAATTCATGAATAATATTAACGTCATGGCTAAAAACTAACCTTCAGGTTGCATCTAAGAGAAATATCTATACATAGAAATATTTTCAGTTGCAGCCAGAATAATTACTAGGAAAGGTTATGCTTAATCTGGTTTTACCAAACACGGATATTTTTCTGTGCCCACGCAAAAAAAATGACAGCCAGGAACCTAGAGCATCCTCAGGTGTGTTCTCTGAAGTTTGGTAAAGGTAACGCTTTGAAAACACCCAGACCACAAACTCAAAACTAAAACTTACAGACAATCAATGTCGACTGAAGTAAATTCAAAAAGGATGAGGGAAGAGAGCAAGAAATCCATTTTACAAATTAAAAGCAATTTCTCAAATAGAACCAGTGTCACCAATATGGCAATTCCCTTTGGCTTGATCACGGAATTGTAAGTATTATTGGGATAAAAATATTGATTCCCAGAGCAAATGTGCCTGCCATTAGGAGACTAACATTTCACAGAGGAACAATAGTTGGTTTGCTGCTAAAGCTGGTTTTTGACAAATGCCATAATATAATGGATTGTCTTAGAATATGGATGTATTTGAATGGAGGAGGTTCTGAAACACAGCTAGTTAGGTATTTCAGTATGTAATATTTGAAAAACTCAGCTAATGTTAAAAGTAATTAAGATATCTCCATTTTACTAGAGGAGTTTGCAGAGAAACACTTTTTCTAAGCTAGCTTAAGGAGGAAGGAGTCTGTTTTGAAACAGGAATGTTAGGTGTTCTGAATATAGAGAGGTCACCCTCCTACTGTTTGAAACTGCAGCAACTGGAAAACCTGGGAAAGAGGTTGCTGGTCGCTACCCAAAGTAGTCAGCCTACTGATGAAAGAATGGCCCCATGCCAAAAGCTTTTAAAGTCACATACACCCAATTTCCAATGAAATTGTTTTTGTTGATGTGCCAGTCTAAATTATTATGGCAAATCTAACAGATAAATACTTATGAGAACAATTTCTATGAACTCCACATACAGCATTCTCATTCCTGGCTTCGGAAACAGCTATGACTACAATCTCTTACCTCAATGTTTAAAATGCAGCTGTAGGGAAGCGGCTGTGGCTCAATCAGTGGGGCTCCCGTTTACCATATGGGAGGCCCCGGGTTCGGTTCCCGGGGCCTCCTAGTGAAGGCAAGCCCGCCCGCACGGCGTGGTTAGCTGACCCAGCGAGCACAAGCAGCAAGGGGGGGATAAATGAATAAATAAATAAAATCTTTAAAAAAATAAAATAAAATAAAATAAAATGCAGCTGTTTGGAGTGGTTGCCAAAATCCCATGGTTAGGTTTATATAGTGAGAAATAAACTATACAAGCCGTAAGTGAGAGGAAGGCACACTTCCAGACTTTATTTTAACATGCCTATTGCTGAATTCTTATTTTTCATATTACTTTAAATGAAAACCTCACAAGAACACTTTCTCCATCTATTTCTTCCTACTTTATGGGAAATGATAGCAAAACAGGTATATTAAATGACAGTTCTTTGATTTAATGATTTTTGTTTACAGCATTAATGAGCTATTAAGCAGAGATTGGAGCTGAAAGGAAGAGTTGTTGAGATTGTTAAAAACAAGACTACATGCTTGTCTGTGAGACTTTAAGTTGATGAAGATATAGATCCATACATTATTCTTCAGCACCAGGGATACTTGAAAAGAGGAATGGAATTGAGGACGTAAGAAACGAATGGGAGTAGGAAAGAGATAAGATTCTTGATGGCATGAAGAAAATCCAAAAGATCAATTAATAGTTCACCCCCTCCCCACAGGGATCTGAAATAGATGAGGAGGAGAATTCTTCGCAGAAGTAAAAAATCAGAGGATGGTAAAGGCTTTATTTACTTTACCACATCACCTAAAATTAGTAAATATTGCCCATTCCCCCAACATCCAGATACATTTGGTAAAAATACACAAAGCATTTCATATTTTACAGGTTTTAGTCTGACCTATACATCCCAATACATTCTCTCTAAAGCATTTAAAGAAAGGATAGTGTTCCATCTAGGTAGTTATTAACCTTTACTTATTTTACCATAATTGGCCTTTTTGCCCAAATTTTCCATTTTTTGCCCAGACATACTAAATCTCTTTTCCGTACTTATTAAATCTCTTTCATTGCTAATGTACTCACTTCCTACAATTTGCACTACATTACCCCAAATTTGTCCTCACTCTGCAGAAGTGCTGCATGAAGACTCTCATTGTTTGCCAAGAAATTAACTCTCAAGAACAGGCAGAGGTTCCTATACAAGTGCTAATGAGTGCTTGGCTCCCACACAGCAATCTCGCCACTGCAGCTCCCACACAACAGTGTTAATAAGTATTTAACACCTTTAGGGAAGCCTCCTGGGCTGGGGAACAAAGCACTCGAAGGATGATGTTCGCATCCTCAGCCCCAGAAGTTCTCAAACCCTGGCATGTTTTAGAATCACCCAGAGCACAACCTAAAATGCAGATTCCCAGACCCCATACCAAAGATTCTAAAGATGGAGAGCTAGGGTTGAGATGGAGAGCCAGGGATCTGCGTTTTCATGAGCCCATTCCCCACCACCACCACCACCAAAACTCGTGACTCTAACACATATTATGGATAAGGTTTACCCAAGACAGTCTCAGTGTCTGCTTGCTTAAGCAGCCCTATTCGAGACTGTCTTTAAGGACAGAAAGTGGTTACTGATCCCCAGGTCACTTTATTTGTTTTTTAAGATTTATTTACTTATTCCCCACTCCCATTGTTTTGAGCTTGCTGTCTGCTCTCTGTGTATTCTTCTGTGTCTGCTTGTCTTCTCCTTAGGCGGCACAGGGAACGGATCCTGGGATCTTCCCGAATGGAGAGAGGCTGCTCAATCTCTTGCACCACCTCAGCTCCCTGAGGAGCTGTGTCTCTTACGGTCTCTCTTCTGTGGCTCTTTGTTGCATCATCTTGCTGTTCCAGCTCTCTGAGCGGGCCGGCATTCCACGTGGGCCAGCTCTCTGCACTGGCCAGCTTGCCTTTCACCAGGAGGCCCTGGGAATTGAACCCTGGACCTCCTATGTGGTAGATGGGAGCCCAATTGCTTTAGCCACATCTGCTTTCCTCTCCAAGTTACTTTAAATCCTATCACAATGGGGCCTGTTTACTGGACAAGTAGTTTTGAATGCCTACTATTTACTAGAGATTGATCCAGACCCCAGGACATGTCATGTATATTCTGTCAGATAATAAACATGGAAACAATACCTGCACAAAATAATGCTGTGACACCACTGAAACAGATACTGAGATAGAGAATACCCATGGGTGTGGATAAACTTGGGGCAATGAGAAACAGAACACAAACCAGTATGGCTGAAGGGGATAAGAAGAAGTCAGGAAAAATAATAATAGTGATCACAATCAGCCAGGCACAGTTGTAAACCATTTCTATATACTAACTCATTTAATATTTACAACAACCTTATGAAGTAGGTAGTTTTTCCCCCCACTTTATAGATGAAAAAACAGAGACCTAGAGATTTTAAGTAATTTGAACAAGGACCCACAGGTAGCAAGTGATGGAGTCAGGAATCAAACCCAGACAATCTGGTTCCAAAGTCTGTGCTTCTTTAAAAATAATTCTTTGCTTTATTACAAGGGGGTATATAACAAGTATGGTTATATGCAGAGGTTCTTAAGAAGCAAACTGGGGAACGCTCAGAAGGAAGACAGTATCTACACATTGCTTTATTCTTGGTTAAAGGAATTGTTTGTGGTATGCTAAGAACTAAGAAAGCTGGAGTCCACATGTCATCTACACTAAGATGTGGTGGAGCAATCTCCTTTAGAAGACAGTTTGAATCAATGTCACTCTTAGAAGTGGTGGTAGAAGGATTTGAGGTAGAAGGCTTGTACACTGGTCAAGATCAGGAAGGTCAAAGCTTCATGGTGCACAACATTGAATGTATTTAACAGAATGTGGTTAAAAGGGAAAATATGAAGTTGTACATATGATAGCAGAATAATTTTTTTTAAATCCATGGATCTATGCAGTGAACCCTTTGGTTAATAGTACAATTATAAAAATGTGCTTTCATCAATTGTAACAACTGTTCCACAACAATGCCAAGTTTTAATAACAGAGTGGTATATGAGAATCCTGCATTTATGCATTATTGTTCTGTAAACCCACAGCTCTAATAAAAAAATTTTTAAGTTTCATGGTGGTTTATGGCAGAACAACTTCACTCAATTAAAGGTTTATTATAGTGAAAGGACACAAATAATTCAAAAGAAGAGATGCTTAGGAAGAGGTCTGGGAGGGTCTCAAACATAAGCATCCATGTCCTATCCATGTGGAATCAGAATGCATCATTCTCCCAGCACACCAATGTATGTGATCACCATGGAAGCTCCAAGTCTATGCTTTTTAAACAATGTGGTATACAGCCTCTCTCAATAGTGGTGATGATGATGTGGTGATAATAACAATGAGAAAAACAACAGCTAACCTTACTGAGTACGTACTATTACACCCTTTTCTAAGTATATTTCAAGTATATCTCATCTTATCCTCACAATACATTCTGAGACAGGTACTGTTATTTTCCCTATTTTGCTTATGAGAAAAATTGAGACACAAAGAAGGTCTTGTAACTTGCACATGGTCACACAGTCAGCAAGTGTTAGAGCAGGAACAGATCACAAAAAGTCTGGCAGGCCATGGAAGACCATACTGAATTAGATAACTTTGGTCTCTTTCTTTGGACATTTTTACTCTTAAAATCAAAGGTCCAAATGATTTTCCAGTCTTTAACATATCTTTAAATGGACGGTTAGTATTAGCTTTGGAGTCTTTTGCAAACCACTCAAGAGTCTTTTTCACAGCATCTAAATTCCGTGCTCCTGAACTACATACCTTATGGGCTTCCCTAGTCATCCTTGAGCGCTTTCCCACATTTCTACACTGTGCCTAGGAAGCCTTTGCTTTCACTTTCATTTGCCACTTTGTGTGTCCCTAATGCAAGGTATGATATGAGAAGTGCCCCTGTGGACTTCCATCAGGCCACAAACCTCTTCCTCACTCCCACACCATGATCACAAAGCACACAGTGACCGCCACACAAACACCACTTTAAGTTACTCCTTTGTACTCGCTTTTCTCCTTTAAGTATATTAATAAAATCAATCCAAAATGATAGGGTTGGAAAATTAGAACTACGGAACCCTCCACTTATAAATGAAGAACTCTAGGAATGGTTGGAAAACAAAAAAATGTTGGTCACTGTGCGCTAATTCCAGAATTTTGGCAGGCCGGATGATTTTTTCTTAAAGCTGTTTGCCCAGAAATATATACCCCATTATCTCTTTTTTTTTTTTTTTTTTAAGATTTTATTTATCTATTCATTTATGCCCCGCTTGCTGCTTGCTGGGTCAGCTAACCACGCCATGCGGGCGGGCTTGCCTTCACCAGGAGGCCCCGGGAACCAAACCCGGGGCCTCCCATATGGTAAACGGGAGCCCTACTGATTGAGCCACAGCCGCTTCCCCCCCCCCCATTATCTCTTTAGTTTCTTCATTATCATTTCACAAATAATAATAAATCTCCAGCACGGAGAGGTTAGGTGACTTGCTCAGAGGTAATAACAAATCAAATAATAATACTAGAAATAATCAAAGTACTAAAATAAATGAACAGGACACCATCTCTGTAAGAAAAAGAGATGGCAATCTGTATCAAATCACACAGTTATGAAAAGCGGGTAAAAATACACCCAGAGAACAATTCCCCAAAACAAAGCAGAAGACAGACCATACTTGATCTAATCAAAATCGAGGAAGTGTGCTGGGAAAATCATCCAGCTTTAATTTTTCAAAAAACCATTAGTTGTCAAATTAGATGGAGGATAAAAGAAAAAAATTGCCTTTAGCTGAAACCTACTGCCAAATTTGGTCAATTTTGTTGTTTATCAGTGCATAAAGTCCTTGCGCTTACCATTTGACAAATCTAGGGGAAAAAACACTTGCTGCAATCAGGTGAAGTAGGTTATTAATGGTTCTGAAAAGATGTACAGGATTGCCTCATCCTGTGGCAATTAAGCTTGGGAAGAAAGTGTGTTTAAAATCTCCAGGGACTGACTATCATAGAACAGGTGGTCTTCCTACAATTGGCATTATCTGTATAATTCTAAATTGCTCAGGACATTTCTTTTTCATTAATAAATCACTCGTGAATTCAGGAGCCTTCCATCTTTTTTTACTTCCAGCTCAACAAGAAATCTCCTAAAGAAAGCCAAAGATTTTACAAAGGAAACACAGATGAAAACAATAAAATGTGTATTAATAACACTTCACAAAGCAAGATTCGAAGGAAATTGAGACAAACTACTGAAAGGCAAAAATCAAATAAGACAAAAACAAAACTTTCAGGTGATTTTTCCAAGTTCAATCCCTGCATCACTTTAACCCTGGCAACACAGTCTAATATCATTTGCCTGTCAAAGTCACAAAGGCTTGTAAATTCTTGAGGCCAAAAATTATTGGGAGGGAAAACTGCTACTGTCTCCCAAATACACAGATAGAGGTACCCAGAGTTAATTCAGTATCTCAAGTTTCTATTTCAATGTTCTTTCTTCCAGGAAGCTTTCACTGTCCATCACTGCCCGCCCCACCCCCCACACACACACACATACACACTCACACAAGATTAGATCAGATGGCTCTAAGTGATCTCTCAAAGGGACCTGGTACTCCCCTTATCCTAACAGATAGCACACATGATCCCCATGTCCTATGTAGTTTACAGTCTTTTCTTGTCTAAAGGTGTGTTCAGCCTCAAGTAATGGAAGACCATACAAAATGGTTTAAACATAAGGATATTTATTACCTCACTTAACACAAAAATGGGAGAGAGGGTGCATCAACATGGTCATCTAAGGACCGACTGCTTTATTTCTTTCCTCTCTGTCATCCATCAGCTACTCAGCTACTCCCCTTCATGGTCACAAGATGGCTGCAGCATCTCTACAGAAAGGCACAGGGTGGACCCCTGACTCAGGCAATGACTAATTGGGTGGATTGAACTTGTGTGCTAGTTTGTCTGTGAAAGTAAACTTTTAAATCCGTTCTCCCGCAGTAATTATTCTTTCATGCTGAAAATCGTCCCAATAGGAATTATATTCCAATCGGAATATAATAGAAATTATACAGCCACCCTATTGAATGTTCTGGGGCAAGTTTCTTCAATCCATTTATCCCCCATAACCTTTATAAATGAAGATGATATCTCTTGAATGGGGTAAATGTAAAAATTAAATGGGATGTTTTATGTAAGGTGCCTGCCACCTGGTTGATCCTGAATGGATAGCAGTCCTTTAGATAAGTTACCTTGAAGTTGAGAATGACCTAGAAGGTGAGAAGTTAGGTGGTTGGAGAAGACCATTAGAATTATTTAGATGAGAATAAACAAAGGAGTAAAAGGAGGAAAGAAGCTGGAGGCAAGCTGGAATTATTTATTCATTTACTTTTATCCATTTTTACATTCCCCCACACACTTTTGCTATTTCTGTGTCTATTCGCTGGGTGACTCTGTGTCCATTTCCTGCCCTCTCTTCTTATCCTTCTCTTCCTGTCTTCACTAGGATTTGATCCTCAGAACCTCCTATGTGGGAGAGAGGTATCCTACCACTTGTGCCACCTTAGTTCCTGCAAGCTGGAATTAAAGACAAATTGGATACGGGTCTGAAAAAGAAGTATGAAAAGAGAACTCCTTCCCTTTGAGCTTAAGGGACTGAAGAGTAGTGATATATTAAACAAAATATGAAACAGGCTTGCAGTGGGGATGGAGAGGAATGGAGGAAACCTACAGGTCCATTTTGGATCTGTCCAGTTTGATAAGTAATGCATTAAGAAATACACATCTCTGCTAGGAAACTGGAAATGGGGTTTAAGAACTCAGGATGCAGTCTGAAGCTGGAGAGAGAAACTTAAAGGTCAACCCTTTGCATTTCTTGAAGCTGCAGAAAGAAATTGTCAAGAGAGTATAGAAAAAGAAGACAATCAGACCAAGATAAAGACTTGGTGGAGAGACCAACATTTAAAGTTGGGAGTTAAGGCATGGCTTGTGCTTCAAATTAACAAGATATTTCAAATCCAAGTTGAGAAAAAAAGGGCTGGTTCAGTACTTACAAAACCATCTAATCTGAATGTATGAATTCATTATTACTGCAACTATGCATCAGTCCACATAAACCTTCAATCATGTAGAGTTTTTACCAAATCTGTGAAGAACAATGAAAAATAACTCAATACTCAACAGACTTGTCTGTTGCTCGTCTCTCCAGAAGACCTCTGCCCTTTTTTGAAATGTCCTTATTTTGGAGTTGTTTTAGCCCTTGCATAACTACTCTAGAAGCACATACCAAGCTATTCATCAAAGTTAATTCAGCAACATTCCCTCTGATACCATGGGCAGAAAAATGAATGCCCTCATCTGACCACCATCTCAGCCTCCAAGTTTCTCACAACTAAAGAGTATTTTGTTGTCTCTTGAAAACATACTAGATACTTCTCTCAATTTCATTGAAAGATATGATATTACTATTAAGTTAATTAAATTAATAATACCAAATTCAGCTTTACTATTGTTTAACCCTCAATTATCATTATATTTGTATATTCTTATAGGAATGTTGTTTAATTTTTTTTAATTATGTTTCCTTTAATTTGTAATATAGTCAGGTGATTGCTAGTTCATCTTTTTCACATAGATAAAAATCTGTTTTCCCCCACACTGGTATTAGCATCCCATAATCCAATTCACTGTACAAACTATACACATTTTCTAAAATAGCATGCAATATTTAACATGCTCCTAAAGGTATCACTGGTCATCAAAGACAGAAAGAAATAATCCTATTCTCTATTTCAAAGATCAAGTTGATTTTTCTGTTGCATGGAAAACTCTAAAATGCTGCCTCTGCTCTTCTGCAGTATCCTATAGTATTGATATCTTCCACTAAGTTTATGAGTCCAACTTAATCCCATATTGCTCATCAAAAAGGAAAAAAGTTCAATGAAACTATTCCAACAAAAACAGAAATATGGTTTCCCAGTAACAAAAACATACCTTGGAGGGAAACAGATGTGGCTCAAGTGATTGGGCTCCCATCTACCATATAGGAGTTCCAGGGTTTGATTCCCAGGGCCTCCTGGTGAAAGGTAAGCTGGCCCGCGCGGCAAGCTGGCCTGAGTGGGGTGCTGGCCCACGTGGGAGTACTGGCCCACACAGAGAGCTGGTACAGCAAGATGATGCAACAAAAAGAGACACAGAGGAGAGACAATAAAAGATGCAACAGACCAGGGAGCTGAGGTGGTGCAAGAGATTGAGCGCCTCACTTCCACTCCAGAAGGTGCCAGGATCAGTTCCTGGAGCCGCCTAGAGAGAAGGCAAGCAGACACAGGAGAACACACAGAGAGCAGACAGCAAGCTCAGAAACAATGGGGGGGTGGGGGGATAAATAAATAAATAAAATCTTAAAAAAAAAAAAAAACATACCTTGGAAAAGACATTTCAACAGCATCTAGATTGTGGCACTCTCATACCATCAATTAGAAAGATCATCTGCATTGTGATAGAATCATGCACAACAAAGGATAAAATAAGCTAGTGATCCAGATGCAACCAAGCATGAAAAGTGAACTCCTCATTCTCCAAAAGATCAAATACAGTTGTTGATGTAAATACCCATCCAAGGTTGGATATTAAGAAAGCCAGGCCAATTCCCAGGCTAACGTTCAGAGAGGCAACACAGCAATTCTCTTTCCAACTTTTCCACCCACAGAAAGTGGCAACAAGGTGCTGGAGTTTGTAGGTGTACTTCCAGAGACTGGAGCCTTTGGGCTGTCCATGTGCCAGCTGGGCCCAGAATCTCAGTGGAGCTGCAACTCCTACTCTACAGCTCAATGGACTCACCCAAGTCACCTGGTGAGGAGATGATGATGGACAACGGCCATCCCAGGGAATGGAGAGAGTCTGCAGCTACAGGCAGGATAATCCCATCCATCTTATCCATGGGATATAAGCCCCCTCTCTCTTGGAGGTGGAGTGGACATCACCATCCCAGACTCCTCTGGATTGGGGGAAGAGCTATGGACTAGAGTGGACTTACTGGTATTCTGTTATAGACATATTATGATTCAAACAATGGAAGAAATTACAACATTAATGTGGAGCCAGTGGCCACTGGACGCTTTGGGGGCAGGGAGAGGGAAAAGCAGTTGTAATACAGGGGCTTTTTCGGGACTTGGGAATTATCATGAGTGACATTGTAATGACAGATATAGGCCATTTTATATCATCATCTAACATGCAGAACTGTGTGGGAGAGAGTGTAGTCTACAATGTGAACTATTGTCCATGTTTAATGGCAAAGCCCCAGGATATGTATATCCATTGCAGTTGATGTGCCACACTAATGAAGGATGTTTATGTGGGAGGTTGTGGGAGGTGTGGGAGGTGGAGCACATGGGAATCCCTATAATTTTTGTGTAACATTTATGTAATCTAAGTATCTTTTAAAAAAAATTTTTTTAATTATTTTTTAAAATTCAGGTTATATGACACAAATATTGCCAAATGTCTGTCTAATCAAGAAGAAACAGCATTTTACAAATACATATTCCAGATATTGCTTGCTGATTCATGAGTGCACCAGATTTTCAAAGCAGCAAAATTATCTGCAGTTACTTATATTAGTTAAGAAAGCATTTCCCCAGAGCTGTTGTAAATCCTGTAATATATAAAGCCTTTTTTGGGTAACCATGATGTTGATCAAATATTGTTTTCTCCCATAACGTCCCTGGAAGAATGACCTACTTTACTGGTGTTTAACTTTTCAATGTAAAAAAGTAGAAGTAGGAATAATATGTTACTTTTAAAGGCAAAATTTTACCACCTTGGTCATTACAAAATGAGTTCAAAGAAAATGCAAGGCAACCAATATTGTTTTTCCAGGTCACTCAGGGGCATTTTGCTCCCTAATCAATATGAAGAAAAATAAAATAATGTTGAACTACATTTTAACTTACCTACTACCAGGCATATAGTATTTGGATAGTGTATTCCATGAAAAATTGTGCTTTCAGAAATTTACCTGCTAACTGTACGTTCTGTCCTTGTATAAGCTCTACCCATGTGCATATGCAGGCACAAATCTTGGTTCCTGCAGCTTCTATACATTACTTTCACATAAACATTTATGTCATGTCACTTATTTCAACCTACGATCCACAATTGTCAATGGGCCAATGACTGAAGCCTCCTTTCCTCTCAACTAAGAGTCCACAAATAGTGGACTTCCTATAGCACACCTACTGCACCCACATTCCAAAATTTCCAGAACAGAATAGGCTTCTGTTGTGACTGACTTTGTCTTGGTTTCCTAAAGAAATGCAGCCCACTCTTAGGACTTCAACTTCATTTCCATTGATAGCTTTTTTGTTCCCAGCCATGCATAGGTGCAATCAAGTTGTTCAAAAGGCACAGGGTCGCCTTTCAAAGAGCTTACAATCATCAATGTATGTATTCCCAAAAATACGAGCTGGATCAAGCCCAGAAGACCTAGATCTGATCCTACAATAGCTCTGTTGCCTTAAAGTCAGTTCATTTCCATGATCCTCAGTTTCTTCAGCTGTAAAATGAAGTGATCTTTTAGATCTCCTCCAAAGAAAAGGTTCTTTTATACTATATTCTATTCCCAAGGTTATCTAAATGATGAGAAATCCTCTAGACTCTCATAACTTTGTTTTAGCAAGCTTTGGAGTTTCTGTTTCCCCAACTATATCCCTAAATGTAGATGGGTCCCTTCAAAGGGCCTAGTAATTCTTTCAGACAATGTTGATTTTTAAAAAGTTCTCTAAATGGTTATTTCAGTACAATAAAACAATGTGTCTAAGCTTCTCACCGTGATTCTCTCTGAGGGTGTAAAACTATTGTTCTGATTTGGTGTGCAAATGTCAATGCAAAAAGAACTAGCCAGAATACTTCTATAAGAAATCATTGCTTTCTTAAACTCCCACAATTTAGAAAACTGGGAGGATACTTGTCTTTGAGAACTAAAAGGGCCCGAGCACTCATCTAGAGACATACACAGGTGTTGAGCCCATCAGACTCACCATGAGTGGAAAAGATGGTGAACTCTCCACCTGAAACGTCAGCAGGCAATTATTAAAAGGCTCTGTGTCCCTGTGTCTCTGAGAACTGGCCACGCATCAGATTTGCAGCATCAGTGTGGAACAACACGTTCTGGGGTGTCAGCGCCACCTCCAAAATATGTGTTCAGTGTGAGGTAAACACCACAGTGCCACCTGGGTAAATTATTTTTTGTAGTTCCTATTTTTATTACATAGTTATGGTATACCAAGAACCATATTGTTAAAGATCTATGAGTCGGTTAAGGTGGGAAATTAGTTACAATGCTGCTATAAAGGAGGAGGTGATTGGGAACAAATATTGCCCACGTTTACAAAAGCATGCACATGTAAAACTGTTCCGAAACAACTGCAATGTAATATTGCATTTTAAAATAAATACTAACATATCAAATGTCTGACTTAACAAATATCTAAAATCAAGCTCTTTTGCAGAAGCTTATTCAATAAGACAATAGAATATCTCAAAGTTGAAATATAAAATGATCATTTGAGAAAGCAGCATATTACATAAGTGTAATTCCTTAGCAAATAGTCAACTTTATCATTTGTTACTTTGGCTAAATAACAAATTTTTAAAGACAACATCTAATTACAGTTAACTTTACTCTTATATAAATGAACAACCTATAGAAACCTTACCAAAAAAGGCTTTCAGCTCTTAAAAAAGTTTTCGATTTGTGTGCACACACATATATATGTTTATAAATGCATATGCATATATAAAGCTAATATTGGAAAAATATTTTTATGATTTGAATCATTATCTCAATTTAATTCACATTTATACTTCATGATGTAACAATGCAAACATTGTATTCCTCCCCCTTAGTTGATTAAGGTCAAATGCCAATATTTCCCAAATAAGGTTTTTTGATATTGAAAATGGCTAACATTACAGAGAAATGTTGCCTTTGGGAAAGAAGTTATAATTAACTCCTCATCCCAAACGATGTGAGGACACTAGAACTAGCCTAAGATTTTCACTCAGTCCAATAATAAACCTAAACAATTGTGTGTATTTTTTACCATCTGACTGACTACAGATCAAAGCCCATGCATATTTAGCAATTTATTTTCCCAATAGCCCTTTATTCCAGCATTTGTACTACCATAGTACCATTGAGATCTTCATGAGAGAGGATGGCTGAGCTAAAATAAAAGATATATTAAGCCATTACAAGTAAAGTGTTTTTTTAAAGACATAGAAAAATCAATTCTTAATAATGTTTTTTAACTGTTAAACTGCCATCTGCATTAAGAACCAAGAATAGTTATGCTCACTTGTTTGAATATATTATTTAATAATATAGGAAAAAGAGCCTAAGTATCTGACCAAAACCATGGAATTATGGAGGCTACTGATGATTCTGTTCTGAAACCATGTCCACAGCTAACATTGAAAATAAAAATAATTTTAATCAAGAATGATGGTACAATCATATTTAGAAATAACTAAAAATCACTGTTGTGATTAAAGAAGAGTTGTAGAGGGGGCAAGTCAGAGATATTTAACAAATGGCAGTAGAGAACATATTTTAAAATGGAGTAATTTCAGGAATTAGGTTATTCATTTTCATTTGAGATGAATATATCTTAATTTTTTAAGTGATGTTCAAGAGAAGGGGTAAATAACCTTCCAGGTTTATGTGGATTGTCAGAAATTTCTCTTCAATATTTGGAAGAGTTTGATGTAAGCAGGAAAATGCAAACAAAGATGTTTAGGGGAGAGTGATTGGCAACAAATGCAAATATTTTACTTTATATACTCCAACTAGATAAACAGCTCCTGTCAGATCTCATAGAAACCTATGTGATTAAAAAATGTGAGATTAGAACCATTTTCCCTATTTTAATTTCTCCTCTGGAGAAAGCACATATTGCAGAGCCTTGCACTCACCTTGCAGACTTTATAAGTTCTAGGCACTTCACAGGAGTTACAAAGGATGTGTATGCCTTCAGTCAGATAGGATTTTATAAATTAACACATTTTAAAGTCATTTACTCAGCTGACATTCCATAAGGCCTTCATCTTCTCTAATTTTATGTATCTACTCTGACTTTGTTCTCCCCACCCCACCCCCACCCTGCTGACATCTGTTTTCATGTTTGTATTTATAGTGTATCTCTCTGGGCATATTATTTTTTATCTGTATGTCTGTGTGTATACAGAGGTTTATCTGTGAATAGGAAAACTATCACTGAAAAAATGCAGAGTAAAGCTAACTGTGCGATTCATAACACATCACTCAAAGCATCTTGACTATTTTCATTGAAACTTTTGTGTGCTGATAAATAGCTTTCTCCAAGAAAGAACACCATTCAGGAACTTGCTTCCTAGGAACTCACTTCTGAAGCATTCTACATCCACCAGCCCTTCACCCCATTCCCATCTCTGCTTATAAAGCACTAGTTGCCTTGGGCTTCATGAATAAATAAATATACATAAGTCCTCTGGGGAAATGTTTGTGTACACCTTCAGCTAATGCCCTGTGGAGTTTTTAAAGCTGTAGGGGACCAACTAATTGAATGGCAAACATCTATATTTTTTAAAAAATTATTTCAACAATCTACAAGGACTCCTAGTTTTCTGTTCTGATGCTAAATGCATTCAGCCCACAGCTTTTCTAAATTTCAAAGCCCATATGCTTTCTTCCAAAATCACCTTAACCTTCATAGAGGGCTAGTATATTGTGAATTTTGCTAATGTAAGAAAATATTTAAGAAGAAACAGTAAGTCAATATGAATGTTATTCAATCGTTTTATTACAGAGCTTCCATATAAACTCGTGAGATTTGGAGTGTAATTAGAGAAGTGTTTGTTTGTTTGTGGACATCATCGGAGTATGACTCCCCATCCTGAAAATATAACTGCAGTACTAGCAAAAGAAAAGGAATTGGAAATAAATTTTAACATGTTTGGTTTTAAATGGAGAATCGATCTGAGTAGAAATCATAAATAATTTTATCTGTGCGATCGGTCAAGATATCCTCACCAAACTCGTAGGAGACAACAGTGTGGGTTAAAATCCTGAATCTCTTGCTACTCAGTGTGGAAATTACATCTGAGATTAATTTAATGGCAGTCTCTTTGGAGAATTAATCTAATTCGCTCTTAGTGGTTCTGGGGGTCTTAACATTCCCCTCTCCCCATTTATTCCCAAACTTTGACAACCTGTTTGATCGTGTTGGTTTACCATATCACTAATTAAACAGACAGTTGACATTCGTTTTCTAAAACTTTCCGCCTTCTCAGACTCCTGTTCAGAGTCCCCGGAAGCTTTCCCAAGCAATACCGTGGACCTCTCAAGGTTTTGCCTGGAGCGCAACAGCCTTCAAGGACTCACAACAAAACCTGGCAAAGGAATTTTGCTTCGACTCCAAGGAAAGAACAAACCCGTGTGTACCTCTTCCCTCCCCCAACCCCTCCGACCCCGCCCCCCGCAACCTTTTTTCCAAAACTTGGCATTCACCAGGTAGAAAAGTAGGTTAATTAGGCAGGAGTCTCTGGCCCGGCTCCCGGCTGCGGTTTTCAGGTGGCTGCGAGCCCCGCCTCCTTCCGAGCCCAGAGTGATGAAAGGAGGAGGGAGGCCGCGCGGGGCAGCCCGGACCTGCACAATGGCGCAATTATTCGTCTAAAGTCTCAACCTCGGTGGTGCTCCTTGCATAATTCAAGCGTAATTAGGCTGACTGTGTTTGCTTTAAAGGCATGACTTTCGGAGGGGAGAGGGATTTTATTTACTTTGGGGCTTCGCTTCGTGAGCAGCTCCAGGATGAGGGGGGAAATGATTACAGGCAGATTTGCACCATCTGCACAGAGAGTTCAAAAAGTTTGCTCTCTTGCCAATCGAGCCTCTCCCCGCCTCCCTTCTCCTCTGCAACCTGAAGTCACAGGCCCGCGTTCAAGAATCGTCGGCTGGAAAAACTCTACCTAGGATGGTGCTCACATGCTGAATAGTCCAAATGCTTGCTCTTACATTGAACTTTATTTCTCACATTCAATTACCGTATTTCCTGGCATCCAGGACTAGGTCTGAGCCACGCCCTCTGTTCCCCCCGGAGGTACCAGAGCCTCCACCAATTTGGGGTTTGGCCCTCAGAAGTCGCAAAGTCGCAACGCAGGGGGAGTTTGGGCGCCGAAATAAATTCAAAACGGACGAAATAAGCTTTGAAGCACAGGGGCATGCTTGGCTGGGTGGAGAGAAGGTTGGAGGTTTTTGTTTAACTATTTTTACAACTTACTTATTTATATAAAGATAGTGGAGTTGATGCAGGAGCCATTTTCAAGAGGTTAGAAATGGCACTATAAAGAAAACGCTTCTTCTATCTGTTTGGCCAGCTAGAGTTGGCCCCCTGTTAGTGTTGGAACTCAAAGGATTCCACTCCGCTGCATAGTTCAAAAATGTCCGTAAATAACCACTCTAAATTAACATATCTATCTATCTATATATATCCACCCTAGTATTTAGCCTAGTAAATGTCAACTAATATATAGTAGGCTTCTTGGTAGATAACATATGAATATTATCTACTAAGAATGCAATTTTATCATACTCAATATTTCTCTTACTATGCAATATAATTCCCAAATGACATACACACCTAATGTAATATTTATCATTATATATACTCACACATATATATCCTTGTATGTAATTTATACCACCTACCACAAATATATATGTATTTTATACATATAATTTTAGTTACTCTTGTAATATATAAAAATGAAATGAAACATGTAGATGTATATCAAATACAATTATACCCAATACACAGAGAGAGAGAGAGAGAGGGAAAATGAACCTATGGATATATATGTTAAGTGAGGCATATTAGATACTAGGATTTGTTTTTTAACCATATTCCAGGCATTTTCACCTGTTGTTGAAGTCTGTAGCCTCATTAAGCAGGAACCAGGGCATAGAATCGTTTCTCTTTCTTCCCCATAAGCTTGAGCAGTACCTACCACTGCCATGGCTGTGAAAACAAAGTTCTTGTTCAAATAAGTGACTCCCGAGCCCTGAGCCAACAGATGGAATTCCTATTTCAGAGGAGGCCCGCGGCAGCGCAGGCCACCGGAAAACTCCTCAGAAGTTCAATTCTGGAGCTCTTTGGGGAAGGCTGAGCTGAGCCGAGGAAATTAAATCTTATATCTGTCTGGGACTGCCACCTCCCTCTCACCGAGGCCGGCTGCCTTGGCGGGGTCGGCTGCAGGGGAGCTCAAGGCTTGGTGGAGTCTTCCACACTTGCCTCTCTCGGCGGCCCCTCGCCCCCACCGTCCTGCAGATGATTTGGACGTCTTGGAAACACCTCTCCTAGCCTCTGCAAGAGATTCTGGGAGAAGTGCAAAGATAGACTTAATATTGTTCTTCCATTATTCAACTTCTATTTTCAGTGTTCTTAATTCAACAGCCTTTTCTAGGCGCTATTCTGCTCCAAGAAGAGTTAGGTTTTGCCAAACACTCCCACACCCACAACTCTTGACCACTCCGAGATATTTAGAGACAGAAAACTCGTTAATTTTGAGGGATTGTTTGGGAAAGAAGTTGGACAGAAAGGGAACTAGTACTTCACTAGGAAAGCCCAAGGGCAAATGTGCCCTAACCCATGTGCAAATAGGCTTCCTGGGACTGAATGGAGGGAATGCTTTTCTTTAACTGGGAATGGGGTGCCTCGCCCACCTGCCTGGGCACTGGGCTGCTAATAGTGTGTCTGCACTAATGTCTATAGGAACTTGGTGGAAAGAATTTGATGAATGTGTTTAATTGGTTTAACCCGCCATCTATTCACAAGAAGAAAAGCTCAATCATTAGACTTAATTAAGTTTTTTTTAAGTCGCTGCCTTTAATGATCATAGAAACCACAAAGTCCAATACCAGAATCTGTGTCATTTTAATTACCTTGTTTATTGTTGCGAATGTGGCAAAGTTACCCAATAATTTCCCACATCCCTTCCAGCTCATTGGGGAGTGCCGGAGCAGGGCAGGCAGGCATCCAATCCAGAGAGGACCAGGACAGCGTTTGAAAAGTTGAGGCTGAGCCGCCTGGCTCTGCTTCCAGTCTCTTCTACCAGGCTCCCTCCCTCCTAATGCCCCCCCCACACACACACACACAGACACCCAGGGCCAGCTATTTGAAGAATTTAGAAGACCGCCTGAGGAATGATTTGCCATCGGATTTGTCCTCAGCAAAAGTCTCATCAAACTTTAAAAAAAGAAAGAAAAGAAAAGGAACGTGAAATAAGATGTTCTGGAAAGATGGCTGCTGAAAAGCTTCTAGACCTCTGAAAATAAAATCACGTTTACCACATTCCCTCCTCAGCTGGCCAGAACTGATGGCTTCCGTGTTCATTCAATGGCTTCCTTTTAATTCCTAAAGCTTTACTTATGAGGTAAAAAGGAAGACAGAGTTTCTGGTCGGAATTGGTTTGTGGTTTTTCCTTTCGGCAAATTTCACACACGCATACACATAAGCACGCAAGCACGCAATGAAAACTGTCAGAAAAGCCTAAAAATCATCCGTTTTTCATGCTAATTAAACGTTCACAATTCAGCTTACATGGGCTGGAACTTCAATGTTTTTACCCACACCCCTACTTCTGGAACTTAGTAGCTTCTGCTGCTACCAACTTCGGCCCTGACTTCACTCTTGTGTAGGCTCTCCGTCATTTAAAATAATAAAAATTTTTCAAAGTTAAACGCTATCCAACTTCTTGAGCATTAATAGACAGTGGGAGCTTGAGTCTTTGAAACTCTTGAGTTGGAGTCAAAGGCTCTTTGTAGTGTCCTGAGGAGTTGTTTTGTCTTGTTGGTTTTCTTCCAACAGCAATACCCTGACAGCGTTTTAAATTTTGGTATGATTTTTACCTTCACCTTTCTCAAAGTAGGAGTTCACTAGCTAAAGTCAACCTGAGAGAAGGAAACTAAGCCAGAGGAATGGTCATATTCTCCAATATCTGGTAGAGAGTTGTCCATCAAAAAGGAATCCAGGGGGTCGAATGTGGCTCAACTGGTTGGGTGTCCGTCTCCCATATAGAGGGACCCGGTTTCGATCCCCGGGACCTCCCGGTAAAAAAAAAAAAAAAGGAATCTAATGGTGTTTTTTTCTTCTAATTGGAGGAAAGGGATACTGAGGGAATTATCAGTGCCAAACTCCAAAAGAAAACTAGCCAACAAATTATTTTCGAGAGCAAGGAGGCAAGTGGCTGATTGTTTGGCAGGTGCCATTGGCCACAGATCTTAACTTGGGCGTGGCTCTGCTTTGAAGCTGCTCAGGCTTCCTCCTTAAGGACGGAATGCCTCTATTGTCTTTTGGCTCAATTAGGGACTAAATGGCAGGGGGGGGGGCAGGCAGCTGGACCAAACCTCCGACTTGGCGGCCCATGCCATGATCCGGAGGATAGAGTCCTGCAAACCATTCTGAAGTGGGAGTCGCAGGATATAAACAGTTTGCTTGAGGTGAGTATGGATGTGGGGTCTGTGAGAGGCCTCATCCTGGGAGCTGCTGCCCCATCCCCCACCGCACTCTATCACCTGATAGCTACTCTGAAAATTCCTCAGTCCACACTCCTGCTGTGGCGCACGGGCTTCGGGACGGAAAAGATTTCTTATCCCAGCGAGTTCCATGTACAGCACCATACAGGTTGTCCAAATTGGACAAAACCAGGCTAAATATCGGGGCCTAGCCTTCCCTGCTGCCCCTCCCAAGTGTTTCCTGAGTGCCACTCATCCTTAAGGGGTGACCCTAAGGCAGGTGTCCTGGGGAGTAGGTGTTGGAATTTCGGTTTTTGTCCTTAGGAGAAATGCGGAACCGCCCAGGAAGTTAAACCCTGGGGGCATTTCTGATGGGTCTCCTGAGTGAGCCATTAAGACCCACCCCCACCCCCACCCCCACTCCCACTCCAAGCCCGCAGCTTAGGAAAGGCACTGTGGGGGCCCTTCCCCTCTCCTCTGCGGTGGGACACACTCACCAACCTCCCCAAGACATAAAACTCAGGACATTAAAAAAAAGATTCCCTGTTTAACAAGGTCGTTCTTGCTTTCAGTTTTATTTCCATTTCCAACGTCCAATTCTTTTGTCCCACGACGCTGTTCTTCCCACCCAACCTCCCGCTGTGTGTGGGGGGGGTCTTTTTTTTCCCCTCCTCCCACCCTAGCCCAAGTTCTGGATTTCTTTTTCACAGCTATGCTTTGTTACTGCAGGAGAATAAAAATATCTGGAGAGGCCCTGCTGCTGAAGAAAAGACAGAAAGGCAAAGTCTGGCGGCGGCGGGGCGACCATGCGTGCAACCCGCTCTGGCCGGTTTTTGTGCACAAAGTTGGCGCCGGGGCAGTGCCGGAGTCCCCAGCCCTGACCTGACAATGGTCGGCCGGACAGCTGCGACAGCTACAAAGGAGCCCCTCGACTGCGGAGCTGTTTACTTAAGTGTCCGGTGTGACCCAGGGGCAGCTCGCGGCCGATACAGAAGCTAATTCTACTCTGGGCACCGGCTTTCTCCACTCAGTCCGCAGCGCCGGCCAGCGCGTGTTTGCAAACAATTTAATTGACTTCTCAAATATTCACCTGCTGATGTTGACTTTGGGGAAACCGAGGGGGAGATTCGCGGGGCAATGGCCTCTGGAGAACTGGCTCCTGACAAACACCCCCAGGCGTCCTGGCTAGATTATCTTCGCTTCTTTCCGGAGGAAATAGAGTCTCCAACTTTTGAAAATGTATTGTTTTAATTTCCCAAACACAAGGTCCGGAAGAGGCCAGACATCAGGCCCCACAAGCAGCCCTGCGGAACAAGGCAAGCAACCCTCCGCAAAGCGTGCGCGCGCACCCCACACACCCCCGCCCCCCACACACACACAGGTTGTAGGCGAAGCTGGAGAATTCTTTTTCTAGGGCCTACTGGTCAGTTCCTTTCTATACGCTTTTACCAGTACAACCAGGAATTCCGAGCTCTGGTTTTCCAACTTACCTTTACATTTAAAACGAAAAAGAAGGAAAAAGAAAAAAGAAAGCACTAGGTTATCACATTACCAGTTAAAGTAGGGTAAATCTTTTAAGTATTTAAAAATAAACTCTTTTCCTCAAAGTAGAACATGAGTCTTTCTTGCCACGAGTGTCTAAAACCATTTAGAGTTCTCTTTGTCAACTGAAAGGCTGTCAGGCAAGAAGATGCCTCTGGGTTTCTCCCCCAGGAGCATCTCCTCCTATGGGGACCTCTCTCTTGGAGGGATTACCAGGAGCCTACAGTTGCAAAGACAACTATGGACTGCCCCAAAGTCTCCAGACCCAGCCCTGCTTGGGCCTAAAGATCCTGTTGTCATGCACACACACACACACACACACACACCAGAACTGCCACACCGAGCCTCTGATAATGTCCCAGGCTTAATTTGTGAGGCAAAAGCCATCCTGATACAACATCCCTTGCCCTGAATTCAGCCCATCACAGTTTTCCTAAGTGTCCCTGCAGCCTTGAGGGTGGGGCTGGTTTTTTTCTTGAGGTCTTCCTATGAGAAGGGCCAGGCTGACACCTCCACTGAGACCCGTGGAGAGGACAGGAGAAAAACAGTTGTGGCATAGGAAGCCAGATCCTAGCCCCCTCCCCCTTTTATCCCCCTTCATGACATTGTTTACGATGAGGGGATGGCGGTCTAGCTCAGATATGAGGAGGCCAGTGCCTCTCTTGAAATAAAAACAGAGGACTGAATAAAGAAGAAAAAAGTACTTTGTAGTCCTCATCGTCCATCTTTAATTCAGAGAAGCAGCTATATTCCCGGGCAGTGCTGCCTTTGATCTCTTTGATTTTTTTTTACACCAGATCGGTTATGGACTAAAATTCCTAGGTTTTCCATAGAAACATCTCCATTCCTTCAGGATATTGATGTTTTCTTCTTCCTGGGGGTTATGATATGGTAAATCAGATTCAGAAAAGAAGGGACAATACCAGCATTCATAGGCCTGGGGTGCTGGGGTGGGGTTTGTCTCGAGCTTCCCTTCCTTCTCTCTCATATCCTCCCTTTCTCTCTCTCTCTCTCTCTCTCTCTCTCTCTCTCTCTCTCTCTCTCTCCCTCCCTCCCTCCCTCCCTCCCTCGCTCTCTTTCCCTTTCTTCCACTGTGTATGTGGACGCGTGCGCGCGAGTCTGTTTCTCTCTTGCCTCCCTTCCTTTCTTTCTCTGCCTCATTTTCTCCCCGTTGTTCCCCGGGAACTGAAATAGGGTTGGGATTCTGGTCTCTTCAAGCCTTTCAAGCGCCTTCAACTTTGGCGGCGGCAGCAGCAGGTTGCGTTGCCATAGAGACCGTACTGTATGGCGGTGGCCGTGGCGGTGGTAGTGGCGGTGGCTGCAGCTTCGGTTTCCGAAACAATGCCGCGCCAAGTGCACGTTTCTCTTTTCCGTGCACTTTTTCCTTCTACGGAGGCTAATGGCCTCCAATGGACGCTGCGTGTTGACATGGCAAAAACCCCTCCCCTCACTCTCTCTCTCTTTTCCCTTCCCCTGCTTTTCCTTCCTCCCGCCTAGTCTTTGATCTATTAAAAATCAAAAGAACAAAGTCAGAAAGGAAAGTTGGGTTTTGCTGTGGCTGCCACTGCATAAAATGAGGCTCTTCAAATAGACTGTGGTGGAACCAGGTCTGACAATGCTGCTCCAGAATTGGTTGTAGCTACAGGTCACACTGGACAGTCTAGAGAAGAGGACGCAAATTATAACTAGGTCAGCCAAGATGAGACAAGTCGCTCTGTCCCCAACCAGCTGTAGCAAGGACCAGCTGCAACATGGTTGAGCCTCCCAGGTGAGGAGACACAAGCACCCAAAACTAGAAGAAAAACTGTTCAATCTTAAACTATCTTACAAAGCCTGTGCATTGCAGTGGACGCTGCCCAGGTCCCAACAAATTTCAGATTCCTCCACAGTGTCTGGCACACAGCAAGTGCTCAATACATAATCCCTGTTGTCTTTACTGCGGTGTACTGCAAAACTCTGTGCTAGGGGACAGGAGAAGGGATTTACCCATCCAGGAGGGAGGAGTTAAACATTACCAACCAAGAAACAACCAATAGCCACACTTTGCTTAAAAGCTGGTTAGACCGTTGGGAAAAGTACCAAAGTATACAGACACTAAATCAAGTTTTGTTTGTTTGTTTGTTTTTTCAATGTGATGGTAACATTAATATTACCATTATGGTTAGTTTGTCATTTGTGGCAAATTTCCGATGCACCCATCTCTGAGCCAGTACATATCAGGTTTCCCAGAACCAAGACTGTTGCAGGATCCTCAATCTTGAAATATGCAGAGCATTTCCTTACATAACATGCTCACAACTAATTACTTAAATATAGTAGTGATTGTCATTGAATGGGGTTATGTCCAATACGCAGACAGCAAGTTTATTATTTTTTTTTTCCTAAGGAGGTACTGGGGGATAGAACCCAGGACCTCGTGCATCGAAAGCAAGCACTCAACCACTGAGCTACACCCACTTCCCAGACAGCAAGTTTATAGACTGATTTTGCTCCACTGAGTATTACATTCATCTCAATTTCAAGTTAATGAGAAAAGTGGATTTTGCACACATGAAAAATTTACTCAGTTTGCATCAACATTAAGTATCCAATTCTGTTGGCAACCTCTGTTTTAATTTTCCAGATTAAAACAACCTTGGGCAATAGCTTCTATTTGAAATAAAATAAAGAATAAGGTACAGAGATTGGAATATGGGAGACAGGAAAGCAAGACCACCTTGAAAACCTTTAAAATCTGGGTGATTGGATTGTTTTGCTGGTGTAAAGACTATTCTAACATTTCTCAAGGAACTGGTGTGTTGATGATCCCCTGAAATGTTTTACCAATGTCTTTAAAGTTTATAAGATAGAAGACAGCCAATAAAATGCACTGGCAAATAGACATTTGGCAAGATGAAATAGAAAAAAAGCTATTCTTTAATGAAAAATTCTAATCATTTGTATTAACAAGATTGTAAGAGAAACATGTCAATACAATTGTGTTTTCCTCAATGCATATTTAATTGTGGCATGAGAAAAGTAGAGGAAAAAAGAATTTGGGGTGTAAAACTGTTGCTGAGGATTTGTGGACATGTAGAGGCCAAGGTTTCAGAACTTTAATCCCCAGATCCTGATCATCAAAGGCAAAGGAGAAATTTCTGCCTTGGTCACTAAGTCAGGAGAAAATGAGTTTAAAAACTGTTGGCAAAATCAGCCACAAGGTGAATGTGTGAATATTCTTGACCCAAGTGACCAGGATTTGTGATTTACATTGTGAAATAAACTCAAATATAAAGTAAAGAAATATTTGTCAAGCAGCATGACTGCTTATGGTATGTGTTCATCTACTGGTTAAGCATATCACACACACATACTCCCAGACATACACATGCAATAAAGTTGAATTTGAGGGACTTTAATTTTTCCTGTATGCTTTTTTTCTTTTTATACATACCTTTGCAGTTCCAAATAAATTAAGAAAACCACTCCGTATACAATTGGAAAATGAACTGGCCTAACATTTCTGGGCCACCTTCTGGCCTTCAGAGAGAGCTAAAGGGAGAGGTCTCTGAGGCCTCTACATGGATACTTGGAAAAGAAGCAGGATGCAACCATGGTAACTACCACCCAGACTAGAAAACATGATTCTGTAGGCCCTGAGTCTTCCTGTCAACACAACACAACAGTACACACACACACACACCAAGGTTCACAAAACAATAAAGTTTCCAGAGTGACCATCACTTTCAGTTACCCAAGACCCAATTCTCCCCAATTCTAAGCACTATTTGCCTCATTAAAAGTGGTCAGTGAGGGCTTAAGAAAGGAAATGTCCTAGGCATGACATCCTTTCATCCACCATTCCTCTTACAGAAGACATGTGAACCTTGGAGATGATTTGTTCATTTTCTCTCTGAGCAACTGAAAGCACATCAATGAATCAATAATTCCAAGTTCCTTTATGTTTGGAATATTTTTAAGGTACTTTTCCCATCTAGCAAGCATCATTCTGCTCCTGAGCTTCTGTGTTCAGTGGACCTCCCTGTGCCTCTTAACTATACAGACAAGGTTACTTCAAACAGCTGGGGCATTATTTAAACCACCTCAAAGTGTAGTTCCAGAGGAGCCACCTCATCATCACCTGGGAACTTGTTAGAAATAAAAATTCTTGGATCCCACTCCAGGTCTCTGAGTCAGAATCTCTGGGAGTGGGGTGCAGAAATCTCTGGTTCTTTTAACTGGCTCTCTGGGTGATTCCAAAGTTTGCTCAAGTGTAGAAACAACAAGTAAAGGACCTCTACCTTGCTAATGAAAATGTTAGGCTTATGAGGTTGTATCCCTGGAGTCTGGAGACAGTGGAAGGAGAGACAAGGAGAAATCCCTTCAAGCTGAGGTCTGAGAGCAGAGAAACCAAATCAGAGGCCTTGGCTTCTCACCTCTCCTGGCCCCACCCAGGGCACTGGAAAACAACTTCTCAGGTTCCCATCCCCAGTCTGATGTGACTCTGGGCCCTAGTGGATGGAAAAAGAAAGGGGGGCAGCCATTTCCTCTCCTCCAAAGAGAAGTCCAGAATTGGGGAAGGAGAGATGCTGACCTTCAGGTGTGCAAGAGAGTTGTGGAGTCAGGAGGCATCAGAGGGGAAGATGCTGGGGTCTCCAAAACAGAGGCAGACAGGGGAACTCAAATCCTGCCTGGCACAAAGCAAGTGAAGGGGGAGACCTGTGCATGAGTGGGAATGCGGGTCTGCAGGCAGGGCATGTGTGAGTGGCATGGAGGAGGTGAATGTGGTAGGGGTAAGGAGAGGGAGGTCTGTGTGGGGATGCAATGGAGGGTGTAAGAGGCATGAAGGCATGAGGTATGAGGGTATGAGAAGGGGTGAGGGGGGATGAGAGATATAAAGAGAGGATCCATAGGGGTGTGAGAAGGTGTGTAGAAGTGTGAGAGGATGTAGGATGAAGAAGTATGGGGCAGAAGGTATGAGAAAGGCGAGGGGAATGAGGGGGTGGAGGAGATCTGAGGGATTTGTAGGGTTGTGTGGAAGTGAAGGATGAAAAGTAGGAAGGGTGAGAAGGGGTAAAGGTGTTGAGGGAGAGGCTGTGAAGGAGTGTGAGGGTTTATGAAAAGCTGAGGGAATGTGATGAGATATGAGGCTGTAAGAGAGGATGGGAGAAGGTAAGTGGAGAGGGTGGAACGGGAGAGGGCGCCCCCAGCTCAGCCCGCCTCTCTGGCCACGGAAGAAAAGCAGGGACTGCAAATGAAATAGGGAAATGAAAGTCGTGTGGAACTTTAAGAGCCAAGGACCTGGAAGAAATTTCTTCCTGTCCCTGGTTCCCCCACAAGCCTACTTTCAAGTAGATCAGGGAATGAGCCTCTCCCCTCTGCATTATTCTCCCGGTACCTGCCCCACGCAGGTACCTGATCCCATGTGGTGATCCACCTCTGCGAATGACTGATTAGCACAGACTCTCTGCTCTGCCCTGTTGGCAAATTAAGGGGCTCCTGAAATGTCAGGTGAGAACCTCGGAGGAGTCTCTGCCCCTCCTCTCTAGTGCCTTCCCCTTCGCGGCTCACCACCACCCCTCTTCCCCATTTCTTTAACTCAGTTCATACTTTTACACAAAAGAGGATTAAAATGGGTGCCCAGATATCTCCAAGGCCGGGATTTTTCAATAACGGCTATAGGAACAAACTCTACATATCAAGATCGCAAATCTCACTTTCTGGCCGCAGCTTGGCGGGGCCCCTACTAAATGCCCTCTGGAACCCAAATACTGGGCAGTGTTGTCCGACATCCGCATTCCCTTTACCAGGAACAAGTAATTAGGGCTTGATGAAGGACACAATAGGAATTGGAAATTGGAGCGCAAATTATCCGGACAGAGATTCTGAATCAAAACGAAAATAAAAAGGACTCTCTCTCTCTCTCTCTCTTTGTACCAAGGATGTCTAGACCTGCCATCCATTAGGGATAAATAAGCTACCTTAATTTTTCAAAAATAGTTGTAGCTCATTTTTGCACCTTTATTTTTTTTTTTTTTTGCACCAAGGGAGATAATATTACTATAAATATTACTATAAATATTATCTCAATTATTTTTAAACAATTATTTCCAGAAATATTAGGAAATTTTTCTCCATTCTTCTCCATTAAAGTTGTTTTATTCCTTGAATAAGAACAGTTTTTTTTGCCAATATGCTAGTCTTCATCTATACCATGAATTATTATGTATCCTCTTTAACACTTCTAGGTAAAACCACCTACAGATTTCACATATACATAATGATATTTCAGCTGTGTATGAGAAAGAAGCACAAATTCTAGATGTCTGTCAGCAATAGTCCAAATTGATCTTCTCTCATCTTCAATTTGATTAAGTAAATTGAATAATAAAATGAATATGTGGACTACGTGCTTGAATTGTTCCTGCGTAGGATAATATGCTTGTATAATATGTAAATACCTTCTTGTTTGTTACGTGTTTCATTTAAAATGTATGCACTTCTGACAGCAAATCTGGAAATTTCTTGAATTCCTAAATTGATTTTCATAACAACTGCACTTAATACAACCCTTCTTGTATTCTACATCATGGATTATGGATTCGAGGTCCGCATTCACCTATAAGTCTAAACAAACTTCATCCACCACAAGCACAGCTACAAAGAAGCAAAAGCTAAAAAGTTATTGCTGCCTTGCATTCCCTTTGACGTAGCAGAATACCTCAAAGAATCAAGCCTTAAAACATATATTTTGTACCTTAAATTCCTAAATTCTTTGTGGTGGCTGGTGGCAAGGGGCAGAGAAAGATGGAAAAGAATATACCCAGAGTAGTTTTTTAATGAAACCATTTTTTTAAAAAATAGTTAAGATGAATACATGTCGAATAAAGTGGGTAAATAGACTTTGAGAACACAGATATGATTTCTATGCCTATCTACTTGCCAGCATTTTAAAATGACAGCCATAATATACAGACTATCATTCATCTTATTTTCTGTCAGCCTTAAAGAACTGTTTTGAAATGGTTCTTACCTGCATGTTGTTAATGAAATAATAATGTAAACTAAACATCTGATTTGCTAGTTAACATATTATTAAGAGAATTATTGAAAAATTATGTTAGTCTCCTTCATTTTGCTCTATATCACTTCTGTTAACTCTTCTTGCAATTCTCTAAAAGATGCTTGTTCTGGAATTTCTTTTTTGTTTGCATTCCATGGGTATTTTTAACTTTCTGTTACTTTTGTGCTGTGCCCAAATTCAGTGTGGAATATGGCTTTTGTTAAACAGACTTCCTCTTTCCCTGGACAATGTAGCCTACCAGAGAGATGTTAAATTCTACACAGAGATCAAGAGAAAGGATTTCCATGGGCAAACTGTTGGCTTTCCTCCCCTTAACCTGAAGACAGTTAAAGGAAGCCTGAAAGAGACCTTGCCAAGATTTGGTAAAACCACAGTGCTCTCAGACATTCAGATCTGCATCCCTAGGCTATGGCTTGGGTGGGTACTTCCCTGGTCAACTGCACTCCTTTGGATTTGGACCTTGGACGGAAGGAACTAAACACTCCTCTTCCCCAAAGGGATGACATTGCCATAAAAAAAAAAAAATACTGCAAATGTGTCTATTTTTCTTAATTTGCCCTCCCTGTCTCTGCAGTTCTTTCTGTCCCAGAAATCTAGCCCTGGGAATTGGAGGTTTTGTCATCTTGCTGGTAATGAAAGGTATGTGGAAAATTCAGGACCTGGACAGAAACAACAGCCGAGGGAAGTTCTTTTATTTTTATTTTTTTCTATATCAAAGTTCAAGGAAAGTCAGCCCAGTCCTCTAAATCATTTCAGATCTACAGTGTGAGGTTTAAAAAGGAACTTTAAACCAATTTTAGGCTTGTACAAGATGTTTTTCTCCTCCTGCTAAAGTATTTGGTTTTATTGGAGAAAGTGTTCAGACCCCATAAAGCTCAGGAATTGAGAAAATGTCCCAAGTCTCAAGGGGTCCCAGAATCCCTGAGACCTTCTTGACTAGCCATGGCTCCTCCAGGAACAATAAATCCTCCAGGATCTTTGGGTTCTTTCCCAACCCCCACCTCCCAATACCAATTGTCCTGCACACTACTCTCTTGCCATTTTCTCTACTGTACCTCTCTCCTTTCTTCATGCACTCTCTATCTTTGTGGAGGAGCCATTTGTAAGGGAACTGTATTCATGTGCCCATTTGATAAAACAAGAATCTGTTGATTCCCCTAAACACAAACTTTGCTCGATCACCAGTTTTGTTTCCTGGTCATCCTATTAACTCTTCTGAAAGAAATTTAAAGAAAAGGCCAGATAGAGATGCATATTCCACATCTAAATGGTCTCCTATTTAACCAACAACTAGCAATCATCCGACATTAATTTATACGGTTTGTACAAATACCTAAGCTATTTAAAAGGCTGCTCTGGGTCGTGTGTGGCAGGGAACATCTATCTGGTGAATAGGCAGTGTCACACGGGTAGCATGCTCCCTTGTCAAGGCCGATTGTGTTTTAGGCAAACATTTGCGCAAACATAAAGGCAAAGGTCAAGGACTGTTCAGTCCCAGTGTGTGCTAATTCACCTAGCGAACCAATGGGGCAAAAGTTGCATTTTATATGCTTGCCCCGCCAGACCCAGGCTCAGGAATCGCGCCTGCTAAAGAACAAAAATCGTCTCGGATCAGATCTCTTGTCAATTTCTCTCGACTTCCTCAGAAATACAACTGGAAAAGTCCTGTTTGGCAACATCTGGATCATCTCTGCCCCATCCCTAGCAAGGCACGTGTTTATTCCACGTCCCCGCGTAGGGGAGAGCTAATAATAATAAATAAAACCTGGCTTGCAGCAGATGCTTGCAAGTCGTTGTTCAGTGCTTACATGAACCACCACTCGGCACTGGCGCCTGAATATCCATGCCACGAAGTACACAGCAGACCAACATTATTCAAACGGCAGAATCGAATCCGAGAGCCGCGGATTAGTGGCAAGAAAGTGCGTTTAGCTATGCGTTTGAAATGTATGTAGGTGGAAATGTGTGCGTGCGCACTGGGAGCTGCGTTTTGAGTTTCTTTAGGACCACTTCCCCTACAACTCAACGAACACAAGGCATCGCTTCCCTGTGAAATATACCTCCCACACTATTATGTCTATACCATCTCGCACAGATCACTCCTAGTTACTTCCCAGCCCCTGAAAGAAAAAAAAAATGACTTGGAGAAGATGTCAACTTGAGCAATTCGGAAGGGAAATATTTTCAGGGTTAAACAAACGAGCGCGCGCGAGCTCCAGCCCGTAGGGTTTACTTTGCATCAATAATCATCTGGCAAGAACCAATGGCTGAGTTTTTCCAAAGCGTCCATTTAAGGGAAGAGTTTTTTCCCCTGATAAACCCGAGAGTCGCAGCTGCGCGCGTCCACAAGCAAATAGTTTACAAGTGCAAAATTCATTCCTGCGAGTCAGGCGAACCATAGGCTTGGCTGAGGAACGGCGCGGCGCTCGCCTGCGGCGAGAGTACCCACGACTTGTTGCCTCTATGGCCCCAACGCAGCTCCCCAAACCCCGGCCACTCAGGTCTCGAGGGCCTCTGGGACTGTGATGACAGAACCCGGGAAGAAAGCGCCTCCCCATAAAACACCCGCAAAACCAGAGCAAAGTCTTGGGAGGCAGCCATCCTGGGAGGGAGCCTGAGATAATTTCTCGTCCCTAAATCAACAGGAAAACTCTTCTCAAAGTGCATTTTCACTGAATTCCCAAACCAAAAAGAAAACAAGAAAATGTAACTTACCCCGACCTGCCACAATACTACATTTTGAGCGTCCTTTTAACATTTTGAGTCTTCCTTTAGTGCTGCAGCCTTTTTTTTTTTCCTCTTGCCAGAGATCAACTTTCAAACTAACTGCGGTTTCAAAAAAGAAAAACAAAAAAACTTTTTTTAACCCTTCTCATATCTTGACCAACTAGAAACTGCCTCAAATACTTCTTCCTTCTTTCTTTCTTTACCACAATTCTCTAAACACCACCTGGGCAGCTTCACAAGGCGTAAAGTTTGTGTGGTTTGTGTGCGCTAGTGTGAGAGTGTGTGTGTGAGTGTGTGTGTGTGCGGGTGTGGAGAGTTAGTTGTTTTTAAAAAGACATCGTACGTTGCCATTCAGAATAATAAAAGTGTGGCCCCATCTTTGGGTGTTGGGTCTTTACATGCACCTCTCATTTCAGTTAACTTTTTTTCGAGCTGAGAAAAGCTGCTAGCTTACTTTCGGGAGACTTTGCTCGTTATTCATCTGTTTAGTCGCCTCAGAGGCACAAAAGCAGATCCGCGGCGTTATGAAAAATGGCCTGGGAGCGGAGAATGTCACAGTGGTCGGCGTATTATTTTAGCCTTCTTAAAAAAAAAAAAACTCAGGGAAAGTTTGCTTTTGATGAATTCAATAAAAGCGAAGCTGCAACGGAAGAGATTTTCAGCTAAAATCATACAGCATGGGGCAGAGCTTAAAACAGCCAGATGGCCAAAGGTAGAGGGAACCTCTCGTTTCAAAACCCAGATCTAGAATTCTTTTGGCTGAGGCTCTTAGCTTATTTAATCCCGCAGATATCTTTTTTTTTTTTTTTTCCCAATTGATTTCCCGGCTCTTTTTTCCACCTCCCTTTTGCACTCCCACTCCTCCGGCATCCCAGAAGTTGCTATCGAGACACAATCTTGGGAGTTGCAGAAGTCACTTTTCAAGTTTCCCTTTTATATCAGAGTTAAACTTTTGAGCATGGGAGGCCGGGAGCGAAGCTGTCTCAAGTGCATGTAGGGAGGGCTCATTGTGTTCTAGGTTCTAGGTTCAAATGTCACGGCCTTTGTAGGTCAAAGCTTTTGAATATAAATACAAATATATTCAGATTACCCCCCCCAAAAAAAAAGACCCCATGGAAAATCAGAAGAATATGGCTCACCAGTCAGCTTTGTGCCCCCCAGGATCCCTCTTGCGACCCCAACTCTCAGAGCTTTGAGTTCTTGGTAAATTTATCCGAATCCCCATACATTCTTATGGGTTAGAGGAGCACAGACCGGGGTGACCACAGCGGCTCACTAGAGACTTTGGGATGGTGTGTGTGTGAAATTAATATACACCCCAGTTCTTGGGGTAAGATTCTGGCCAAGCAAGAAATGCAAAAGGGTTTGGGGGTGGGAGCGGGGTGGTAATGAAAGGGGTGCCTGGACTTAGACCCTGAGGTCCTTCTTCTCGAGTTGGGGAGCAGAGCATGAAGCCACCCACGGTCCCTACCCTCAGAGCCAGCCCTGACAGGATTTAGTCAGACCTGTATGTTTAGCCGCCATCTCCCGGAAGTCCTCCGGATGTTCCCCCACCCCAGCCTAACTGCAGTTCTGGAAGCTGAGGAACTGAGGACGGTGAGAGGCTAGTTTACAGAAGGATTTGGCAATTGGGGCCAGGTCGGCCCAGGCCAGAGCTTGGCAGACACGCCCCCCTCCCCTGCCAAAGTTGCGGAGGGTTTGGGGGATCAGAATGGGGTTTGGGGCTGGCAGCAGAGAAATCTTGGAGTTAGCCCTGAGAAAGTTAAGGCGACTGCGACCCTGTGGATGAGAAAGGGGAAGCAATAGTTGAACTGGATTCCCTGTGCCCCAAAGCCCCAGTCTTCTCACAGGAGAGAGTCAACTCAAAGAGGTAGAACAGTGGACGGTTTGGCCTCGCTATGCTTCAAGTACCCGCCCTGCTACTTTCTGACTGAGTGATCCTAGCAAAGTCCTTTAGCCACACCCGCCCTCGGTTTTGTCATCTGTAAAATGGGCATGAAAATAGGATCTGTTTCATAGGGCTATTTTTCCGTTTTAAATTAGACTGTGAATGTAAAATGCCACAATTAACTGTTGTTGTGCTGTGTTGTGGGTATGGTTGTCGGCGGTGTGTTTATTATAAATCCTGACCGAGACTTTGCAGAGACGGTTCAAGCTCCCAACGAGCCGTGCTCTAGATTCAAGCCCTCTGTTTCTCGGCTCCGGAGATCCAACAGAGACCTCGGGAGCCAGATAAAGACCTCGAGAGTAAGAAATTCAGGTCGGCAGGTTGAAAGGCGGTCCCTGCCCGGAGTCAGTCCCGGCCCGCGTCCCTGCTTGTGCGACCCCCTCCTTTCCCTGTCGGCGCTGCAGGCAACTCTGGTAAGGCCTGGGTTATTCCCAATCCTAGCCCCTCATAGGTGCCCGGGCCCTGGAAGAAGTCCCTAAAGTTGATTGGAAGAAGATCTTTTGTAATAGACGAGGCGCTCGCTTTTCTACCTTTTGGAAGCGAAGGAAAAGCAACCCGGGATGAGGAACTGGAGGAAGATGCCAGGGCCACAAAGAGGGTCCGGCCAGCGCACCTCTGTAGCTCGAGGTTCACGCCTCGCGTCTTCCCGCGCTCACATTTCTTGAAAAGGATGCCGGGAGGAATCCTCTTGTGACTTGCGGTGAGGCTTTGCCCCCAAATAGGACCCTCAGCCCCCAGCTGCTTCGGAACCCTCAGGGAAGTAGGCGCAACAGCAGAACGGAACCCACGACATACTTTCGAAATACGCGGTCAAAGCCCCATTTTATAGACAAAACGAGCTATAAACCCACAAGACGTGGAGCCGGTCCACATCAGCCAGCGTTTAGTGAGACATATATGGGGAGCCAATTGACCGCCGCTTGGAATCCCGCACCTATTTGTGGCGTTTGACTTGCGGAAAAGTTGATCCCTGGCTTCCACCAGGTCTGAGGAGTCAGTAAGGATCAGACATCCTGTCACTGTTTTGCCTACCTTGGCCGCTACAACGACTCCCAGGGCACCCTGCGCCCCAGACACAAAATGGGACGCTGGCTGGCACCCAAGTTAGAAGCGGAGCATGTCCCCCCCGTCCTCAAGAGAAGGGATTACCAAAAGTCCAACCTCGCTCCAGGCCCTTGGACTCTCGCACCTGCCTGGGAAGCCGAAGTCGAGGGCTGGCACCGGGTGCAATCAACCCCTCCATCCTGCCACTATCTGGGTGTCACCTGAAATATTAACACCCTGAAGAATGAGGGGAGGAAGAGGAATTTCCCGCATAGAAGTTTGCGTCTTTGCAGTTTGTAAATGAGAAAAAAAATCGATTGGGTTATATCCGACGGTTTCCATAGTTTAAGCTCCACAATTCAAACTGGAGGAGGAGTGGTAGAACTGATTTAAACAGCCCAACAGACCCCGACCTTCTGGGCCGATGATTCCTTATGATTAATGGGCTTTGCTTTGTGCTTTACAATTTTAATTAAACTATCAGGGAGGGACTTTGCTCATTTAAAAACGTGAAAAACTCTGCCTTGATGAATTGTGTACTGTCCAAAGCACTCGCTTCGCTTCAGCTTTTGCAGCACTCTATTCTGACAACTCTGTTGGGCCCCAAAAGTTTGCTCACCATTAATCCCACCTTCCTCACTACACAATCTGCCATTGTCTCACTTGTTTGTGGCTTTCTGACTCGGGCAAGTATCAATCGAAAGGAATTTAGGCGCTGGTGGATGATGTTCCCGCCCGATGTGGGCGCTCGCATTAATTGTCCCAATAAATTGAGATATAGTGTGCATAATTCAATGAAGCAATATGGCTAGAGTCCACGTGTACGACTTAATTAAGCTATTTGCAGCCTGATGCTGCAAGTCAACGGGTGTGCAAGTGGATTAACAATCGCCAGCTCCCTTATCCTCAGGATGGAGCATAATTACTTTACAAGTGGTACATATCAATTTTTGATGATTGCGGAAACCATGCTTGCTTCACCAAGAAGCCGCTGAATAACTCTCCATTGTGTATTAAAAAAGTAGTGTTTCGAAATATTTTGAAGTCGCTCCCAACATTTTTATAGGTTCTGAGTGTGGCCTTTAATGGGCCGCCGTTTTATTCCTGATGTATACTGTATAAAAGGGCAAAGGCTAAACCATGCATCCGTGCTCTGAGAGGGAATTGGAGTGCCCCTCCTGCCCTCCACCCTGCTTACACCTCGCCCTTATGGTGGAAGCCGGGTTGGCAGAAGAGGACATAATGGACTTCTACAAAGTCTTACAATAGGACAGTTCCCTGTAAAATTGTCTTTCTTTCTCTCTGGTCCCACTCCCATCTCTCTCTCTCTCTCTTTCTCTCTCTCTCTTTCTCTCTCTCTAACACACATACAATACACACGCGCGCACACATCTCTTTCCACTTAATAATAATTGAGGGCACTATGAACAACCATTCCTTCCAGCACCCTTCCCCTATCTCCACCAACGCCATGATGTACGGAACCGATGCACATCCCTAGTGAGCGAGGCTAAGGAATGGAAGGCGTCTGGTGGCCCGGCGGGGTAGTGTGTACCAACATGGGATGATGAAATTTGCAAGCAAGCTAATACAATTACCCAACCTGATGACAGCGACATTGACATTCAGACTTCCTAGGATCCTTGCTTTTTATTGGGAGTAAGATAGCACCAAAGCCCCCGTTCACTTTCACCATGCTTGGGGATGGGTGACGATGGTGTGCATTTGTTCCATGTGATTTACTATTTGAATCTGAAGTCGAAGCTGATCATTTGACCTCTCTGGATTGAACTAAATTCATCACCTATAATTTTATTAAAAAGCCCAGTGGCCATCCATCATTGTGAGTACATGGGGAGCCAACATTTTCCAGGGAAACATGTCAACTTCACAGACACATGGCACTTCTGCCATCCCTCCCCTGTCCTGGACTGAGCAGACACATGCCCCGGGTTCCTTCTAAGGAGCCAGGGAAAATTCAGTACCTAGTGTGTGTGTGTGGGGAGAGGGGTGGCATTTGGGAAGAGGGATTCTCTGGTAGACCAGGAGCAGAGCTGGGTGAGATGGTGTCAATGCCCTGGTTTAGGCCAAGTTCTAAGTGAGCACCCTGACTTTAGACTCGAGATACTTTGGCAAACTGTATGCCCAGACATAACTCCAAAAGTGAAAGCATGATGTGCTCACACCTTCCTCCTCCTGTTGCTCTAAATCATTTTGCAATTATACATTTTCTTGGCCCTCCTATCTGTCTGTGTACCTACATTATTGCCTGCTAGTGAAATAAATGTAACAGCAATCTCATTTCTAAAAATTTTAGGGGTAAAAATTTCCAGTGGCTTTTAAAACCCACCTCGACATTGGTTCATACAAACTGAGGATGCAGAGTCCCTATTTTGAAGGGTTCCTGGTCGAAGTCGACTTGTTCTCATACCTGAAGCAGGTGATGTTTCTGCAGAGACATCTGAATGACAGCGGGAGTGAAGGACAAATCTCATAAAGCCTAATAAAGCGTGAGCGTTGAAATGTCATTAAACTTACAAAGATTAGACTCAAAATCACCAAAAAGGTAAATGTCTTCATTAGTCTGATCTCTGAAGACTGTCGAACATTTCATTAATTTATAATTTATGATTGTTTGACAAATATTGAAAAGTATGTAAATATGAGCGGGATAATGTCTTTTCTGCGGGAGATGAGGAAATGACCCAAACTGTACGTGCCTGCAAGATTACACACAGGACCCAGCTCTCTGTTATCAAACTGTGCCGCCCCTTTAGCCAACATATTGTGCAAGTGACAAGTGAAATAGTGCAGATAAACCAATGGTTTAAAACGTAATAAAGACAACAGCCATTTGCATTTTTTACATTTTATTACAAAGGTAATTTACTATGACACATTTCTGAATGTAATTTATGAAATCATGTTAAAGCAATTACATCGTTTATACAGCCCTCAGAGCCACAAAATTCAGATAAATAATAATAGTATAGATCTTCAGAGATTTTCACTATTGAAAACCTATCATAAAGAAAATCCTTTATTTAAAAAAAATGGGTTGATCAGGAGAAAATCATGGCATTAAAATTTAAAATTAGGAATAAAATGTTGAAGAACAAAAGAAATGAATAATACTCCTTACTAGAGTTGCAAAATCAAATCTTCATGATAACAATTTGCTTATTTCACAGGGTTTATTATCAACAATTTTTTTCCTCCCTGAAGTCAATATTAGATGCAAAAATAGTAAAGGTTCTTACGATAGGGATACAAAAGGAATGTATGTCTCTTTTCCCAAACTTCTGGGGCCTCAGGACCCTGTCAGATTCTAAAAAGTAAAAGAGAAATCCATTCCCTGATGGTCATTACTGTCTGAACCAACCCTTCAAGCAGATTTTATACATCAGCCTGTCATAAGTTATCAAAATGGGAGAAAATTTTGCATAATAGAGCATAAAATAAAAATAGAGCTGTTTCATTCCTCTTCCCATCCTTCAAATCCTCAGATACTAATTTTTTAATGACACCATGATATATTTTAAAACTGGGGTGCATTATTAGATAATTTAGATTCAACCTAACTATTCTTACCAACTTTATTTTGGAAGGGGAGAACCTTCTTTCTGTCAATGTTTTACAAATACTTTCGTTTTAAAAGTCCATCAGGATGTAGACCTAAAGTGGACACTTTTCCTGCATATGGATGGGTGGGGGAAGCCCTGATTTTATTCCACAACCTTGAGACTATCTGCAGGGCCTGCTGTACATTTGTCTGAAATATCCCTCAGGGAGAGTTACCTGCTATGATAGATTCACAGCCACAACCCAGCCCTCAGCCTTATTAAATCTCTTCAAACTAAGAAAACAGGCACTTGACACAATCCATTCACATCCGAGTTGCGGGACATCAGGATTATGTGATGGTTTGCACTCCCATCTTTTCTTTTAGCTGGGAGTTCTAGCAACCCACAATAACTGGTCCTCAAAGCTTCCCCCTTTTTCCCAGTCGGAACACTCAACAGCCCCAACTGAAGGCAGAGGCCCTGATCCCTTGAAGCAGGCCCACAGAGCCCCGTTCAGCTGCCAAAGGTGTGCCATAGCCGTGTCCGGCTGGCTAGCTCTTTCTTGAAAGCAGGGGCCAGATGAATTCAGAGTCTAGCAAACCCGCACTTTCAAAGGCCCTGTCAACAGATTTCTGCTCTACCCAGCCTCCTGCTCTTTTGACGCCCGAACTGGTCACGCAGTTGATGCTCCTATCACCTTCAGGCAAAACTAGAGCCCCTCCCCAGCCAAGGATCTGGCAGGTCAACATTGCTGCCCAGCGACTCAGAGGGTTTCGGCTCTGCGACCCGACCACTGACCCCTTCCTCGCCTTTCAGCGGCGTAGGCGCGGGTCTACCCTGCATTAGAGCCGATTCTCACATTATAGCCAGGACTCCACCTCCCCGCGCCGCCCCGCACATTCCTAGCCCAGCAACGTCAGAACACCCCTGGCCTTCAGGGATCCTCGCGTCTCCCCCTTGCCTCCAGAGCAGAACTGGAGAAGGAGGAGGCTGTGAGTTAGTTTTAACCAGGGTTAAGTCAGTCCTCGGTTCCAGCCTTTGTCTCTTTCGCAATGTTTAGAGGCTGCATATGCTTTTGTGTTGCAAACAGCAAGCAGGGTCCCCAGGAGTCCCTGACCCCGTGCCTTGGCTGGAGCGCCGTTTCCCTGGACGACTGAGACTGGGCTGGCCTGCGCCGTAGTCTTGCGCAAGCACGCTGCCACGCAGACCCGCGGGAGTGCACACTCGCAGCTCCCCGCGCACTTACAAGGAAAAGTTCCTTCTTTCGTTTAAAAAAAAAAAATGAAATGAATAAATAGATTTAAGGATGAATTTCACTGATGGTGAGCTACCTGCATTCGTGGACTAGAATAAGGAGGGAAATGTAAAGGGGAGTGCAGTGAAGAGAGAGGAGGACAGGGGGAAAAAAAGATACCTGCTGATGTGTCAACTATAATGGGCAAACAATCGTCTAATAAATGAAACAATGAAAGGGCCGCATTGTTTCCTATGCAGCTCAAGGTACACCATCCCGTTTATATCTGTGTGAGCATGTTAGATGACTTATAGTATATGCAAAAGCAAACTTTACGTCGTGGTTTTTTGTTTTTTGTTTTTTTTTTTTTTCCTTCTCTTCTTGTCAAGCTTTTCTTTCAAAACAGTGGATGATTTTAAAAAGAAGGCAAAGGCGAGGAAGAAGAAAAAAGAACCTACACCATCATCACCACCCAAGAAATGATAAATAGCTTCGCATAGCTAATCGCTGGAGGGCGCGTTTACCAATTCATAATCATTTATTCTTGGTGATGTATGGCTTTTACTCTTAAATCTGAAAAGCTTCTATTTGAAGGTGTAAATAGCTTTTTTTCTTTCCTGCAGTAAACCTTCCTGCATTAGCAGTGATTGATCTCATGTACAATTCGTCCCAGAGTGCTATTTTACAGGGGGAACACTAGCTTTTGGAGATTAACTGGGGAGTCTGTTACATATTAATGAAGCCGGGAGATATACTAACGTTTTGGTAATTTAGTTATTTGTGTCTATAGCTATCGTCGTTATTTTCTTTTAGACCCCTGCGGTTGTTATCCATCGAATTAAAAAGTGGCCCTTGGAATTATTTTTTCCCCCACTGGCAACTAAACGCCACTTAATGTGAAAAACAAATGTTGACTTCTCTCTTGAAGGAAGTGTGATTCTTGGCAAGACATCAAAGTGTTTTAAACTGTATTAGTGGATTATGTTAGTTTTCTTACACGGAGCCTGTGCTAAAGTAATAACTAACAGGGGCAAAAAGAAAAAAAAAAAGTCCTGGTCCTCCCCGTCCTAGAAAAACTATTTGCTCTTCTAGGAGAAGGGGAGAAAGTTAAAACTCTAAGAAAATAATGTTCTTGACCAGAGGTTGCCAAAAACATTTGGAAAACCTAATTGAATCAGTGCTAGGCATGGGGATGGGCGAGGAGGAGGAGAGATTGCTCATTGATTTGCAACCTGATAATTAATATCCCACCAAATGAGACATCAACGTCGTTAATGTCTGTGTGTTCCCGGAGAGAGACTGAGTGAATTCCAATCCCCAACGAAAGCCCCACATCCGGCAAAGAAGTGCTTCCTGGTCCGGGATAAAATGGGACTAATCCTCTGTTTTCTTGAAGGATTCTTATCTAGAGGAGGTTTTCCTAAAATGTTCTCTGGCTTCTCCCAGGCGCCTCGGCGCACAGCACTGGGGGCGGAGGTAGTTGTCTGCGGATAGAAGGCCTCTCCGGATGCCGCTCAACTCCCCCGTTCTGTGAAGGATGCAGGGCCACAACCAGTTGTGGGAGTAGGCTGAGGAAGGGTGGTGGAAGGCTGAGGGCAGAGCAGAGTGAGCTTCGCACTTGGTGGGTGGAGCGTTCCTCGCCCCCACTCCCTTTTAAAAAGGGAATCCCCCATTTCTACTTCCACTAAGCCCGAGAACTGCCCTCTGGTTTCGGGAGAGCCGGGGAAACGCCATTTAATGTATCACATCCCTGAGGGAAACATGGGTCCTTGGGTCCCGAACTTATAAACCTTAGCTCTATTACCCTTCTGACCCTCTACGCCAAGCTACCCACCCCCCACTCCAACACACACACCACCAAGCAATGTCTCCTACACCTCCCACCCCTCACGGACTCTGTCACCAACCCCCTCCCAGAAACCCAGGTTTGGAGCTCTGGAAGATTGGGTCCCTCCAGTCCAATCAATGTTCAAGGGCAACTTCAAGAAGCAACAATCCTTCCGGCGCCGCAAAACGCTGAAGCTTGATGGCGCCAGTTGGCGGTGCCGCGCCCCTTTTGTTTTCGGAGGGCGATTTATGTTCTTTATAAAAATGTGGTTTGGAAAAATAGAAAGGGCCTTGAAAACGTTGTTACAATGAAAAAAGGGACAAATTAGAAGACATTTTCCGTGATCAAAGGCTGGAGGGAGTGCGCGCATGGGCATTCACAAAGCTTGACTTATTCACTCCCCTCCTTTGCAAGCCGGGGCAACAAGCGTGTCCCCCATTGACAAGGCGCGCTATTCAGACTGCAGGTGCGAAGTGGGCCGGCGCGCCCGGCCACATTATGTCAAGGTTGTTGGAGATTAGTGTTCGGCCTTAATAACTAAAGCGCTTGATTTACATTGGAAAAAAGCCCCCTCAGCCGTGAAAACAAAATCGTTGAACGCGTGATCATTGCGAGAACGGCTGATATCCTAATACGCTCATTGTTCTCGGCCCAGCCCAGGCGCGCCCAGGCCTCCTCAGGAAGGGCAAGGCCTGGGCTGCTGGCCGTGGATCAGGTCCCTCATCACACCCCTGTCCGGGTCCAAGACTAGGTGAGGAAGGGACCTTTTACCCGGGCCTGAGGAAGAGAGAGTGGGGCCTTCCCTGTGAGTCCACGTTTGGGTTCAGGACTTTGGCAAAGCTGGAGATAGGAAAGTCGGGAGAGTCGTGAGGGTTCCAGGACCTTGGCCAGGCCTTTGGAAGCCTGTCCCAAGTCTGGAAGAGCTCCAGCGCTTCTATGGACAGAGAGCTAGGAGACTTGTCTTGAAGTGTCCCGGGAAAGAACAATTTTACTCCCAAGTGCTGATGATTTGGAGTGGCTGGGGAGCTGAAGGACCCTACAAAGTGCTAAAGGCACATCCAATGACTTGGGTCACCTCCAGAGAGGCTATGGAGTGTTCAGACCAATATCCTTACACTGAGCAGAGCCCCTACCAGAAAAACCCAGAAGTACCTGCAGACCCTGCCTCAGTTTCCTTGCACTTTCCATGTTTTGTTTTCCCAGCAATGGAGGAGGGGTCCACTTTTTCCTTGGTCTTTGTTGCCCCTGCATAGGTATTTCAATGCAGACTCCATCCACCCTCCACTTTCAGCACCTCCCAGACCCCCTGCTCCTCAGTGAAAAGGGAACCAGAAAGAGAGATTTGTTGCTGCAACCTAAGCGCAGGCATTTCAGTATGGATAGGAATCCGTTCGAACTGCAATATCTTTTGTGAAAGTCAAGCTACTTAAGGCATTTTCCATAAAATCTGTCCAAGAAGAAAAAGTTTGGTGGGGACAAGGTGAGAAAGCTGTTAACTATTGTCTGGCCCTGAAAAGGTCGTAAGTCAGCTCCTTGGTGGCTGACCTGTCAGAGGAAGGTATAAAGACTTTATTCATGCAGTTTCTACAATGTTCTCAGCTCTCACAAAAGTGTTTTTATGATTCAATTTTCTTACCTCTTTTCTTAATTAAAAAGCTGAACTATTAGAATAGCACCTGCATCATGTCCTGACGATGCCTGCATACTAATTCCGGAGCCTTTAGAGCCAGTAATTATAACATAAAATCAGAGACTGAATAAAACAGAAGGATTTTGCTACCAAAGCCCTGCTAATCCCCTTTTAAAAAGGTCTGGTGAAATAATTCAGAACAGTTTCCGGAAGTTGGATTACCGCTCCTTTTTTTTTTTTTTTTCTTTCACTTTTTACAATGAAATGATATTTCACACTTAAAGGAGGCCCTGTTTTTCTACAACAGGTTTTTTAAGAGAAAAAAGAAAGTTGGCATGTTTTTCAGATATTGAAAACATTTGCTCACTAAATGCAGTGGCAGAAAATGAAGGGGGAAATTGTATGGTAAATTTGAAATGCTTAGATTTTCTCAGGTGTAAGAGGCTGCAGTATGATTGGGAATTGTTTAAGTGTATCAGAAAACTCTCCACAGTTCTCTCAAAGAAAACAAGCAAATCTTTCCAGCTTGATGCCTATTTTTCATGGCTTGCAAATATGCACATTTGAGCAAAACTCTATTGGCCAAGATACTGGGTGTATATTTTTTTAAATGCTTAATGAATACATTGATGAGAGCAAAGGCTAAAGATAAAGATATCCATTAAACCCTGAACAAGAACTTGCAGTGGCACAAAGAATCTTGAGTTGTCTGCAGTTTCTCTCCAGTTTTGGCAAGGAATATCCTCATCTGGCTAATATGATCTTTCATGGGCCAGCCATCAGTCACAGACAAGAGAAAACTGGGTCATCCTTCTAATCTATAAATCACTCAATTATAATGTTTGTTGAGGTGTTTTCCCTTTTTTCCATTCATTTTATAACTGCATAGTACAGCCAGGTCCATAGAAAATTACTCAATTTTTGGTTTATTTCCTCTGCAGACATTTTCCAAAGATGCCCATCCAGTTTAAGTCACACACAGCACTTTCCTTGCTTTGAGTTGATCAATATCCTCACCCTGCATTTTGGCTCATATAGAGTCTACACTGACTCTATAGGGAGCCCAAAATGTAGGACAATTTTCAAAGTCTGTCTCCCTGGCCATATTTGCATTAGATTAACCTGTACCCTGAGATATTTTTTTTCTTTCTCTTTCTTCCTCCAACAACTGCTTTGGATGTTTGCAAAACCACTAGACATTTCAGGAGCAAAATCCAAGACCTCTCTTAATTGTTTACAGAGTTTCTCCTTTTCCTAATCCATTGTGGACCCTGAGCTTGTTAGTGTTCCTAAAAAATTCCCGTGAGTTTTCCTTATTGAGAAAATTTGGGTGAAAAGGTAACGCTGCCCTAATGCCCAGACAGGAAGTTGGTGACAAGTGGAACTGTTGATGGCCGTATCCTAGGTGACTTGGTGACCAAGATGTTAATTTCCCAGAGTAAAGATTCAGGAACAGAGAACCATGTTGGAGAAAAAGTTCCTGTTGCTTTTTCTGGGAAGAACGTGCTATTGTGTGACTTTTGCCCAAACTTCCTATTCCCGGGTTCCAACGCCACCCTCCACCCCCCATTCGTACCTTCCTGCCCTTCACCCTCGGTTTTTGAAAAGCCCGACCCAAGACTCACAGTAACAGAGAGACTTATGATGGAAATAAATCAATATCTGGGCCGGCCAGGCCATCGAGTTTACTGCAGTGCCAGCGTCTTAACAAGTCATGAGGGTGACATTAAAGCGATCGGGTTTCTTCAGCTTCATTCTGTACGGAAATAAACTCGATTCCCTCTAATTTTTCTTGGCCTTTTAAAAATAAATTACGTCTGTGTCTCAGTGCCCCGCTGCACGGGGCTCCAAATATTCTCAGGGAAGATAAACTCACTGGCATCAGGACCCTCACCTATCCTTGGGGCTACTGGAGGCAGTATGACCTGGGGTTGAGGGCCCCTGGAGGAGCCACATTTTCTAGGAGGGGCTGGAGATAGTGATCTGATTCAGGGAGAACCTTAGAGAAAGTGTCTGATAAATGGAGCCCTAAAATCAGTAATAATATAACAACAACAACAATATGTAAATTCTAAATGTTTCAAGGATGATCTTATTTAACCTCACAAAAAACCTATGAGGGAGGTTCATTTTAATTCCATTTCACAGATGAGGTAACTGAAGCACAAGGATCACTTATCCAGGGGCACAGGGCCAGTGGGTGATCAAGTCAGGCAGTCCAGCTCCTAACAAAGGTCTGTTTACCACACCAGCACATTTTTTTCCCTGTGGTGCAGAGGCCTCGTGGAGATTATTAGCAAGCTCAGGTGCCAGAGCTACCCTGGGTGCTCCCGTTGCAGGGTAAAAGGTGGATAAAAATAAAAATTTAAAAAATCTTAAAAAAAAAAAAAAAAGTGGATAAAACTCTAGACATGTAAGGTGAGTTCTAGGGTAAAACTAGCCTTGGGCACCCGGGTGCCAGTAAATTCAACCCTCTGTCAAAGGTTCCACCATTCAACTCTGCAAAAATGAACGGCTCAAAGGAAGCCTGAGCTTTCCTTGTGGCAGCTGTGCTGAGGTGTCCCCAGAGCAGCTTGTTCCCTTTTCTCCTCCCTTCCCTGCCTTGGCACCTCCGTCCGAACTTGGACTTGCTGGAAGGTTCAAAGACCGGCTTCCCTTCACCCCAACACCCTAGCGTGGGATGCGGGAAGAGCAGCAGCTCATCGGAGACGCAGACTCCCTTTTCTCTCCACAGCCGGGGATAGGTCCGGCCGCAGCGTCCTGGTGTCCTTGCGGTGCCGCATTTCCCTGGGCACGGTAGGGAGGGGCAGACTGAAGGGTTGGAATCTCTCCTCGCGCCACCGACCGGCGCTGCAGTGCAGACTTAAGGCCGCGGGGCAGAAACAGAGCCCGGGTCCCCGGAGAACTCAGGCCGGGGGTGACCCGGTTCCATCCTAATCCCTGCTTCCACACCACCATTATGCCTCTCTCTCTGTAAAAAGGCTTTGATGGGTGAGTTTTCTCAACAGGAGAGACCCCCTAATCAGTCCTTGGGCCCAAGGAGAGGTCCCTTTCCGCAAGAGGGACGGGAGGAGGCGCTAACTCCAGTTACAAAGGTCCATGGACTTCCTCCTTCACGGATCCCACCGATTCAGACATGTCTTGACCGTTTTAGCAGCCTTTCCCTCGTGGTAGCTCTTTTCACACCCGCACTTCGCCCTTGCGCCTTTTTTGCTGGAGTTCCTTACTCCCACCTTCTCTCCAAGATCTCAGCCCTTTTCCTCCCAGGGTTCTCCAAGGTTTTATCTAAGGAGACCCAGCATTCCCACCCCAGAAGCCCCGGTCCTCCCACACAACCCCCTTCTCCCCCCCCCCCCCAGCCTGGTCCGCAGGAACCAACTTCTCAGAAGTTAAAAATGAGCCAAGCAGATTGCTCCAGGAAGTGGCGCCTGCGCAGTCCGCGCGGGGGGAGGGGGAAGCGGCTACCTGCCCTCCTAGAGGCGCAGTGACCGCGGGGGTGGGGGGATGGGTGCGTGGGAAGGAAGGCTCAGGTGATTCGGGTGATTCTATTGGATCTGAAATAAATTCCCCAGTGGTAGCGTCAGATAGCACCCACGCATATTCCCACCGAATATCCAAACGAAGGCCCAGAGAAGAGGTGTGGGCGCTGTAGCCTCACTATCCGGGTTCGATCTTCGCAGCTCCCTGAAGGGAGTCGTGAGGCCTGAGGCCTGAGGATCCTCTACTCTAAAGGGGGAGCAGAACCCAGCTCAAAAAACCCTTATGGGCAACCGTGCCCAAGGCATTTAGCCTCGGAAATAGGCAGGGCGAGAAGCGAGCACGCGCTTTCTTTTTCTTCCCTTGATTTTATATGCGCCAGCTACTAGGCTTTTCTCCTCAAAGTCAGGGGTGTTTGATTAGAGGGTATCCGGCCCAGAGCCGTGGGAAGACAGTTTTCCCCAGCAGATACCGAGAGCATCTTTTCCCCTTTTCCCCTACCATAATGTAAATTGGTTGCTGGGTGCCAGTGTCATTGGGGTGAAATCGAGGGTGAGGGAGATCCCTCCCACGTTGGCTGCTTTGGTGGTGTTTGGGGTGGGGTGGGGGGCCTCCATTTGCTACTCGGAACAACTGGGACCCATAAATGTTAGTGTGAACCGTGAAGGAAAACAGGGGAGAATGCCTGAGGTCCCCAGATATCTCCCAGGATGACGAAGCAATAACAGGATACCCGGAGGCAAAATAGGAACGGAAGCATCACATTTATTTCCAAAGAAAATAGTAAAATGGTGTTCCAAGTACACAAAGATTCTTGCACGGAAAAGAGAATCACAGATTTTATTAATTTATACATATTTACAGCAAGATTAAGCCACAGCTTTCAACCACGTTTTTCATTCAACAGTAATGTTCAGTCAAATACATAACTTTTTTTTCCTCTTTCAAGTTTGTTCGTAATTTAACTGATGCTAAGGGGACAGGTGATAAATCACAAAGAATGTGGGTAGAGAGCGTACCAAATTGCCTACGATTTCAGTCAGGCTTTGTGTGTGTGTGTGAATTATGATTACAAAACGTTTGCCTGTCTGTATAATTCACATTCATTGCAATCATTACATTTTCCCATAAATTAGTAATATAAACAAATATATGAGGACCTTCAGTAAACAGATAAAAATCAATACGAGACAACATTTTGCAACAACTATAGTAACAGCATGGGTTACAGCTTAGGAAAACTTCTCTACAAATCATTTAGTCAGCAGCACACATGAGATGGGATGGGGGTACCAGAACAACCTTGTTTTGTTGTTGTGTTGTTTTGTTTTTGTTTGCTTGCTTTTAGCCACCTTTAATACAACAACAAGAGGTTTGTGAAAAACTGGACAGGGTGAAACTTTCTTTCCTGGGCATGATATTAAATGAAAAACTGCACATATTAATGAGAGAGGGGATTTTTGCATGCATTTTGGGGTCACTATCTTTTAGACCAAATCTTCTGAACTCCAAGTACCAAGATTCTGAATAGGAAATTATTAATATTTCCTTCTCCCTCAAGCCAGTCTCTTCTCTATTAATGGAGAAAGGCTTGTTGATTGTTGCTAGTGGGAAGAAACACAAAACAGGACTAGTTTTACCAGAGGTTGCCTTTGAAGGAGCAGGAAATATTAGCAACTGCTTGGCTGAAGCCTTACGTTCCAAGGTTCCTGAACAAGATTTTGGAGAACTTGAGGGTCCCCAAAGGAAGCTCATCTAGGTGACCTGGCTTGGGCTGATTGGATGAAGGCCTCAGTGGAGAAAGGCAGACACACAAGTGTGGGTATGGGGTACATACCCTCTGCCTGCACCCTTTCTGCATTACCCACCCCATGTCCCATAGCTTGTGTCAAAGGCCCATCAACATCTGCACACCTCACCAGACCCCAGCCATCCTGGCCATGATGACCCTGTGTTGCTTTTGTTTCTCTCTTGGAAGGACTTAGCCCTAAAGTTATCTGTTGGTTGTGTGTGTGTGTGTGTGTGTGTGTGTTTCAAAGAAGTTTGATTTTATCTCTTTAGAAACGGTTTGAAACTAACGGGGCAGGGGGAGTTTGACAGAAAGGAGAACAAATCGCTGACAAAGAACCCTTTACGTTTCATCAGCGTTGTTAGGACGACAAGCAGGAATGTCTCAGATAATAACTCCCACTTCAAAGATTTCTCAGCTCAAAGAAAGCGGACCATCCTTTTTATTCAACCACAAGGACTGGCACTAAAGAAGACTCCACTGTTTGATTTTTTTTTCCACCGTGTTTATTTTTCCCCTATTCACTGGGGTACTTGGATAAAATAAACAACAAGACAATTAAGGGAACATGGAATTCTAACTTTCCTGCCATCTTCTCCATCCCCTTGGCCTTGGGCTCTTGGGTCCCTGCCTAGGACCAGTCCAGGCCTGAGGGGTCAGGCACGCCCAGTCAAGGGGAGAGATGTTTGTGCGGGGTGGTCAAAGACTTACTGGGTGGAGGGGCAGGACAGGCTGTGCTGGAAGTCAGCACAGAAATGTCCAAAGGACACAGTCTAAATCTCCCCAGACTCCTCCAGCGAGACTACCTTACCAGCCAAGCCCCTATCAAATTCAAGAATCAGAGAGGTCTTTGCACAAAACCAAGCCGGGGATGCTCATTTGTTAAGCTTCTGAGGTTGCTCTAAAGTCATTTACTCCTGACCCTGGAGCCTCTTCGGGGCGCAGTCAAGATGTACAGAGTCCGGCTCCTACCTTTCCTGAAAGCGTCCCAGGAGCCAAAGACCCCCACATCGGGGTGCAGGGTGAACCCCTAAACGCGGGCGAGGCAGGTCCTGGGGAGGAAGTATATACTGGAGAGCGCAGTGACAGTATTAAATGGCGTGAAAGCAAAGGTCAGAGCAAATGTATCTTAATAGAGTGTCTGCAGTGAAGTGTGCCGCCTTTGAAGCGGCCGCTCCCCGCGCGCATTTCCATGGCGAGCCTAACGCGGCATGCTGATGCACCGTCAAACTCACACTTTCAACCCCAAAACCCGACTCTTTGAACAACCCGAGCTTGATTAGACCTTTCTCCTTTTCTTTCCCCTCTTACAAACCATTTCCTCGCCTTTAGAAACTCGCCATCAAACCCAAATGCGCCCTCTGATCACCGCAGAAAGCAGAAACAAAGAGGGCTGAGCGGCGATTCAAGCGGCCCTTTTCTTCGCTCACGTTATTATCCATTTTTATTATGATCGGGAACAAGTGCCCATTCGCGTGGGTTTTGTTTACCGGAAATTAAATGAAAATGATTTAGTCCGCGTCAAACAAAAATATATACTTGTATACACAAGAAAAAAGGCCTGTTAGACGTAAATATTATGTCCTTAATGAAAAGCCTGGATGGGCTCCAGGCTCGGCCTTTCAGGATTTCAGTGCGACTTGCCCATTGCCATAGAAATCCTAACTTACCATGAAGATGCACCGTGGCGAAGAAACACTGCTTTGTGCGCGGGCCCTTTGATGTCGCAGGCGCGAGATGCGGGCGCTCAGCTGCGCTGGGCGAGATTACCTTGCGAGCAACGCGGTGGACATCTGTAACAAGCAAATGAAAAATTAAAGGCGATTAGCAGCCGAACAAACATTTTTATTTTATTTCATTACTTTAGACGAGGTTGGAAGACAAAATGGGGGGCCTAGAAACCGAAGAGAAGGAAACGAGTCCTATTTGGGGAAGGGGGACTTTTTAAACCTTGGCAGAAGGAGCAAGCTCCCCAGATGCCCTCTGCACCTTGGCCTTGGGGCGGGTGTTTCACGGTGGGAACGAGTTGTTTGCGGCCGACTGCCCGCCCTGGGCGCTATTGTATTTGGGGGAGGAGGGGATTGCAGACCTCCTTCCACCAACAACAGGATTCACTAAGGATGTATTTGGAGGTCTGGTTTTTATTAGGGATAATGAAAACAGTCCCACCCCAGTTAGGATGTTATTTATCTGATGGGAGTTGTGGAGCTGTGAGGTCTGAGTGAAAGTTATCATGATATCTGAAGAAAAGAGGGAAAGAGAAAATCCAGCTGAGTGGCAGAGGCGGGACTCCATTGCTGAACTCAGCTTTTTAAAAACTTGAGCTCATTATGGGGCTCCTTCCAGGTGGGAATAATCACCTCCTCCCCCCCCCCCCCCCATCTCCAAATTCTTAGGGGACCGGCATGGGCATGCCGAAAGCTTTTCTTTCATTTCTTTTCTGTTTCTTCAAATCTCAGGATTTCGGGGCAGCCCCATCCTCCCTAAAGAAGGTGGCAGATTGGGAAACAGGCCCTGATTTTTCCTTCCATGGCAACAATTGCAAAGGCTTCCTTCTCCCCCGCCCCCAACATCTGGTTCTTTTTCTGGGGACTTCCTATCCAAATACACATTCAATCTACAACATTTATTATTCCAGTTCATTTCTCTTGTCCCTGTCCTTCTTAAAAAGACCAACATTGAGATTTTGACAAGGACCATCACAGAATCTATGCGATTCACCAAGGCATTGTCTCCTTGGCCTGATCCCTTCGCTGTGAAGGCCTCGGTGCAGTGACGTCATCGGCCCGCTCCCAGCCCGAAGCTCCCACAAGACTGCACAGGCAGCACCTCGGCAGGAGGTGGGGGAGCAGGAACAGGGTGATTGGGCGGGAGAGGCCTCCCAGCATTGAAGCCTGAAGTCCCTTTCACCCTTTTTTTGTCTGAATTTCCTGTTGTTTTGTACTCACCTTCCTATTCCAAGTATATAATATATACCTAACCTGTGGACAGACAGGCAGAGAAACTTGTCTGTGTGTCCGAGCCGGTCCTGGGGGTGGGGGTGGGGCAAGTGACATGCAGGGTAGAGGGCTGGACCCCCTGCGGCTTATCTCCTTTACAGAAGTCCTTGGAGGGAATATTTGGGAACTGGACCATGTGTATTTTCGTTACAAGATAGCTGGGTCTAGGAAAAGTGTAAGGAGGCGAGAAAATGCTCTGGAATCCTCCCTGCCACCTTCCGCACTCGGAACTTTCGGAATAGAATGGATGGGTGTGGGAAGAGTACTGGGAAGCTTGGACTGGGAGTGGGGAAGAGGGTGGAGGGTGGGAATCAGAGCGGCCCAGGCCTCAAGGAATACTTTTCCCATTCTGTGGACCAAGCAGGGAATCTGTGACCTTACTTTAGCCAAACTGCAGTTGCCAGGATTGGGCATAAAACCATTTGTATATATACTTCTCCGCCCATGTCTTTCTTTACCCCTGACACTGGTTTTATGCTATCCAACCAGTCCCAGCGTGTGTGTGCATGTGCATGTGTGGGGAGAGGGTATAACTGCAGAATAAATACGGGGACCATTTCTATATTTTTAAACAATCGACATTATATCCGCAGAGCCAGTGAGTTCTATCAGGTAACTTTTGCTGGTGGCCGGCCTGCCTGCCTGCCTGCCTGCCTTTTTCCTTCCTCTCGCTCTCCCTCTCAGTCTTCAAGCCTCAGTAACCTGGCCCATACTCGCAGTCTGTGTACGCCGAAGCAGCAACCACAGCAGCAGCCCTAAAACCCCAGGCGGCGGCAGCAGCTTCAGGGCCAGGTGGTGGCACCCGGCTGAGAGGCGCAGCGTAGAGGACCACGTCCTGACACACGTACCATTCGCTCAGGTCGGCGCCACGCGCCGCCACCGCCACAGAAGAGGCCACCGCGGGTTCGCGGCCGCAGTCCGACGAGGGCGACACTAGGGCCGACGGCGTGGCGGAGTCGTAGCCAGAGCTGGGCGGCGGCGGCGGCGAGCGTCCATGCACTTTCATGTGCTTGCGCAGCGAGCTGGGGTGCGTGTAGCACTTGTCGCAGCCGCGCACCTTGCACGTGTATGGCTTGTCGCTCGTGTGCACGTGCGAGTGCTTCTTGCGGTCGCTGCTGTTGGCGAAGCGCCGCTCGCAGCCCTCGAACTCGCACCTGAAGGGCTTCTCCCCTGGCAGAGGCAATGTAGAGTCGTTAGCACGCGTGAGCTGGGTCCCCCGCTAGCACTAGCCACCTCCTCCCCACCCCAGTTTCTTTCCCACTTTCTGGAAAGGAATCGCAAAATATTTTTTAAAAACCTTTCCGGCGCACCACAGGCTCTGTGTCCCCTTGCCCGAGCAGAGCGCGCCCTCACCACACACGTCTGCACCCCTCCCCCATTTCCGACTGAGCTTGGCGGGAGGGTGCGGGGGAGGAGCGACAGTAACTCCATCTTAGTCGAGTTTCCAACCTGGAAAATTCTGATCCACCTGGGCTGTTTTCCTCCAAAATTTCCTCATTCAGGACCAGAAGCACCTCTCCTAGGAGAATAGAGTTAACTGAGGAGCTCGTATCTACTTGATTTAAAGTTGCTGGTCCAGACAAACGTCTCGGCCGCCGCCCAGCCCCCCTCGCCGTGTGACCCCGCACACACCCTATCCTGGCCCCAATTGCTTTCTAAAGTGGGTTCTGTGCAAATGCACAGACTTCAGAATAATTTAAGGATGTGCAGCCGGTGCACATGTCGTATGTATAATGTGGATTCGTGCTACAGGGAAAGGTATTCTGAGTAATGATTCACTTCATAGGCAATTTTTACGGGAAACCGAGCCTCCTCCCCCTTCTCTTTTACCCCCTGAGGGAAAACATTTAGCAGCATTCTTCAAATCTTGCCTAAACCTTCCGGAATCCCTCCAGATACGTTCGCCGGTAATAATATTTTATTACGCTGCTCCAGTGGCCTCCCGGAGACCCTGCCGCGGGCGGCTGGCCCTCCCAGTCCCAGGCGACTGTGCGAGGTCGGCTGGCTTTCCCAGACCACCCCCGCCAGCAGAGCGGAGCCAAAGGGCAGACGCCGCAGGGTCCGCCGGGGCCGAGTGGGATCCGAGGCCTCTCCGGCAATCACGCCCTGAGAGCGGCGGATTCCGGGTGAGCGCGGGTACCTCGGTTAGGGCCGGCGGAGCTCCGCCGACCGAAGGGCAAGCCAGCAGTCCTGGTAGGCCCCGCGAAAGACTCGATCGGTGGCTGCGAAGCCCAGTAGAGCCGAGGAAAGGCGCGAATATTGGAAGATGACCCAGACCCAACACGGGCGGTCACCGCCGGTTGGATTCGCTAGCGTGTGGGAGAGAGGAAAGGACCCAGAGAACCCGGAAGCTCAGGTTCCCGCCGAGGCTGCAGATGCTGCGGGAAGGGGAGTAATGGGGTGGGGGTGGGGGGACGGGAAAAGGAGGTATTTGGGCGCTTTAAGCAAATGGTTGCCGCCCGGAGCTCTGGGTCGAGGGAAGGGCTACCGATCATCTTGCTAAAGAGGAAGAGAAGCACGGTGGTTGCCTTTGTGGTCGCTTCTCCGCCCGCTTCCAGGAAAACCGGGCGCTTTGCGGCAAGTTTGAATTCGGGCGGCCAAACAAAGCCCCTACTCCCGAGCCCCAGGCGGTGCTGGGGATTTGCGCATAACCTGCGCCTCTGCGGTGGTAGCAAGGAGTGAGCCCGTGGTTCTGGCACCGCCTGGCCGGGGCGTTTTCCCCCTGCAGGAATATTGCTGATACATGGAGCCCTCTGCGAGGTGCTGGCATGTGCTGTTTCTCCGGACAGCAGCATCATTTTATCCAAAAAAAAAAAAAAAAAAAAAAGAAGAAGAAGAAGAAGAAAGATGCAGGAAAAAAAATCAGTGTCCCTATTTGCCCGTGTTCTCCCCTCTAATCTGTCAAAATTTACAAAACCAAAACTTTCTCCTTCCTTCCTTTCTTCTATTATTTCTAAAATTACTTACAAAATTGATGCAACTTAGGGCCAACAAAAGGAAACAAGGTTTAACTGAGAAAACAGAGGGGGAATGGAATTTGAGGTCGATTTTCCCCCTTCTGTAAAGAATTCCCGCCACACACTAATCCTATCTTTTGAGTTCCTCGGTAGACAATCACGTAAAACAGAAGCGATTTCTCCCCAGACCAGGAGCAGAAGCAATAATAGCGGGGCACTGAGGTGAAACGGGCAACCAGGAAGTTTCGAGGTCCCTGGGAGGCCAGGTGGAAGCAGCGCCACCGCACCCCCTCGCGCCCCACCCCCGGCCTCCCGCAAGCTACTGGAGGCGCCGGGGTCTCCTCGCCTGACACCCACTTCCTCACCCTATCGCGCAGCATCCCGACTCTCCCCCCCCCCCTTCCCCTGCTGCTCCAAGTCGGGTCGCTGAGCCCTGCGTGGATAGGTGAAAGTAGCCAGGCTGAGGCCTGTCCGGAGTGGCCTGGGACTATGAGGTGAAAGGCCTGGATCTCCTTCCCAGCCTCTCCGCGGACGGTATGAGCCTCCTACCCCGCCCGGCGCCAGGTCCGCAGGACAAAGTTGGGAAGCGTGGGGCAGCCTGGCCAGCGCCATTTTCTCTCTACTTGTGGCTGGGCCTGGTTGCCCGGCTATCCGCGCCGGCGCAGCCTCTTCTCTTTCTCAGATCCCCAGCCTGCCTTTCTCTATCCGCCGACCGGGAAGGTGAGGCGAGCCCCGAACCAAGGAGTCCTGGGAGGGTCGCCAGGCGGCGAGGTCCGGGCAGAGAGCAGCAGCAGCTAGCCCGCGCCTCCCTCGCTGCGGCCCCATTGTTCCAGGCTCTCTGAGACCTCCACAAAGCGAAACCTTTCCGCTGCGCTCTGGGGCAGCAGCCTCCGAAGCCAGGCCCGGGATTCAGATCCCGGAGAATCTCAACTCTTGAGAAATCAGCTCCTGTTCAGCGCCGCTTCCGCGACTCAAGGAAATGAAATGCCATTAATATTTGAAAAGGCAATTATTTTCCTGTTGAATCGAACACTGTCTTCATGAATAATTTGTAGCGAGGTCTACTGCCATTTGAGAAACATTTTGTTGGCTTTTCCTCTTCTTTTCATTACTTGGGGGTGGGGGGGGATGAGGCAAACGCTGGAGCAGGCGAGGCTCTATAGATTAAAAAAAAAAAAAAAAAAAAAAACTCAAGCAATCGGTAATGAATCAGGACAGCCAGTGGAAAGGACGCAGTTATAATTCTGTCCTGAATAGACGCAAAACTGAGCCAGCCCCAGCGCACTGAACTTCCTTCTCTGCTGTAGGTCGATTGCGCTGAAAATTTAACCATTTTCTGCTTCACAGACTTCAGACAGTGGGCCGGCAAAGAGCAGTAAAAGTTTGTTTGTTTAAAACCCCTTGTCATTAAGGACGAGTTTCTTCTTCAGCTCAGGATTGCGCGTCTACCTTCGCGGTGCCAGCCGCCGCCTGAAGTAGCCAGCCTGTCGACTGGGGTCTGCGTCTCAATTCTCCCCCACCCTCGGATTAAAGTCTGGGGGTGGCCAGATGCATGCAAGAGGGTGGATGAGGGACCCCGGAAGGAGCCCCGAGAAAACCGTACACTTCCCAGACATGCTCCGGAAGGAAAGTACAAGACTCAAAGGGGATTTTGGTCTGAGAGGATGCGCCTGTGCCAGAATGTCCTGGCCCGGGACCTTCCCCGAGAAGGCAGGGTTTGTGGGCGGAGGCGGGATTTAGTAAGCTTCTTTCCCCAGCAGTGCCAATTTAGATGACTTCTTAGACTCAACAATTGCTGGTGTTTCTAGCAAGATTGGAAATGAGTAAGACAAGGCTTCAGAGAGAAGGAGAAGGGGGTCACCAAGCTGGGATTTATTTAATCTCTTTGTCTCCCCATCAGGTCCCCTCCCCTGCTCCCAAAATGGGGGAGGAGAGAAGATACTGACTTCTTAAACCAAAGAGGGACCGGGGTCGAGAAAACCCTAACTAAAGAGAGTACAAACACGGGCTGCTACACTAATTAATGTAACTTCACAAGCTATTCTGGGAAGTGTGAAAACTTTCTGCTTGCAATTGCATTAATTAGGGATGCTTCTGGTCGGAGGAGTTCAACTTTGCAGGCTTTCGCACGCGGCTCCTTTTCTCTCTGTTAACTAGAACTAACAGATGTGGTTGACACATGTCCCCATTTCACTTAACAGCTCAGTAAATGACATTTAAGGCGGATGGGTCCCGTTGGGTCTCTGCTGTAGGAAAAAGGAGGGTCCGCCAAGTGTCCTAAGTACCAGTACACAAAGGTTCTAAAGCTGGGACAAAACTAGCCCACCAGACACCCAGAGTAGTCGCCAAGGGTTTGATGACTCTCTGTCCAGGTGACGGTCAGGTTTTCAGGTTGATGGGTGGAGGAATTCGCCGCGCGATTCCACAGGACTGGCAAAAGTTAGACTACAGTGTTGTTATGTCTTTACGACTTTGGGATACAGTGCCATTTCAACTACCGTAAACCGAACTCCGTGAGCAGGGAGCACACGTTTGCAAACACACGGACCCAGGCTCGTTCACCCTCCTCCCTCAGAACAGTAATACTCCCTTTCCTCACAAAGCCTCCAGAAACTTCTGTGATTCTAAGAATAGACGAGCATAATAGATGGGTTTGGCGCCTGGTAATACACCAACCACTCTCACCCCCACCCCCCAGTTGGAACTTGAGGAAATCCAACCCCTAGGGTCGGGAAAAAGCCGCCTGCTTTCCCCTGAGCGTCCGCACCAGACAGCGCCGAATACTGACCTGTGTGAGTTCGTTTGTGTATTTTGAGATTTTCTGATCTAGCAAAGACCTTCCCACACCCCGGGAAAGGACAGGGGAAGGGCTTCTCGCCCGTGTGCACACGGATGTGGTTTACAAGTTTGTATTTGGCTTTGAAGGGCTTGCCCTGGCGCGAACACTCCTCCCAGAAACAGATGTGGTTGGCCTGCTCCGGGCCACCAACGTGCTCCACGGTGACATGCGTGACCAGCTCGTGCATAGTGCTGAAAGTTTTGGAGCAGAGGTGCGGAGCCGCGGGGCTGTCGGCCGCCAGCCACTTGCAGATGAGCTCCTGTTTGATGGGCTGGCGCATGTAGCGGAAGAAGGCGCCAGGGCCGTGCGGCGCGGCGAGATTCATGGTCAGGTTCATGCCCCCGTAGCCATGCAGGGCGGCGGCAGCTGCCAGGGCGTCGCTGCCGGCTGCGGAACCCGGGGCGAAGGGCTCCGGCCGCGCGTACATATCTCCGGGGAGCCCCAGGCTTAGGAGGCCATTCAAAGGGCGGCTGGGAGAGGTCTGGGGAGACTGCTGGTGGAGGCCTGAGAACACCGAGGGGCTGGTGACGGCGGCGAGCTGGGGGCCATGGTGTCCGGAGCTGCTACCTGTTATCGAGACAAATAGCGCGCGTAAGAACCGGTGGCGTGAGCTGTGCGTTTCTCCCTGCCTGGGATGGGGGTGGGGGCATACCCAGCCCAGCGGAACCGCTCCCTTTGCGGTCAGCGCCGGGACATGGAGCCAGACAGCGGCGGTAGCGAACTGGCTGGTTAGCGAGAGGCCAAGCATTCCGCCACTGTCCCGCCTGGCGGCAGTTGGGTAGAGCCGCGCCATGAGCAGGAGAGGGATGGTGGCTGCGGGGTAGAGGGAAGGGGCAGTGGGATGCCCAGGGCCGAGTCTCTGGTGTGCTGGGGACCCTCAGGGCTCTGCTCCAGAGGTGTCTGACCTGCACCCTAGGCGCGCTTTGGCAACAAACTAACTCCCCGGGGCGCACAGGGTCGCGGCGCCCTGCGGGGAACTGGAGGTGATGGAAATGGTGATAGTGGTGGCGCTGAAGCCCCCCGACCAAATATACTAATTTCGGTGCCTGGCTTGGCTGGGAGAAGGCTGTCTGCTGCATCCCGGCAGAAGCTCCCCAGAGCTGCCTATGCCGGGCTGCTCATACCACAGTCACCTGACAGCAGGGAGGGGAAAGAACAACCACAAATAAAACTTCTGCAAAGTTTTTTCCCCACTCAACTTTGGGGTTTTGGCTCCCTACCCGCCCCCCACCCCCCGCCCTTGGTCTTTAATGCGTGCATGAAATCCAGTAAGCCACAGAGACCGCAGCCGCGCGCGTGAGGGCGTGAATAGAGATTCCGGGACGTGGCCAGGGTCCGCAGAGAACAATCGCCCAAGTCCCCCATTGGCCGGTGGCCGGGTTCGACGTCAGCAATGACAGGTCTCACCGCACGCGCGCGCGCGCGCACACACACAGTCACTAACATAACTGTTCCATCACCCAACCCCCACCCCCATACACACACAGCCTGTCACTCTTCTACTGCTCATGCGCTCTGACCCGGGCACCAAACCTTTTTTCTCCCCCTGCGCCACCCCTTACTTCCTCCGCCTGCTCTCCCCAAAGCGGAGTGGGCCAGCTTCTCCTCCAGGTTTCAGGAAGTGAGCCGGCCTGGGGTATGCCTCCATTCACTAAGACTCGGAGGTGGGGAGTGGGGGCCGTTGTGTTGCACATAACGTCCCGGGGGGTAGATTTGCTCACCCTGCAATGAGGTGGCCGAGGGGAACCCGCGCGCTGGGATGATGGCCTGCTTGTCCCGGAAACCGGGAAGAGTCCGAGGCAGGGAGTGAGGGATGTGAAGATGCAGCAGACAAGGCGGCCGGGAACGGAGGGAGTAGTAGTAGGCTAGTGACCCTTGCGCCTAATTTTATTTCCTCGACCGCTCGAAATTCCTCTTTTCCTCATTTTTCATTTCCTCTTTCTCTCTCTCATTCTTCTTATCGTCCCACCCTTGCGACCACACCTTGCCTTCTTACTTGGATTCTTTCTTTTCCCCTTCCCCTCCCTTGCTCCCTTCTCCGCACGCTCTTCTGCGCTCTTGCCTCGCAGGCCCCTCTTCCGCGGTGCCTGGTGGCTCAGGGACGCGCGCACCCATGAATCAGACACTGACTTGAGCCAGAAATGGGCCGAGCCGTAGTAGGCCTGGGAAGAGCTGGCCTTGAACTCACCCCAAGCCTTCCTGACAGGGCTTGGGAACCTTCCTAGCCACAAATTTCACTGCCCCGCGGGCCATGGCCAAAGAAACAAAGGCCAGGGGAACGCAGCGAGAACGAACAGGTCCTTACCCCGGGGTTCTGCCCCCCGCCCCCAACACCTGCGGATCGAGGGCCCTAAAGTCTGTACCCTGTCGCAGCCTCTGGGAAAGGGGCACGTTGTAGCCTCTGGGAAAGGGGATTTGGGTGGCACTTCCACTCTCAGTTCCCGCCACTTGTTGCCCGCGGGACGAATGTCTGCCTTCCCCCTATCTCGCTTTCGTGCCTCTGCAAGGAGTGGACGCGACTTTTCCCGGCCCAGGCTCTGAAAGTGCCTGTGGCTCTCCGGGCCTGCGGGCTTCCTCCCGAGGGATACCCTTCCGGGCTGCGGGCGCCACTGGGGGAAGGGGCGGGAGGCAGGGGTCGGTCGAAAAAAACTTCAGTTCTGGCCAGTCGAGTGTGGCGTAAACAGGGGGAGTGTTCTTTGTCTGCGGGGACCGGCTGGGGCCGGCTGCACAGTCTTGCGATTTAAAGGGCTTCTGGCCCAGACCCCTGCCTTGTTTGCTGTAGCTGAAAATGTCGGCCCAAGTGCTCGCTCCTCTCTGGCGGCAGTAGAAAGCTCCTCCAAAGCAGAGAAGGGCTTTGAGAAATTTTAAACACTTGAGTAAACCCCATACCCCATCAGCAGAGGCGGAAAGTTGGGCAGATTACAAGGAACTCTGGCTCAGAAGTGATGGAATCGCCCCTACTCCCCACCCCTAGAAACAAGGACTGCTCTTATACATTTCCTGGTTAGTAAATAAGAACTTATTTTAAATTTTTTTTTAAAATTGACTTATTTAAAATGTTTGGCATATTCTTTGAGACTTTCTTCGTTTAATTCATTGTTCCCGCTCGGGGCGCTCTCGGTGCCTCACTTTGGCGAGGGATTAACTTCCACAACAATTTCCTTCGGCTTTGAGAAGTCCGGGTCTTTCTGCTGCTCCAGCGGAAAGAGGTTAGACTCCGGCACAGATAGTTGCCGCGTAAGCATTTTGAAAAAAAAAAGTCCCAGGAGAGCGTTTGACAATCGGAACCCTTTTGCTTTTGAAACCAGGGGCTTTCAACATAGTAGTTTTGAGACCAGACTTAGGGGATTTGTCTCCTTTTCTGGCTTTCACCTTTCCCCACTTCCTTACGTTCCGGGGTTCGCCCTCCACTGCTGGCTTGTCTTCGGCAAGGTTTTTCTCTTTTTCCAAGCACTTGCCGGTCCTGGTCTCTAGCAAGGCGTTCCCATGTTCCAGTGAGTGGTTTCAAGGTTCCCCGCCGTGCAGGTGTCTGTTGTACCATGTAGTTGTCGAGGAGAGTCTGAGTTAAACCCACGGAGAACTCTGATTTATTTTTTTTTTTTTTTTAAGAAAACAAAACAAAATAAAAAACGAACGGGTTCCTTTCCGGCACCCCTGGTCCAACTATTTTTCCTATCCTTTCTCCAACACCCAGCTTAGCCAACTTCCCCTTTGGCATTCGGCCTTAAGTGCGAGACAATTTTGCAATAGTCCTGCAATTAAAATATTCTCTCTTCCACCTGAGCTTTGGTGATTTACAATAAACTGTTCAGAATGTTTGACAAACCCATCAACCACTTTAACTTCCGTCAGGGCTCTCATACACACCAAAATTTAGCCCTCAATATGTATACTGTGACACCCTGACCCCCAAGAGCTTGAGTAACAGTATAGAAAAGGAGTTCTTAACCTGTTTTAGGCTGCGGGCTCCTTTGGAAGCTTGGTGAAGCTGGTGAACACCTAATAATCCTGTGGGGTATTTTTTTTCCACAGTCATAATGGAAGAAAACAATAATTTTCAATTAGAAGGTAGCAAAAATAAAGATGCAGTTTTTCCCATCCAAGTTCATGGATCACCTGTACTTTAACCACTGGTTTTGTGGACTCTGGGGTTAAGCAGTAGAGGTTTAATATACACGAACTGTTAATATATTATACACCCTCTGTTATTAACTTTGCCCTTGAAAAGCTTTCAACATGTGTATGGCTCTTTGTGCTAGCAGTGGAAGGCCAGACACATCTGATTCAGCCAAAATAACAGGCAGTAGCCTGGCCCCATGGAGCTCCTTCCCAGATTTAGTCTTCCCTTGAAGTGCAGAGAACATCTGGACCCACCCTGGGAAGATGAGGAGCCAGGGGTTAGTTGGCCAGCAGGTCATGAGGTTGCCTTGATCCTTGCAAGTTCCCTGGAATCAAGTGGTCCATAGTTTGGTTGGCTCAACTCAGCTATGGGGCCAGGCATTCTCCCAGGGGGACATTACCCTTGGACAGCCATAGGAAGAACCCCTCCCCCACCTTCTTACCCACTAATAGACAGGGAAACTTGGGTAATCACATAAAGGTTTTCAAGGAGTATCTCTGAAATAAGTTCCAAAGCAGTAAGCAGCTAACCACAGATGACAGGTGGGGCATCAATGTCTGGGAGGCACATTTGAGTCTCCAGAGGGGACCCCCTTGAGACTTCAGCGCCCAAGGAGCAAGAAACCAGGGCCTCAAGGACTATTCAATTCGGTAGGCTGATGAGGGCTATCACCTCAGAGTTCCACAGAATTTTTCTTTCAGAAAGTTATCTCGACACAACCTGCCCCAACACTAAATGCTTGGCTGGAGCATTCTCTTCCTAACCGTGCCTGGAGTTATGGCATCGAGTCCACTTTCCTGCTCAATTTTTCAGAGAAAAGTTGCATCTTGCTGCCCAGAGATCATTGGCAGAGATCAAAAAGGAGTATTGGGAGCTTTCATTGAGGCCTATTTGGGTCAGATTCTACTACCAAACCCCAAACTGTGTTACTTGCCTTGGCCCTGCCACATCTCTTGTTTTGAGACCCTCTGCAAACCAGTGCCCAGAAGCAGGCCCCATGCACCTTTATTCACCCCAGCCAAGCCAATGCAATGAAATAATCTACAGTGGTTTTCTAATCTGCTTTATAGAAATGAAACAATTGGTGGCCCTACCATTTGCCAGAGCTCTTCACATCCCTGGCTCAAGTGGGGGAATGTCTGCCCTCTCTCCGCTGGAAAAGAAAGAAATGAGGGAGATTTTGGATCAATAGCTAGGACATTTTTCCATTTGCTCTTAAGCAATGCTAAATGATGATTTAACTGCTGCAGGTTATGCCCAGAGCAGGATCTCAGAAACTAAGGGCTATTGTGCAGAGCTTGGCCAAGCACAAGCCTTTTTCAGACTAGTTGTTTAAATATTCTGCACCTAGATTTACAGTCACTTGCTCAGTCTTTCGCATTTTCTGGCAAGGTTATCACCCAAAATAAGGATCAAATCTCTTCCTAGGCTATTCACAGACAGACTTTAGGATTCCTGCAGTGGGTGGTCATCTATAGTCTCATGAAAAGAAATAATTTGAGTCCCAAGAGCCTGTATGTCCAATCCCAAATTGTACAAAGAGATGAGATCCTCCAGAATTTTAGAGATGAGGAAGGATATACCATCCATTTGCTATGGAAGTTGTGCATTACTCACCATCGGTGAAAGAAAATATACTTGGCTAGAATTTAATTTCTAAGCATGGGTTCTGGAAAATGCCTTTTGACGAACAGTTAAGAAACATGGTTAAAAGATCTTCTAGAACTGCGTTAAGGAATCAAAACAACGGAATAACCACATCTTTCTAGAGATTTCTGCCATTGACCCATTCTTAAATAATGAAAAAGCGAGACTTCCTGAGTTGTACATTTAACTTTTATAAAGAAGGGTACTTTGCCTAGCAATAATGGAACATCTTTGGAGGCGACCATCAGCTGGTGGTGTAGTTCAAATGAGGGAAACGAGACTCCTGGAAGGGAAAACACTCAACCCTAAATCATATGCTTATTCTAAATGGAATATTAAATTAAATTCTGCACAATGAAGGTATTCCTGACAGAGCGGCTGTCAGTCACTCCCTTTCAGACACTGCATTGTAGAAACGTTGTCGCGGCCACATTGCAGAAGGCTGGTGTTCCTGGTAAAGATGATGCATATCATGTAAACCCCATCACCAAGATCAAAGTCTGTTCCTTTCATGGAAGCCAATACATGTCAAACCTCATTCCAATCAAATCGTCCGGAAATGAATTCAAGATGAATATGTCATAGAATAATGTGACAGTGGCACTGCAGAAGGTCAGGGGTGGTTGTTTCAATGAGAGAGTCGTCAAATATTAATTCTAGAACGTCCAGATGAGTAGGCATGGAGGGGGATTAGTTGGCTGCTGATGGGACGTTGTGTAGCTAGCTGATTTGTGTGCAAATGCATCAAACACCAAAGTGTTGTTTTAAGTTGTGTTGAACTCAATAAATACCATCAAACTCATAGCCCATCATAACAACAAAACTCCCTACCAAATCACACATACACACACATACACACACACACACACACGGGGGTGGGAAGAGAGAGAGAGAGACAGAGAGAGAGAGACTTCAGCAAACCAATATTCAAAAGATTTAAACTTACTTGAGTCCTTCAGGGTGTTTCGGTAAAGTCGTAATCGTTTCCGCATCACCAAGGAGGTTTTGTATCTCATTTTCTGACTCTAAAGCTGTTTGGGAAAAAAAGGGGGAACAGTCACTAATTAAACAATTTCATAGTTGATTGTGTGGCCTGAATGTATGAATGAAAGATGATGTTGGTCTAAAGAGGGTCTTTCAGCCTTTCTTTGATAATTTTCAAATTTGGACGCTAAAGACTCTGCTGGGAACTGCACACATTTATTGCAAAAATAAATATCCTGATAAAAATGATAGTAATATTTAAGAGCCATAATTTACCAACTAGACTTTTATCTGAAACTCACTTTGTGGTCCTGCCTTGCAGGTGGAATTAAGCTCCCCGTTCAGGCAGTGATAAAAAAATCTCAAACTTCTATTATTTGAATTTATCCTATAAGAAGCCTTCTTTAAAAATATTAGTTGCTTCCAGTGTGATTTAACAGGGTCAGGGAGGGCCCACTGTCCTCTGGGAGATTACAGGTTAAAAAGTTAGGTTTGGTTTTGGGACAGAGAAGAGAGGAATTTCTTTGAAGTGTTGCAGATGCTGTTTTGCTTTGTGATAGTAAGGAGTCCCTTAGCCTCTATGATTCTCCACCTCCGCCCCCATCTCGATCTCACCTCTCCAACCCATTTGGGGTCCATCACTGGTTGATTTTCAAAGTTAATATAAAATTCACCAGATTATTTTAAAAGGCATTATTTTCATCATTTAGTCCTCTTTCCCCCATTTCTTAGTTGGGAAGATCAGAAGTAACACCTTCCTAAGATAGGTGTGTTCCCTATTAGATTCAGCCTGGGGATAGAACTACCAAGATAAAACTTTAGGCATTTAAAAGCCTGTCCTTAAAACCATTCTGGGGACCTCTCCTTCTGTCAGGAGAGGTTGGAAGCGGTACAGCAGCCAAACAGAGGCAATCCACTCAGCCCCGACCATCAATTTAGCCTAGAAAGACAAACAGTTATTGAAAAGGTCCCAGGCTGGACAAACACAGCAAGCCCTCTGTCAATGAGGACATCTGCCCATCTTGACACTACAGCCCACAGAACAAGCAGTTGTTTAACTTGTTGAACCATAGGCCAAATCCAAGTGGGGCTCTGCTATCTCAAAGGGTTTCCAGTTCTCTATGCTCAAAGCCCTCTTTTTTCCTCCCAAACCCCAACCCGGGTTGGAACTAGCTTGCCTTTTTTCTCCCTTCTTTTCTAGGTCCGAGTCCGGGGGCGCACTCACCTTTTCCCAGAGGGTTTTTTATTTATTTTCAATTCTTTCTAACCAAAAGGCAAACTTCCCCCAAGGTAATAAGCTCCTTCCCGCACAAATCAGGAAAGAAAGGAGGCTCAACTTTGCCTCACCACAGAAGGGTCGAATGCTGGGTGTCCTCGCTCTGAGATTCCCTCATGGCAGGATGTCTGGCACAGGAAAATCCTGGTTGGTTGGAGCTAATAGAATTTATGTTTTTGCTTCCAAGGGAAATGGGTGTGGAGTTTCATAGAGACCTCAGTCCACCCACAATGCTGCCCGCTGTCCCTGTGGCCCTCTAAGAGGTTTGGGTCACTTCTCCTCCCAGATTCTGGCAGCCCTTTGCGTATTATAAGCCACAGGCATGCAAACGAATGATGCATAGGCTGACTGGGTAGACAGTGGAACCTTAAGCTGCTCTCTGTAGCAGGCATGCCCATCTCAGGGCCTGTGGGAAGCCAGGGGAAACATTTCCTCCTGTGGTTCAAACTCCACACCACTTAGCAACCAAATCGCCTAGCTGAAGCAGAGCTGAAAGAATTTTGGGGCAGTCACTGGCCCCCAACCTTAAGTCCCCACCAGGCTTGGGGTGTAGGAGGCCCGGGAAGGGCTCCACTTAATTTTCCCCATATGCTCACTCCAGACACTCTCCCCACACCAGCTGCGGCCGGCCACCAAATCATCATTGGGAGCTGTCTTCCTATCCCCAACTTGGGAAGGAGAAAGGGTGCCAGAGCGCCCCAGTGATTGATCATGCCAGGAGACAGCCAAGAAGGAGGGGCTTTGGGTATGTTCGAAAGGCACCAGTTTTCTTTGCCGGAACGCCAAGGCTGCACGTTGTGGCGCCGCCCTTGCCGGCCGGCGAAGGCCTAGCCTAGGTCAGAGGTCACCTGCAGGCTGCTTCCCAAGCCGGTGACTTCAGGACCCGAGTTGTCAGCTTTGCTCCATAGTGATTTACCGGCAAACCAGGGACCCAGGCACTGCCAAGGTGTGCCCGCTTCTCCACCACGGCTTGGCCTGGGCGCTGGGCAGAGCAGGGACCGCTGAAAGCTGGTGGGGACCTCTCGAGCTGGGACAGAAACCGGCTCCTGGCCTCTGCCCACAACTTGCTGTAGCCTGCTGCAACCCACACGTCCCTGGTCAACCTTGCCTGGACCTTCAAACATCGGGAATTGGGGTTGCGAGGTTGGGGCGTGCGAAGGTCTTTTCTCATGCCCTTGTTCCCTCAGGACGAGGAGCTCGGGTTGCCTCAGCTCAGGGCTGGGAGCTGGACTACCTCCGGGTGTCCAGAGTAGCGCCCGCAGCAATGGACAGCCCGAGGGCCAGCGCGGGCATTTAATCCTCCCTTTGACCCCTTCCTTTTCCCCTCCTCTCCTCTCCCCCAACTTGCGGGCAAAAAGATAGTAGTGGAGGGGAAGGTGGTGCAGCGATGTGGGTCGCTGCGAGGCCAATACTGTCGGAAAGAGGGGCAGAAATATGACCTTGGAATCCAAAGGGAATTTCCTGCAAACTGGGCCGGCGGAGGTGCAGCCTTTCAACACCCCGCTCAATTTCTAAGACCTCGCTGGTTCCCGACTGTTCCCATGGGCCTTTCATCAACCCTAAACTTCCCGGTCAAGCCTTTGAGCCTTCAGTCACAGCCCAACTCTATTCTTTCTTCACTTCGCCCAAATTTCTAGTCCTTTTGAGACTAGGGTCGTGCCCAGTGATGGAGGCGGATGAGGCCTGCTCCCCAGAGAGCTCGTCCCAGCCCTCGTCCGCATCCCGGAGAAAGAAATTCAGATCCCGGACCAGCGGTCGGCGGCGCGAAGAGAGCGAATCCCAGGGGTCAGCGTCTTGAGGCAGGACCAGTATGCGGGAGGGCGAGGAGCCGGACCCCGCGGCTGACCCAGGCAGCAACCGCCGTTGGGTCGGGGCGAAGAAGTTCCATGGTCTTGCTGCCAGCCGGGCCTGCTAACTTGGCTTCTTTGACCCTGGGGAGGGGAAGCCAAGCCCCTCCCTACCAGCCTCACAGGGGCAGGGCGGAGAAGCTGCCTGCAGGGCCCCTCTCCTGGCGCCGGCCCCTCTCACAGCGCGAGGGAAGCTCCGGGCCACAAGGCCCCTTCTGGTGTCCACGATGGGGCATCCCCGCCATCTACGAGAAGGAAAGGGAAGTCTGGCCGGCAACAAGCTTCTCTTGGTCCCTGTGCCAGTGGGAGCCCCATTCCTCCCCCTCACGCCTCCTCTCGGGAAGAAAAGATGGACTTATCTCCTGCGCTGCCCCTCCGCCAACTCACCCCCCACACACACACCCCCCCCTCTCGGTGTCAGCGGGGTGGGGCCTGTACCCAAGGTTGGGGAGCTAATGGGGGAGGGTACCGGGTGAAAGCCTGGCTGGGCCTCTTCCCCCAGTGGGGCTCGGGTGCCAAAAGCCCCCATAAAGGCGCTTTCTCCGCCGCCACTGGAGGTACCGGGTCCCAGCTGTCTGGCCCCTGGACACACGCACTTACCCTGCTCCACCTGTTGCCCGGATCGCCTCATTTCTGCACATCACTTTGGGGTGGCTGAGGGGGGACCACAAACCCCTCCAAGCCTCTTTTTTGTGGTTCCAGCGAGGCGGTCATCCTTCATTTCTCCTTTTCCAGCTTTCGGAAAGCAGTTAGGGAATGTATGATGAAGCAGAAATGAGCCGTCAGGATGATATTTTAATGGCTTATATGTCACGTTGGTGCATGTGGCTTTGAACTGGAGCCGTTCGCATTTCCTGCAGAGAGCGCCGCAAATCCCACTTGATAACTTCTACAACCCACAACTTTTTTTTTCTCACATTCACTCTTAGCCTGTGTATTTGGACGCGTTTCCTAAAAATACCCTCTTGTCAACGTCCCCGTTGGATTTTCCACGGACTGCAGAGGAGAGGACTGACTTTTCTTTTTTTGAAGAATTATTTTCCCTCCCCCTCCCAACGGCTACCCACCCTCCTCAGGCCCCCTCCCTTGTTTTTCTGAAAGGCAAGGCGAGGTGGGTTCAATGTTTGTTCTCCCCAGCGAGAGGAGGACAGCCTCTAGAGAAGGCTTTTACAACTGCTCTGGGGAAAGCAGAATGCAACTTCCTTTTCCAGGTAGCAGAAGAGACTCTGCGTTGCTCAGATCTCTGTCTTTTTGAAAAAGTGTATAATAGTTAAAACAAACAAACAAACAAACAAACCCTCAATGCCCAGCACTTTCCCTTCACTCCCCATCCCGGTTCCACTCAAAGTTGGCGGGGGAATGCTTGGCTGCTGGACTCAGACTTGTTGCTGGGGACAGATAATTTGATTTTTCCTTTCTTTCTCGAATTTCTATATCCCGGTATAACCTGTGCAAATGCTCGGCCAGCTCCCTTCCGGCACCGGGAAACCATCCCAGATACCCAAGCCGGGTTTTGAGCGGGGAGACCCCAGGGAAAGCGCAGCCCAGCTCGCTGGCCCCAAGCCCGAATCTAGTCCTTGAAAAGACCAGAAAACCAGAAGGGCGAGGAGCGGCAGTCGCTGACCCTGGCTTCCTCCAGCCGATGCCGCCGGAGCAGACGACGGGGCAAAAATATTCATTTTCATTTTCCTCTGGCCTGGGCACTGGTGAATTTCCTAACCCGGCCGCCTGTGAAAGGATGAGTTGAAGCTCCTTTGTCTGGAAAAAGAGTTTAGGGCTGTGATTCAGCTGCAAAGAAGCCAAATGAAGTTAGAAACAAAGGATAAATTGAAGGATTCCGACTCTTGGCTTTTTGTGTTTTCCTTACTAGAAAATAATTAGACCTAATGAATATGCAGACGCCTCGGCTAAGCTCTCGGTTGGGGCTGCTGGGTTTTAAACAGAGCTGCGGAGAAATGCAACCTTCATCCCCCAACCCCCCGCATCCGCGTGCATTTTTCGAAATGCATAAATGTTGCTCGGCTTAATTGATTGAGTCACAGGGATTTTTTTCTTCTCTTGCTTTTAAGTGCCATACTCCTCTACCTTTCAACAATCATTTTAATATATAGTCAATGGCTCTTTGTAGACGGGACAAAAAGCAACTACGCGCAGTTGTTGAATAGACTTTGCGCTGGGCAAAGACAGGTTAATCGAGGGCCGCATCGCGAAAACAAGCGAGTGTTGTATGTTTGCACTGAATCCAAATGTCTGCATTTTCCTAACTAAATCAAAGGGAGTGTTATTTCTTTTTCTGCTCACTCATCTGAAGGTAAGTAAATTTTCTCTGGCGATCAAAAGCCTGGTCGGCAACAAAGACCGCGCCCGCTTTTTCCACCGTCCTGGTGTGGCGAGTTGCGGAATTTCAATAACTGTGACAAGGGTGACTGATTTGTGAACTAGAAAAGGTTTGAATGTCACAAAATTTACATTGGTCCTATCTATCTGGGATTTAAATACCAAAAAAGTATTCGAGGATCGCTAGGGAGCTTTGGGCAGCCCAGAGGAACAATGGCGCGCATTGGGAAATTTACAGTTTTACCTGAATGAAAGGGGCCCTCGTTGAGAACAGGGGTGCAGGGGGGGGAGGGTTGGCGGGGGCAGTCGAGAGAAATATGGGGAAAGGAAAAAAAAAGATAACACAAGGGGGGGGGGAAGAAAATCGGCAATAATATTTCCAATTTTCCAATAAAAATTACAAACAAACCTCAATAACCTGGAAAGTTAAGAGCCCTCACCCACCTATGTTTATTTATTTTGGGGGGACGCAGAAGACCTGATTGATTTGATAAAAGTGAGAAAATCGAGACTGCGTGTTACTCTGAGAATTCGCATCTCTTGAAAAGGATAGAGTGTCGGTGTGTTTCTGAGATCTTAAATTATAAACCAGAGGGGGACGAGGCAAAAGGAAAGAGAACTTCAAAAGGAGCAAATAACAAAAGCCTCCTTTGCTGCTCTTAAAGGGGGGAAAATGGGGAGGAAAGAAAAGAAAGTTGCTGAATCGGGACATTCTAGAAGTGCCTTAGCTGTGTTTACAGCTCCATCCCCACCTCCTCCTGAAGACTCCCGAAGTAGCTAATCGCTCAGAGAGAAGCAGGTTTAAAGAAGGACAAGATAGATAGAGAGAGAGAGAGAGAGAGAGAGAGAGAGAGAGAGAGAGAGAGAGA
>JAKSZT010053887.1:85895223-85937466 GCA_026826555.1 Tolypeutes matacus
AGAGAGAGAGAGAGAGAGAGAGAGAGAGAGAGAGAGAGAGAGAGAGAAGGGAGGAAGGGAGGAAGGGAGGGTAGGAGAGGGAGAATAAATATGACGGAGAAAGAAAAGGAATCGTGGCAAAAAAAATTCTTTTCCGTGAGAAGAAGGAAAAAATTTTGGCTAAAAAAAAAAAAAGTTGCTACTCCTGGCAGCCCTGTTTGTCAAAAGGGAATGTCAAACGCATTACAATACCTGGGATTGATGAGGCGGGCGGGCCAATGAGAGGCTCGCGGCGCCTCGGCGCGCCCTCCGTTGGCGCGGCGACTGCGGACGGGGGGAGCGCGGGCGCACCAATGGGCGCCCACGTCCACAGCACGTGACGCCTCCCCCTGCTCCCATTCATCAAGGGGGGGACGGTGTCGTCCTTTCAATTCATTTATCTGCAGGAATGATTGCTGCTATCAGTCTCGCGCTCACCGCCCGGCTGAGGAGGTGAAAGTTTCTCCCCAGGAAGATAAACCGCAAAAGACAATATTGTGCATGATTTGCGCCTTTTCTTTGGCTTTTTCTTTCTTTCTTTCTTTCTTCTTCTTTTTTTTCCCCAAAAAAGCAAAGGGGGAAAAAGGAAGTGAAGGAGCGAGGAAACGAGCCTGAGAGAAAGGAGAGAGAAAAGAAAGGGTGAGGGTTTAGTGGAGAAGTGAGGAGGGGCGCGCGGCGCCAGGCAGAGAGAGGGCGAGCAATCGCGGCTCCGGCGCTCACATTCCTCTATGCCACAAATCCGGGAGGAAGTTTTTTTGGGGGGCTGAGATGCTCCATGCTTTCCCCCGGGAAGCCTTGACGCGGGGCCCTCTCGGCGGAGACTGATCGGCGAGAAAGTGTGAGTCGGGTCGGCAGGGTCTGCGCGGCGGGCGCGGGAGTCCGCCTTGATCGCGGCCAGCAGCAGTCCCGCTTCCCCGCGCTTGGCCCTGTGGGCACCCGGGAGCTCAGCGCCGCTGCCTCTGGGCTAGGACTTCGCGAGGTGGGTCGGCTCCCCCTCCCTCCTCCTCTTCTTCCTCCTCTTCCTCCGCCTCGCGTTCCTCCACCTCCTCCTCCTCCCGATTTTCCCTCCTCGGCGGTCGAGGGTGGGGGGGGGCGGGGGAAGCCGGGGCTCGCCCGGAGCAGCCACGATGCTCCTGGACGCCGGCCCCCAGTATCCCGCGATCGGCGTGACCACCTTTGGCGCGTCCCGCCACCACTCGGCGGGCGACGTGGCGGAGCGCGACGTGGGCCTGGGCATCAACCCGTTCGCCGACGGCATGGGCGCCTTCAAGCTCAACCCCAGCTCGCACGAGCTGGCCTCGGCCGGCCAGACAGCCTTCACGTCGCAGGCGCCCGGCTACGCGGCTGCCGCGGCCCTCGGCCACCATCACCACCCAGGCCACGTCGGCTCCTATTCGAGCGCAGCCTTCAACTCCACGCGGGACTTTCTGTTCCGCAACCGGGGCTTCGGCGACGCGGCAGCCAGCGCGCAGCACAGTCTGTTCGCCGCTTCGGCCGGGGGCTTCGGGGGCCCTCACGGCCACACGGACGCCGCGGGCCACCTCCTCTTCCCCGGGCTTCACGAGCAGGCGGCCGGTCACGCGTCGCCCAACGTGGTCAACGGGCAGATGAGGCTCGGCTTCTCAGGGGACATGTACCCGAGGCCGGAGCAGTACGGCCAGGTGACCAGCCCCCGCTCCGACCACTATGCCGCGCCGCAGCTGCATGGCTATGGGCCCATGAACGTGAACATGGCCGCGCACCACGGAGCCGGCGCCTTCTTCCGCTACATGCGCCAGCCCATCAAGCAGGAGCTCATCTGCAAGTGGATCGAGCCTGAGCAGCTGGCCAACCCCAAAAAGTCGTGCAACAAAACTTTCAGCACCATGCACGAGCTGGTCACTCACGTCACCGTGGAGCACGTCGGCGGCCCAGAGCAGAGTAACCACATCTGCTTCTGGGAGGAGTGTCCACGCGAGGGCAAACCCTTCAAAGCCAAATACAAACTGGTCAACCATATCCGCGTGCACACGGGCGAGAAGCCCTTCCCTTGCCCCTTTCCTGGCTGCGGCAAGGTCTTCGCGCGCTCGGAGAACTTAAAGATCCACAAAAGGACGCACACAGGTACGGAAACTGCTCTCCGCGACTCCCCTCCCTACCCTGGGCCTGGGACCCAAAATCCTAAAGTCAGAGGCAGGGGAGCACAAACCCGGCCTCGAAGAGGTCCTGGAGCCAGGTTCCGGCAGACAGGGAAATTGTGCGCTGGTTTTTAGTTTGGAACTTGAACTTATGAAAAAAACAGGACGAGAAGGAGCTGGGGATATAGATAAAGAAAATGAGGAATAAAATAGGCCGGCAGAACAGAAAGAGCCGGGAGCTGGTAGAGCCGGGAGCCGAGCCTGGCGTGGCAGAGCTGTCGGTGCGGGAAAGCCCAGAGAGGTGGCGGGCTCCGAGCGGCGGCGGCGGCGCCAGCCGTTCCCGCTGCAGACAAATCTAAACACTTGCTTCCTGCCAACATCCTTCTTCACGCACCTAAGGGAGGGCTTTGCCAAAAGAAGGGGCTGAGGAAATTGGAAAGGATCGAGTGAGGAGGCATAGAAAGAAACGAAACCAGAAAGAAAGAGACAGCGAAAGGGGGGGAATAAGTGGGCCCGGAGGAGGCTTTTGGAGGCTTATGCATATTTTAATAGCCCAGTTTTAGTAGTGACTGGTTTGAGAGTGGGTTTGAGGTTGGGACGGGGGGGGGGGCGGTTGGCGGGAGGCAAGGAATTCCTTTTGTCGATTAGATTCCGTGGGACGGTTTTCAAAACACCGAATTCCCCAGCGTTGGCTTTTTCAAAGTATCAAGAGACCCGTCTGGAGCATTAAAAAAAAAAAAAAAAAAAAAAAAAGTTCGCGGCGAGCTCAGAGCTGTGGTCTGTGGTCGGGCAGGCTATCCTGGGCCCCTTGTGCCCGGTATCCTTCCCTATTCTGGTTTGTTGGGGTGATTTCTGAGAACGGCGCTTGGAACTTCGAGCTTAAGGGCTGAGTCAGGAAAGAATTTACAGCGCCGAGCTCCCGGCCCAAATCGTAAAATGTGAGCGTGTGTGGGGGGGGGGGGGGGGTGGGGAGGCGAAGAGGGGGGTGCGGAGCGTCGGGGAGGGGGTAGGGGGAGGAGAGAAGAGCAAAACAGCAAGAGAATCAGTCCCGAACGTGAAAATTAGAAACCCAAAGCTAGGTAGAAGTCGCACGAGATCGGGTATATAGCCCCGGGCAGAAAAACCAGCAGCCAGATCCGTTGCCTCTCTGGGTTCTAAAAAACTAATATATATGTTAGAATTTATTAAAAAGGGTAAAAATATAGTCAAGGTATTTATAAATCCATTGCAGATATATGAATATATAGAAGACCCAGGTTTTTAAGTTAGCAAAGTGCTAACCCCAAATCGCTGGCTTTTTATTTTGTTATAAAAATTTCCCCCGTTTGCTGACTTGTTTCTAAAAGCGGCCTCGGGATTTGTTCTAATCAGATCCCCCTCTTTCTCACCCTTCGCACCAGGGGAGAAGCCCTTCAAGTGTGAGTTCGAGGGTTGCGACCGGCGCTTCGCCAACAGCAGCGACCGCAAGAAGCACATGCACGTGCACACGAGCGACAAGCCCTATCTTTGCAAGATGTGCGACAAGTCCTACACGCATCCCAGCTCGCTGCGCAAGCACATGAAGGTAATCGCCGCGCTGTCGCCGCCCGCTTTCGAGCCAGACTCCCTCTCTTTTCTCCGGCGTGGGGTCGGGCGGCGAGTGGCAGCCGCTACAACCAGCCACCCGGAAGGCTACACTCGGCTGAGTTGGCGCTATGCCGAGCTGGGGCTGGAAAAGGGGACTGGGGCACCCAAGGCCGTTCTAAATCACTGCTTCACAGTAAAAGTCAAAAGAAGTGAGAACTCGAGCAGAGGCCGCTTCTGAATTTGGCCCAGACGCGGGTTGAAGCAGGCGAAGCTGCCGCCATTGTCGCCAGCAGCGTTGAGCTGCAGAATTGGGTTTCCTGGGCCCAGGCCTGAACTCTTGTTCACCTAAAACCTTGGCAAGGAAAGTTCCGGGGCTGCGGGCGGAAACTCTCCCCGGCTCTGGCCTTAGGTGTGATCTCTCCCTTTCCAGACCTCTTTTTTTTTTTGAGGCCCGGGCGCGCTGTCCTTCCTCGGAGCACTGCATCTGCAGGCCAGAGGCGGGAGAACCGAGCCCAGATCTCGCTGGCCCGGCGTCCCCAGCTCTCAAGGGTTTGGGGACTGGGGCTGGGGCCGGGGCGGGGGGAGGGTGGGTGCAAGGGGAGGGGAGCGCGGCCTTTGGTCGGCTGCCGCGCCGGCTCTATATCTCCGTAAAAACGCCACTTTATTCCTGCAGGTCCACGAATCCTCCTCGCAGGGCTCGCAGCCTTCGCCGGCCGCTAGCTCCGGCTACGAGTCCTCCACTCCGCCCACCATCGTGTCTCCTTCCACAGACAACCCGACCACCAGCTCCCTGTCGCCTTCCTCCTCCGCGGTCCATCACACAGCCGGCCACAGCGCGCTCTCTTCCAATTTTAACGAATGGTACGTTTAAAACCAGAAACAAAACACCGAACAAAACCCTATTTAAGAGACTGAACACACACACGCACACACAAAATATTACTGAAAGAATCCTGCGAATCAAAACAGCCCCCCCAGACAGACCCCCACAATCCTATTTTTTTTATACTTGCCAATAGACCCAGGACCGAATAACAGAGAGGAAGCATCAAACCTTTTAGAAACCTTTCTATTTCTTTCTTTCTTTCTTTTTTTTGGTAAAGGCTTGGTTGCCAAGGGGCGGGAGGGGGGGTGGTCGAGGTGGAAGCGGCCGCCTGACCTAAGGTCGCCAACCCCGAGGGCCAGTTTCTCATCTGAACAGGCTCTCGTGGGCTGCGGCTATTTTTTTTTCCCTTTGCTTTCTTGTAAATACAGAATATTAGATTAAAACTGTACTGTTGGATTCTGTAAATAGTTACATCTCGGTTGGAAGGGGCGGGGGGGGGGATCGTGGCGTTGTGGTCTTTGCATTGGGGAGGGGGTGGGGCCAAGAGGGTCGGGGGGAGAGGGAGGGGGTGGGCGGCCGAAAGCCAACTATTTGTACTGGATGGCAAGAATGTTCTAGTAAATGTGTACCAAAATGTGAATTACTTTGTACGATTACAGTCTCCACGTCGATCTAACAGAATATTATTGGTATTAATGTGCTTTTTTTGTATAAAGTGCAAACATTTCGTCCCAAAGTTTAAGTACTTTAGTGCAGTAAAATGTTGTTTCACGTCCTGTCAAGAATTCGTATAGTATGAGCCTGGATCTGCGTGTCAAACTGTTCCATTTGTTTATGTAAAGTGATATTAAAAAAAAAAAAAGATATAAACTATATCTGTCCGTTGCTTTTGGCAAAACAAAAATACAACCACATAATGTATATAATTCCTAGTTTCCATATTTATCCGCATGTAAAGGGCCGGTTTATCCATGTTACAGATATTCAATATTTATGGCTAGAAGAACTCGTATGTACACTTTAGTTTCCAGAACTGTTTGGTAACCTTTCGTACCTTATTAAAGATTCTTAAATCTCAGTGATTGTGGTAGGAATTTCTTCTTCACCCCCAGCAACCTGCTGCCTCTTCTGCCAGCCTTGGTGGGTCTCCGGAAAAGCTCTGCAGTCTTCCTCGCCTTCCCTTTCTGTCATCGCAGGTCCTATAAACGTGATAAATGAAAGCTACCCTGCTGGCTCTCCGAGAGGGTGTAATTAGTATTTATATCAAAATTTATGAAACAAATTTTCGGCCGCAGTATAATTTAAATGACCTTTGCAGACGTAGAATAACAACCATAAAAATAACAGAAATAGATTGCACAGGCGACATCAATATTAATGTACGCGAATTGTCAGAAGCACAGGGGCTTGCTCTGCAGCGTTGCAAATGAACTTGCCGCGGATGGTTCCGCTGCCCCCCAAATTAAATTCCCTTATTTGAAACCGAGTTGCAGATTTACAATACCATATTTTAAATTGCTGTCTTCCTTTAAACCATTTGTGGCCATAACTAATTTTCAGATGTTGATGCATGCTTTTCCAGGCCTTCCTTCTTTGTACAAAAGTAAATGTCCATAAAGCGTTTTACTTATATTTTTTCCAATGTGATGCTAATTTAAATTAATTACTTCCTATGATATGTTATTATTCCAATAACTTTGCTACTGTTATTAGTTCTCTCAAAAAATACATCTAGGGAAGAGAATTATTTTTTATAATTTGATTATCTTTCTCTTTTATTTATTTCTCATTTACTTAAGAAATTCGTTCCATTGGCTGGCGTTGATACAGTAAATTTGTAAATGAGAAGACAATATAAAAAAATCTAAATTACTTGTGCTTAATGACTGTAGCAGAACGCCTTTTCTCTAAATCAGATTGTCTTTTTTGCAGTTTAGTTTGATAGATTTGCAAGCTATGCTTCTCCCGCGAAGTTAGCTGCCCTGGTAGGAACGCCAGCTTCTTTGTCTCCGCTTGTAGCTAGCATGATCGCCCCATTAGGCAGACTACGCAGCCCGAGATCACATATCAGGCCCTTGGCTGTAGCTGCGAGGATGTGGATGTGTCAAAGCCAGGGGCAGCTGAAACTGACCCCACTGGGGGCAAGGAGGAGCCTGAAACTGCTTCTTTAATATACTGTGTGTGTTCAGGAAGTTGTGCGCCATATAAATGAAAAAGGAAAAAAATGAGAGAACCCCTCAAAAGTTTAAGAATCCCTTCAAACACTCATGTTTTAAAGCGATATTAATTTCTCATACCACACTACTGACCAATTAGGAAATCAAAAATGTAAATTTTCTTTAAAAACCCTTTGTTGACTTGCCCTTTCATCTTTTGCTATTTGTATTAGTCACTTTTACACAACAGAGTCTTAGTTGCTGAGGAAGGGATTTGTTGCACTTTCTATAGCACATCAAAACTACTGGGACGGTGCTGCTGAACTTTTAAAAAATGGTATTCTGATTATAAGAGTAATATTGGCCTGTCATGAAAAGAGCGCCACCTTGCAAGATTTGGCGAGATTTAAGGAAATTGGAAACTACTGGTATCTAAGCACTGCTAGCTTTAAAAAATTGAGACCAAAAGCTGGTCCCAATTGGCTTTGGACATCTGAAATGAGCAATATAGTATTTGAAAAGACTCTAGACATTAAGCCCAAATATGAACAAAAATAGGAACAGGAATAAAGATCGTTCATCTCTCTAGGAAATATAACATTTCAATTAATAATCCTTCCCTTTCCTTTACAGATCAGATTGTCTGGGAACCTGACATGAGCATGATAATGATGAAAATAATAACAGTACCTATAAAAGAACTTTGCTGGTGCATTTAAGAACATAGTAAAGGCATTTTAAAATAGTCTGTGAACATTCCCCAAAAACATTTTACTTCCAATTTGGAAACATAAATATCTCATTATATGTTATGTACCTGGTGCCTTTTAAAATTGCTTATTATCATAGTATAATAATTAAATTTCACACCATGATATACAATTTAAATAAGATATTTAAAAAATCAATTTTTGGGTAAATGTTTGCTTCAAATCTACTTACTCTTTAGACTTAGGAAACCAAACAATTTTTAAAACCCCATGTGAGGAGTATTATGGGGTGAGGAATCTATTGGTGAGGAATCTATTTTATATTTTCAACAATTTCTTTAGACTATGAAACCCAAATCATTTTTTAAACTCCATTTGAGGAGTGCTCGGGTTTGGTGAATAATGGCATTCACAGGAAAGGAACTTTTAGAGTAGAAACCAATATCCATGCCAACTCCTCCCCTGCATTTTCTTCACCAACAACCACCACAAAGAAAAAGTCATTAACGATGGAGGTCGCCTAAAATAATGCTTCAAACTTAAATGTAGTCTATTATTTTGCTGGTACCTTTAATGTCTGTTTCTTGAGATGTAGTCTTCATACTTTTCTTCATGGGCTATTAGGTTTTGAAATACATGAATGTGAACAGAGAAAATATATTGTTAGACTCTGTTTAGCAGGAGCTGAAGACAATGTAAATGGCTGCTTTCTGTGTATAGCTGTGGATTTTGATTTAGGCAGAAAGCTGTCCTGGTTCATATAGAGACTGCACTGTATTCTCGATACTATCAAATGATTAGAACAGCTGACAAGTTATTAAAAAGTTATATTGTGTCAACAGAAAATGCCTGAGTGTAAGCAATCGTTTTTAAGAAATGAAGAGAATGAGTTGGGGTATGTGTGTGTACATTTTATAGAGCAGGCATATAAATATACAAGCACCATTTATATGGGGATTAAGTAATTTTCAAACATTTCAGATCCTTTGTTTTCTCTTTCAAAAGCTACCCCCAACTGCTTTAAGCATTTGCAGCTGATGATTTTGATTTTTTAAAGTCCAGCATTCAAGTTAACCTTTAAGAAGCAAACCACCTCCAAAAGAAAGATGTAACCTTTCAATTGCCCCATCTGCTTATCTTTTTTTTTTTTCTTTAGCTGACAATGAAAATAGCACTAACCTTCTTTGCTGATGGGCCTGGCATTTAGATGTTTTTATTTGTGGAGGCTGAAGTTCCTTCAGAACTTTTAAAGGGTTGGCAACAAAACTACATCTCCTAAACCCTTCACCCAACACCAAACCTTCCAGACCTTTCAATTTTGAGGCCAAAGTATAAACTGTGCCTTGGACCCCTCTTAAGTTGGTGCTGATGGAGTTGGTACTTGAGCATACTACTTTTCAGGAAGTGACCTGGAGAAGGCCCTGGGCCATAAAGAACAGTAACAGTTTAAGATGAGTTGGAGAGTGGCAATAAGTGGTCTGTCACACTCAGAATGAAGGCACTGAACATGTGCCCTTGAATTGTTTGTGAACTAGATATTAAGCCATCAGAGTTTACACATTCCCAACGTACATTTCTTCCTAGCCGCCCCCCACCCCACTTATGTTCTAATTGCAACTATCTTCTTTCTAGGTACCGAGTTCTTGCCTCCTCCTAGCACCAAATGTAGCTCTTAGAACTAGGTGTGCATATTAGGGGAAAAAAAGTGTTGTTTTCATAAAGGTGGTCACTCTCTTGGGTTTTAGAATCTTGAAAGTAGGGTAGCAATGGAAAGAATTATCCGTTTCTATCAGCCAGCACACTAAAGGCTCACATTAGCTGGGGTGCTTTCTCTTTCAGTTTGTACCACCCCATCCATCGTCTGTAATATGTATTCATTTAAATTAGTAAGATAGAAAAAGTAAGCTTTTATGTAGTAACCATACAGCAATCTGTTTTTTTTCCCCCAAAATGATAATCACTAGTTTGGGGCATGAAATAAGAAAAATGTTAATAACTTCCTATATGTCACATTTGATCTTCTTCCTCAAAGTTTATTGCAAATATAATGGTGTAATATGCACAAAATATGGGTAATGTTCTCCATTAATCTATGCAAGACTGGTTCCTTCCAGAATCTCTCCCTGAGCAAGAGGAAACACGATCAGACCAAACCAGGGGCTTTTTTTTTTTTTAACCATGCAAGCTGGAATCTGTCATCAGTTCTTAACGCTGATTTCCACTTAGAGAGCTGAGTTAAAACAGTATGAAGTTCCCACTGATACTATACAGAGATGGGTTTTTCAAAAATAAGAGATCAGATTTTGCTATCTAATATGGAAATGACGTTGTCTGGCAGTGAAGATGCCAGAGACCTACAGACTGTATGACTATCCACAATATTTTGGCTGCCTCTGATGGCTGTGGGCGCCTCTGTAAGTATATGCAGGAGAACCCACGGCTTGTGAAACTTAACACAGCTATTTTTCACCTACAAGGACACACAGGAATCAAGCATTGAGTGTGGCTATAAACATATTGGAATCACATCTTAAAAAACAAAACAAAACAAAACAAAAAACAATCACAAAACCCAATAACAACCACCAGAAGTTCGAAGGCGTTCGATCTCAGTAAATCTTAAAATTAAAAAAAAAAATTATTTTCACATCTGTTTCTTGTGCAACAATTCCTTTACAGAACACATAGGGACGTAAAGAAGGTGAGAGAATTTCACATACCAATTCCTTTTTCCCCCTCATCAATCCAGGAAAATCCTGGCCTCTGACTAAAAAAAAAAAAAAAAAAAAAAAATGTTGTGAGGAAGGTGAACCCGGAGAGAAAGGGTAGGGGTGGGAGTGGGGTGGGAGTGTGATCAGAGGGGGATTTTTGTCCTGAAGGATTCCTTGAAAATACAGGAACACAGGCTTTGGGGGTGAAGGTAGGGGGCGAGCAGCAAGACTTCTCCACAGCACCTCCACCGAATGCCCGACTGTCAGCGTTAAAGGGGGCCCCAAGTCGCAGCCGGGAGCTGGGGCTGGGGCTGGGGCTGGGCGGACGTTGCGCATGCGCGGCCCGCGGCCCGCCGTCCCACGTGCTGATGAATATGCATAATAAGCCCCCGCCCTTGTGGGCTGCTGGGGGAACCGCTCAGAGGCTCTGGCCTGTGAAAGCGGCTGGCCCGGCTCCCAAAATAGTGCGGCCGGGAAAGCTGCACGTGTTTGTTTTCAGACCGAGCTGGTTTAAGTGAGTTCACAATGCAGGGTAGACAGCGGAGGCTCGGGCAACCTGCGGCCTCTGCCATGCGAACCGAGAGCCGAGCGGGTACCACAGGGTTTCCCCCTTTCCCTAAGGGCTGGGGGCTGAGGGGTGCGTGAGCATGCGCGGGCCACTCGCGTGTGCTCGGGATGGCAGGACCCGCGGGTTACACGGAGTCCACTGAGAATTCTCCCTCCTCGCTCCTCCCCAGCCCGGGAGCTGGCACCCTGCTGTTCTCACTTTCCTTAGCACCTCGGAGAAAACGCCCCCTCGATTTACCTGACCCCTAGCCTGAGTTCAGGCCTGGGAGAGGGGAGGGAGTACTGGGGAGGGGGTTCCTAGACCCTGACCCCCTTTCCTGTCCTTGCTCAGATGCAGGCCTCGGTATCTGCAGTCTTTTTGTTCTCTTACCCCCCCCCCCCCCCCCCCGTCTCTCTTGCTCTTTCTGGCATGCTCCCCCACACCCACCCGATTTGGGAGACTAAGAGCCTTTCACTCTAGCCCTGTACGCGGCCCTAAGGTTTTCTCTCGATCCTTTCCAAATAATACTTGTTAACTCGCATATCTGCGAGCCAGTACAGTCCTTTAAGCTCAAGCGTTCCTTTCCATGGTGATTAGTGGAGGAACTGCCCTGGTTCAGAGATCTGGAAAAGTGTAGGGTTTGGTGAGAGAAACTGGGGTTAGGGTTCAGGATTATTGCTTTCCTCTTTTGGTGACGATCTTTGGGTCCTTGGGGCTGCACGTTGAGTGTATTTCGTGGCCAATGCACTGACAGTTCCAGAGTGAGCGCATAACCTGTCTGGAGCAGAGGCCAGCACTTGTAAACAAAGGGGAGGGGCAGTGGAGGGTCAGAAGGTCCCTGGCTCAACCATCCTTCAACCAACGTCTCTAGAGTTATACCTCTGGGTGTCTTCATCAAAATCCTGGTTCCATGGTTTCAGAAAATGGCTGCCGACAAGTTCCAATCCTCTTCTGAATTTTACTATAATCTGAACGGACAGACCCAGTTCTGCGCGCCCATTCCTCTCTCTTTCCTAACCGCCTAACAGGAGAGGTCTCGGGAGACTGCCTGGTTCACAGTGCGAGCTAACCCACGTCCATCTTCACTCCTGTCAATTCGGGTCTCCGGAAGGCCATAGCCTCATTTCACGGAACAACCACACCACTGGCCAAGACTTCAGCTTTGAACCTGAGAATGTGGACAGAGGGGTTTTGGAAACCTTGCCAGGACAAATCCTAAGCCTCCGAGTCTCAGAACTCAATAACCAGAGGGCGGCCTGAGAAAGGCATTTGCTCAGGGCCTCTACACCCCTTACTGCCCCTAGCCAGCAGCCGCCGGGCCCTGGGCCCATGGAAGCCTGGCAGAAGGCCCTCACCCCCAAACCCCATCCCGGAGACTCGAGGAAAGTGGCTGGAGCACGAGAGTTCGAGTTCTCCTGTCTTAGGGTCCCGGAGACCAGGGCACGTAGGCATTTGGTTAGGGACACAGAACCCCTTATTCTACAGAACCCCCACCCTGAGGGCCCCCCCACAGGAAGCCCCTTCTCAATTGGGGTCCTTTTGCGTTTGAGTATGTTGCGGGGGGTGGGGGTCGAGCTAGACTCCACGAACAACAAGTTAGTGGTGAGGACCTGTGCCAGGCTCGCTCTCAGCGGAAAGGAAAGCGCAAACCCAGCCTGGGTTCCTGCGGTCTTCCCCAAAAGGCCAAGGCCCGAAGAACCCTTTTCATTTGAGGGAAGGGAGGGGCGGGGGCGGGAGCTGCCTGGGGTCTGCAAGCCAGTGGGCCGGCCCCGCGGACTTGCCTGGCTACTGAGCTCGGTCGCCGGCGTCTGTGCCTGGGACGCGGTTGTCCTTGCCCCGGCGGGAGAGTGGGTACGCCCCTTCCCAGCCCTCCCTCCCCAGCGCCCCTGGGGTCGGCGCCAGAGCCCGGGAGGCCTGGAGGCTCTGGTTCAACGGCGGTGAGGCGGGCTCTGGGGCCTCGCCGGGCCAGGCCGAATTAGCTTGCGGAGGCGGCGGCCGGGGGCGCAGGCCGGGGACCAGGGAAGGGAGACCCCAAACCCGACAGGCGCTCTCCTTGCCCCCACTCACGCCTTAGCCCCTGCCCATATTGCCGGCTGATTTCCGGTAGGACTGACACTATCTGCCTGGCCTCTCTCTGCTGCCAACCGTGCCCGAAATCTAGATCCCAGACCTGGTAAGTCGCGTTCTTCTCCCACCCGGCCGCGCCACACTCCCATCTGACGCGGCTGGAGGAGCGCGCCGAGAAGTTGGGCCGGTGTGCCAGCCGCGCCAATCCTGCCTCTGCGGCTGGGGTGTATGAACCGAGGTCCCCAAGGTAGTCAGATATGTCTCGGGGGCCCCCCGGGGGGGGGGGGGGGGGCGTAAAGGGTCCAGGCCCACAGCCCTGCATCCTCTTTGGCCCTATTGACACCTTAGTTACGTTTTAAGAATGAGCTTTCTGCTGGTCTCTAAAACGGTGGTGGGGTGATGGTGGTGGTGGCGGCGGTGGTGGGGGAAGGGGGGATTGCCCCTTTCCCAAAGCAGTGTCTGATCACTAGGGGCTCCAACAAAGTTTATTCATCATGTTCATTTGAATGTTGTGAAGTTATTCTTATTATCAGTATTACTATTTTAAGTGAAGATTTCTCAGAGTCACAGCTTCTCTATACGTGCCTCTTGAGCATATTCCCACAATACCTTGTCCATGAACTCCATGCTTTACCCACTGGAAAAAAAAAATAAACTTAATATTTCAGTAGTTGCCTTAGGACACGTCGTTTATACGTCACTAAAGTGAAGAAAAGAGGAAGTACAGAAAAACAACCCTGGAGTTTCTCGTTGGAGCGCCGTGTGCTCTATTATTGAAACGCGAAAGATGGATTTTGCGGGGGGGGGGGGGCCGGGAGCTGGAAGAGTGCTTTTGAACAGCGCTGCCCTGTTGCACACTACTGACCTTTGGTTGACACGACCACGGAGCAGGCCGTTCGTTAACGAGGATTTGATACATTAGACATTCTAGCCGGGCGTTTAAACCCACACCGTGAATCCAGATATCCCTCAAATTGGTGTTCGAGGAAATGATCTGTCTAAATCCTCGGGCTTAACCAAGTGTCAGGCCGACCTATCGCAGCCTGAAAAGTGCAGCGAAGGACACCTGGTAAAAGGCACATTCCTAGCTCCTTTTAAAACACACACACAACCAAACAACCCACCACCAGCAACAAAAGGCCGCTTTGAATAATTCCTGAAATCCTCCAAGTCGCCACTTTGAGGCAATGCTAATAAATAAGGCTAATCATGTCGTTCTAATGAATTCCATCTTGAGAAATTCTAACACCAGGCAAAGTTGTGAAGACAGTGTCATAGTTATGACAATACTTTTTTTTAGATTCATATATTTTTGTTCCTACTTTACTCGGTGGAGATACTAGAGGGTTATAATTTGTATCCGCCAGGTAGTGGGGCACATAAGGAGCGGAGAGTCACAATTTTTAAAGCCGTTTAAAAGTTGAGGCATCTAGATTTAATTCTTTTTGACTTGTCCCAAACTTTGGAGTCCAGAAAGGGAAGGCAGGCTGGCTACAAAGACCCTGGGCTGGAGCGCTGCGGCTGAGCTTGCTGTCCCCTGGCCTCATGGATGAGGCTGGAGCTGGAGACGCCTCTGTGGCAGGGACGGGAGGCCACTTGGAGGGTGAGGCGGCTCCCGCGGTATTTATCGATCGACTTGGGAAAGGTGTCATTTAAGTTGACATAAAAGCTCTAACTTCAGCAAAGGTACCCGCAGAAAATGCTTTTCTTCTCTTTTCCCCAATAACAGAGCCTACCAATTGCTCTCATTTGGAGAGGGGGAGAAACTTGCTTCCGCCCAAGGTCCCAGCTACTCTCAAGGTGGCAGGGGCAGAACGAAGCGAAATTGTCTTTTTGCCCTGCGTCCAGGCAGCCTTCGAACGGCTGCCTTCCTTCAGCTGCTGTCCTGGGGAGAGGGTCGCAGCGGCACTGGCAATTTGCCCCGTCTGAGTGTTGGTTTCCGCCGCCGGGTTTTGCTGGGCCTGAGAAGCACCCGGAGGGGCGCGCAGGGGCGGTTCCTGGAATCCGATTTCTTTCCAAGCGAAAACGTACACAAAGCACTTTTCGCTTCAACACTGCTCCGGGAGTCTCTGCCTCCACTCCCCTCTTTCCTCCGGATGTAGATGAAAAGATGTTAAATAAAACGAGAAAAGAATTTACTGTCATGAAAATAAGAAAGTTTAAAAAATACGGAATCTGAAGGAAGGAAATAATTTCCAAGAACCCACGTTGGAGGAATACACAGGCCCAGGAGAACCAACAGGGTTGTTGCGTACCTAGTTCCTGTAGACTCAGTTTGTCCAGCGCGGGTTGGGCGGACTCCACACAAACTGGGGTCCTCCAGCACTCAGGAGGAGGGCAACTGCGCGGGTGGAACACTTTTCAGGATGAAAGAGGCCGAGGCCCTCTTTGGAAAATCCGACCTTTGCATAATCTTGAGAGCTTCTCAGATCTGGGAGCGTCGCAGTAGCTGGTCTAAGGTTGGGAAAAGAAGCAAAGTTTGGGGGAGGGCTGGGAGAGGAAAGATTGAGGCCAGTAACTTTGAGGTCGCGTTTATTACCCCCGGTGGCGGGTTCCAGCACCCTCCTTCCCCAGGTTCCGATCTCCAGGGACACGCGCGCAGGCGAGAAACTCTCCGGGATCACCAACTTCCAGGCTGCATTACGCTGAGGTGGAAATGTGGGGGGTTTGTTTTTTTTTTTTTTTTTTTTTTTGGAGGTTCACATTTCTGGAGTCAGTGGAAACAATATGACGTGGACTCCTGAGTGGAAAGAAGAAAGGACTCGCTGCTTGCCGACTTGCCCTACGTTTCTTTTTGGCCCGCTTCTGCAGACCCCCATCCCCACTCCCTTTTAGCCCTGGGAGCGTGCAACGGGTTTGGGCCTCCAGACTGGGCGGCTCTAACCGACAGGACTTACTGGCCACTCCGGGAAAACCCCTTTCACACCTTCTGGGGTTTCATCCCGCGCTGCCTGGGACTTCCTTCCCGCACTCCCCGGAGCCCTAGCCGGAGTCACCCGGGGGCGGCTCGGGACTTGACGCAGGCAGAGCCGCTGACGTCAGGGGCTTCCGGCGGCCGAAACCCAAGCGCCCGGAGCAGGAGTCAGGCGCCGGCATCAATAATTATCCGCCACTAATTGTTGCAAAAAAAGCGTAAGCTGTTCAGGCAGCTGCTGATATATCTATCTTTTTTCTTTTTGGAGGGAAGAGCGGGAAAGAAAGAGGAGGAATGGGATGAGAAACAGCGATTCGGTTCCCAAAGCTCCGTTAGTAACTTCGCACTTTCCTCCCTCCAGTTCTGTCCCCTGGGTCCACTTTTGGAGATACGGGCCCCTCACTTTGTACCTAGTTTGGGGGTTCCTTGGTGTCCATGTGGGAATCGCGTCACCACAACTTCCCTGTAGATTTAAGCACCAGTTGCTAAATCATCTCTAGCAATGGGGGGGGGGGGGTAAGGGGACGGCGTTGGTGCCAAAAACTGGGTCTCCTATGTTCACATCACCCTTTCGGTTTGCTCAGATCTTTAGCAGCGAGATCTGATATGATTATTGTTGTCATTCAGTAAACAAGGGGGGAAAAAAACAAACAAAAAAAAACAAAAAAACCCACACCAATAAGACCAAAATAAATGAACAGTGTAATGCGGCATCAGGAATGAGCTTTTCATTTGTGACATCAAAAGCAGCTTTCCTTTTTCCTTTTGTTTAAAGGAATTTATACTTATAATATTTGACTTAAAACAGAATTTTCAGCAGCAATAACTTCTTCAACATCACACCAGTTTTTGGTTCTTTTTCTAATACATTTGAAAAAAATCTCCCTCTGAGGACCACTGCCATGTAAACATAGGACAGGGCAGGGTCACTGTGAGGCGAATTCTTTTTTAGGCTTTTCCCTGCGAAAGAAAAAAAGAACACAACATGCTACTCATAACAGAATTCTACAGGTGATAGTGAAGTGATTTGCTGGAAGAAGAACAAAATGAAATTAGAATGAAACTAGAAACCCATTCAAATTACAGACAATTTTTATATAAGTGGAAACACTCAATAATTTGCAAATTCAACCCTCTTGAATATTATCTTTTTGCCATAACTAATATCCTTGAAATTAGCTAATTGAATTAAAAACCCGGTTGGAAGGCCCTGTATATAAAAATAAAAGCTTACAGGTATAACTACGTATTCTCAGTAAATGGCTGTTTTCAAAAATATAAAATTATCTTCATACATATGGATGTAACATCAGTACCTACCTGGTCAGAATAAAAAGCCTCTTTACTCATATCTATAGGAGTTAGAAATATCCAGAAAAGTACTTTAAAATGCAAATAATTTGTTTAGTGTTTAAAAAATGGAAAAACAATGGATTAAATTTAAATTTTTCTCCTGGAACTTGTGGAGCCCGAAAGATTGCTTATGATTCAGAACTGTGGTGGTGACCATTTTCCCCCCTGAAATTAATAATTTATTTTTGACCAATAATTACATGGTAAACATTTAACACATATGTACTGGTTTCTCAGAAGTGTGGTAATTATTTTGTAAAATATGAGTAAAAATGATGCTCACTCATATAAAGTATAAGTATATTTGTAGTATTTAAGTTCTTATGAAGGAGAATTTTAGAAAGTTTAAATAGTCATACTGAAAAATATACAAAATACCTCAAACACATAGGGATACAATTTTTGGAGAATTGTGTGTTATACATATTAGGGAAAAATATGTTCCTTTATGCAAAAGGAAAAATGGAAAGGAACCTCATTTAGGGTAAATGAAAGCAAATAAACAAAGTCCAGAGTCCAAATTTGTTATTTCCTTCTTGAATGATTGCTACTTATTTTTATGTCTTGTGATACCTACGCTTTCATTTAAAGTATGTGGTAACTCGGTTAAAAAATATTTGGAGTTGAAGACAACAGTTCATCAGCATTCAATAACATCAGTGCTGCATTTCTATTTTATGTACTACTTCTTTTATGTACTATAAATCTTTCCAGAGGGCCCTCTATTTTTGGAATTTATGGGTCTATGATAAATTTCATACTATGAGTGTAACACTGTGGCTGAGAAAAACTCCAAGATATTCACCACATTAAAACAATCAACTAATTCTGTTATGGTTCCTGAATCAATAAGTATTTACAGATTTAAGGCAATAATTGAAGTAGCAAAATGTTCATGGTCATTATGTATATGTGTATATATGTTTATATGCCTTCAAATACGTGATTTGTACAAGTTAGGAAATACTCTGTGGGAGTTATATGATATTAGGTGTTACCTCAGTCATGATTTCACTCTCAGATTTGGGAAAGTCAGTTGTTTTCCTTGGCTCTTAGCATTTTCACTTGTGAAATTCAGTGCACAGGAAAAGAGGCTTACTAAATTTTTATAGCGTTATAAAAGCTGTGATTTGGCTTACTCTTTTTTATGAATTAAAACAAAAACTTTTAAAAGCAGAGCTTTATTTGGGAAAATTTTTAAGGAAAATCCACTTAATTAATTTGGATGTAAATGCAACTGACTAGCAATTCATATTGTAAAACTGCATTGTTAAGATCTCTCTTTTCTGAGACTCCTGTTTCAGAAATATGCACCCTGTTAAACAAGAGAGGGTGCAGAAAACCCATCTTCCCCTCTTTTTTTTTTTTTTTTTTACTTTGGAAATGAAATAAATAGTTTTTCCAGAGTTTTGTTTATGTGAATTATAAAGGACGTTTCTCTAAACCGGGGGTTGGAGGTGCTTAGGGGGAAGGAGCACTATTAAAGTCCATTATTCAAAGGCATGCATTTGGGAGAGTAGCTTTTAAGTTCTGGCCTTATGTAAACAGATGTAGAACATGTTGGCTATAGGTGTTAATTCACCAAAAGTGATACAAATCCCACTGTGTATACTAACAAAAATAAGAGGAAAATGTAACAACTCCCTCACACCCTCTCATTGATGGATCAGTGTAAGGAAGGAAACATACTCAGCAGCATATCATTCAGTCTACAGGTTCTGCAGCTGTTGCCTGACACATACCAACTGACCACACCTGATTGGACCAACTAATTGATTAATTCATTAATCAATATAACAACCTATAAGACAAGTGTGGTCATTGTTAGGGAGACTATGGACATTTCAAGAACAAATTCCAAATGCTTTTTACTTTCCAGGAATATAATAGGAGAGATATGGAGAATTAAACAAAATACAAGGTAAAATATGGTATTTGCCATAAAGAGGTGTAAACAAAACTTGATTGAAGGATTTTAACTTTTTGATTATCTTTAGAAGGAAGTGGATGCCTGAGAATATAAATGCTCTTTTTAATCAGAACAAAATACATCATATATATTTTTTCTCTTTCTCCTTCCTAAGTCTTCCCCTTTTCCCTCTCCCTTCCCCTCCTCTCCTCCTCTTTCTCTACTCCTGACTATTACTCTAGAGACTAAGGAAATATGATATTTTCCAAAGGCCCTTCTCGGAGTGGTGGCAGTGGTGCTATGAGCTTGCAGTCCGAGCCTCATCAGGCCTTTGTCTTTTGGAGCAGTTTTGTCCGAGTGCCCATCTGCAGTCAGCTAGCCTGGGCTCCCATGGATGGTCTTAGTATCTGTGAGCACTGGGTCCTGGGGCTGGTCAGAGCTTTTCAGCTCCCAGGGTGTCTATTTTTATATTTGAAAAGGGTCAGACCAAGCAGAGACCAAGTTCTGACAATTCAGGCAAATAGTTGAAAAAAGTATGGACTGGTCACCAGACCATTTACACTGTTCAGAATTGTGCAGGGTTTCTCTCTTCTATCACTCATTTGTTCTAAATGCAGATTCCCTTAACACTAACAAACTTTTTTCTTGTTTTTATTATTATTTGTTCATTTAATTCAGTTTTTATATTTAATGTCAAAGTGTCAGCATACTAACTTTCTCATGGATTTTGTATGGTTTCTACAACCTTCCCCCAGGATTTTTTGGAAACATATGTGAGATATCATGCTATTATAATATGTAAATATTTACTATTAAACTGATATATAGGCAATGTTTTAAAATTTGGATCATTATTCTCACTACTTTCAACAGAGTTCTGCTTCTAACAACAGAGTCTTTATTAGGCTCTAGAATCAAGGAGCTCTGTAGTTCTCAAGAGAAATTAAATAATTTAGTTGATTATCATCATAATCAATGAAGATGGAAGCTTCAAGTGGGGAATCTAACAATCTTGGAATTCAAGAATCATAGTGGAATCAGAATAATTCACTCAAAAGATTTTTAGTTTGAGAAGATATGCTGAATAGGAATATCCTTTTTTTTTTTAAAGAAGGTACCAGAGATTGAACCTAGGACCTTGTACATGGGAAGCAGGTGCTCAATCACTGAGCTGCATCCACTTCCCTAGGAATATCTTTTATGAAAAGAAAAATCATGGGAAGCGGCTGTGGCTCAATCAGTAGGGCTCCCGTTTACCATATGGGAGGCCCGGGGTTCGGTTCCCGGGGCCTCCTGGTGAAGGCAAGCCCGCCTGCATGGCGTGGTTAGCTGACCCAGCGAGCACAAGCAGCAAGGGGGGGATAAATGAATAAATAAATAAAATCTTTAAAAAAAAAAAAAGAAAAGAAAAATCATATGAGCTTGAACAGATATGGAAAAACCATTGTACTTGAAAACCTTTCACTAAAAACCCTTGGTTCTCAGCTTCAAATCACCCAGAGCAACGCTCCAAGTAGCAATAAAATAATAAATATGAATTCATGTACTGCAATTTAAATGTAATATTTTCTTATCTCTTTTAAGTTATCTCATATAATCTCTTATATGCTGTGGCTATTTTCAAAAGGAGAATAGTTAACTTTTAGAGACCTTTGCCAAACTACGGATGAAATGATACGATGTTTGGAATTTGCTTCAAAATAACCTTGGGCAAGGTGGAGTGAGTATAAGATGAACCAAGATTTTCATTGCTGAGTGATGGGTCCTTGGGGTTCATGATCATATTCTCTATACATATATGTTTAAATTTTTTCTTAATAAAAAGATAAAAAATGAGATAAAAAGAACAATTTCATCAGTGTCTATGTATCTCTTGGCTATGACCAGAGAAATCATAAAGTCAACATGAAAGTATTTGGGCTTTAAAACTAGAAAGGTGGAATTTCATTTTCTTCAACCTTGGCGTATGTGTATAATTGTACTATCTAATTGTACTATAATTATACCCTCTCAACCTTGATTTTCACATGTATAAAAATATTCGCTTGGTTTAAGTAAAGGCTGATATGTTTCCGGCACCTCCTATATATTATATATTACTACCTAACAATGTGCAAACAAAAATATTGCTTAATAATTTAAACTTGCCTTCTAGTTGTTCTGACATCTATGGAAAGATCTAGTTATTATGTTCCACTTGTATTGTTTTGTGCCTTGATTATGACAGAAACTTCCTCAGTATGTTGAAAAAAATAATGATAGTTACAGGTTTGAAAATGAGGCCATTGCTATAGCATATTGGCAGGCCGTCCATAGTCCTGGTAGGGGACTTGGACTATCGAGGTTCAGGGTTAAGTCCTGCCTTGTTGTTCCTTTTTCCATAACACATCTGCCATTCGGAATCCATTTCTGGGCCTATCTAGATAGAGGTAGAAAACACATCAGCATCCTCAGAAATAATCCATCATAAGGTTTGGGATTAAATCATGGTTTTCAGACTTGAGGTTTCATGATGGGACTTTATTTTTAGCTTAGGATGCACTTCTTCATTTCCTAAACAGGTCTGAAAATTTAGGGATGAGAACAAGTGAACCCTTCAAAGTGGCAGCACTTCTTACTTCCTCCCAATCAGGTCTTTGTCACAGACTGGAATTCTGTCTTAGTTTTCTTCCAAGTGCTGTGCCAGGTTTTCCTGCCTGGGACCCAAATATCCTCTAGGGTATGAACCAGTTGAGACCCCAGAATGATGCTAGAACATTAGAAGCATTCTAGTTCTTTCCTCTCTGGGGTCAGACCCTAGCCTACAAATCTCAATTCAGGACTGATGAGATGGCGTTCTTCGGACTGCACTCAGAAATTATGGCTCTCCTTATCATTGTCTTTTGACTGCTGTAACAGATCGCTGGTATCAACCTGTTATCTGAATATGCCAAGCTTTGGAAGTCATTAGCCCAGTGGGGTAAGCTCTCTCTGAACCAGTGTTTCTCAGAGTACTTGTATTAATCATCTGGGGGTGTTAAAATTTCAGGTTCCTGGTCTTCATTAAAGGTCTAAAGCAGGGGTTCTTAACCTTTTTTGTTCCATGGACTCCTTTGCCAGTCAGGTGAAAATCATGGACCCACACTATAATAATGTGTGTATTATTTAATAAATATATCACACCTGCACCAACACGTCCCCACAAGAATAATGCTTTTTTGAATTTCAATTCAAGCTTATAGACCCCTGGTTAAGAGCCCCTGGTCTAATGAATCAGACTGTCCTGGTTAGAGGTGGTGATCAGGAATATGCATTTTTAACAAAGTGTAGTTTGAAAATAAATCATTGACTAGAGCCCTGAACTAGCCCTGGAGTGTGCCCTAGGGCTTGATTTTTCTTTGGGCCCAAGTTTTCTTTCCTTTCTCTTGCTTCTTTTGTTGTCATTGAAAACTGCCTGATGCCTGAGTTTTCTAGAGTGTGGACTTTGTTAGAAATTCAGGAAAAAAAATACACTGGGCTGGTTCTTAACAAATAAGGCTGGTTATTCCAGACATACTACCTGTGTTATTATCATTCCCTTTAAGGCAATCCACCATCCTCTTCTTGATCTAACATTACAGTAAAAATGACGTAATGGGCATTAAAATGCCGTTTAAAAAGTTACAAAGCACCTTATAAGTGTAATGCATTATTTAACAATCAGTTAATGAACTCATAGTGTATTTGAGGGCACTGTTCAAATTTCTGCCTGCACATAAGACAAAGAAAATGAAGAACCTGTATTCATAATGGGCAGAACATGCATACACAATGTTATAGGATACAATTCTCTGACTCCTGTCCCAATATACTGTTTAGTGATATGATTCTGAGCTCCCTGGGAGATATAGAGTAACTGTGTTTATGTACCGACACATAAACACATAAACTGTGTTTATGTACCGATAATTGTATCTATTGATGTATCTATGACTCTATCAAACAGGTACTAACATCATCTTTCTATTTATCTGTCTTTAAAGTGAATATGATGCCAATAGAATGTAAGCTCCATGAGGGTGAGAATTTTTGTCTGTTTTGTTCACTGATATATTTCCAGTGCCCAGTCTGCTACGTAATAGGTGCTTAATAAGTATTTATTGACCAACTGACTGAAGTTAATCAGAAAAGACTTCCAAAAGGCAATGAGGGTAAGGAAGATCTTATAGGTGCTCATAGATTGGTAGGGGGTGGATGAGTCGGGGAAGGACTGCAGGAATACAAGGCAGAATTGGTTTTAATGATGAATGCCTCTGTATTTGGCTGTTCCAGCCTGTCTACTATGGTCAACTCAGTAACCACTGACTTGGAATGGTTTTAATTGTGATTTTCTGACCCAGAGGAGGAATCCCCCTACCTCCTTAGATTTGAGACTTCTATAAAGTGTGACTTATTAATTCTATTTGAGGAAGTAAGCATATGATGACTTTTTTGGATTGGAAAATTTCTTCATTTAGGAATTGTGTGTGTCTGCATATACAAACACATCTGATAGTGACACACATTTGAAAAGGATGAGTCGTTGTGGTTAAATTGTAGCAAAGTTTCCTTTGTAATTTTATTTTCCAATCTATATAAGGAAAGATAGAAAAATTTTCTCTTAGGTAAGGGTAGTCAGAGTTGAACCAGTTAATGCTCATAAGTCACTTGCACACAGCCAGGATTCTAAATACATCAAAATTATAATTTGCTAATCATTTGATCTATATTCTATGAGAGCTTTTAATTATTAAGAAACTACTTTCATATAGCAATTAAATTTGTTGCCTATATCCCACTACTGAAGAACAGAGAAAACACATAAAGGCATATATTTTAAAATAGCAATTTTAACCCTTTCATTTACTCATTTATCAAACATTTATTGAATGCTTTCTAAGTTCCATGCCATCTTTTAGGTTCTGGAGATATAGTGAACAGGCCAATGCTCCTTATAGAGTTTACATTCTAGTGAGGGGAGGTTGACAACCATAAACATGGAAAATATATAAAAATAAGGTAATTTCAGATAGTCATAATTGATGTGATAAAATTAAAATAGGTTAATGAGATGGAGAGGGCCTAAGTTTGCAGAGGCTATGTGTGCTCAAGAGTGGCCTTTCTGAGGAGGTGATATTTGATTTAAATGATATGAAGGAGACAGCCTTGAGAAGAATAAGGTGGAGAGGATTCTAGTTGAAGAAAGAGAAAATGTACAGCCCCTGGACGGGGAACTACTTGGCATGTTAATGAAACCATTCATTCATTTTTCTATCTCAAATATTTGTTGAGTGTATATTTTGTGCCAGGTAAACCATGTTCTAGGGTGTCGGGGAAAGGTTAGTGAGCAAAATAGGTATCTTGGGTTCAAGATCCCATGGAGCTTATGCTCTAATGGGGAAGAAAGAAAGAAACCAGGAAAATATCAGATAATGAAAAGTGAATTGAAATTAAGTGAGAAAATGAATATGGAACAATGTGATAGAGACTCTTCGGGCAGTCACCTTCACTTGAGGGGCCAAGGAATGCCTTTCTGTACAAGAGCTCTTTATAATAAAAAAGTGTCAGAGTGAGGTTCACATTTTTGTCACACACTACCAATGAATATTCCAGACTATGGATTGGGACCTAGTAAAATAGGCTGAGAATAATGTGAGAATCTTGTGGCGCTAACGTGTAACCCCACATATTTATCTTCTACTCTTGACTACATATGGGAATGCAAGTAACTAAAAATGTTCAAATTCTTAAAAAAGGAAACGATTCATAAACTTAGATACTTAATTATTAGTAGCAAACTACATACAACTTTCCTTACCAAGGTTACGGAATATTGAGGTTGAAAACTTGTTTTAGTTGAAGGAAAAGTGTGGCAGAATTAAGGAACTTTTGCTGAATAAAGCATAGTTTTAATACCAATGAACCTCAAAATTAAGTATTGAGGGTATGCAAATTAATATGGTACAAAAGCAAGAATCTGACTTGGTGTTAATCTTCTCATAACGTTTTATTTTCCTAATTAGAGAAGTTATAGGTTTTTAGAAAAATCATGTAAAAAATATAGCATTCCTGTATCACTTCCTCTTCCTATTATTAATACTTTGCATTAGTATGATAACTATGTTACAATTGATGAAAAAGTATTATAATTGTATTATTAACTATAGTCCATAGTTTATATCAGGATGTGTTTTTATTGCCCATATATCATCCTATTATTAACACCTTGAATTAGTGTGGTGTATTTGTTAAAATTCATGAAAGAACATTTTTATAATTGTATTATTAACTATAGTCCATCATTTACAACAGGGTTCACTGTGTTGTACGGTCCTAAGGTTTATCTTTTAATTTTTATTCTAATAATATATATATATACAACCTAAAATTTACCTTTCAATTACACTCACATACATAATTCAGTGCTGTTAAATCACACTCCCAGTGTTGTTCTACCATCACCACCATCCATTTCCATGACTTTCCAATCAACACAAATAGAAATTCTGTACAAATTAAGCATTAACTCATCATGCTTTACCCCCCACCCAGGCCCTGGCAACCTGTATTCTAGAGTCTAACTCTATGAGTTTTGCTTATTCTAATTATTTTATATGGTGAGATTGCACAGTATTTGTCCTTTTGTGTATGGTTTATTTCACTCAACGTAATGTCTTCAAGGTTCATGCATGTTGTCTCATGAACTAGAACTTCATTCTTATTTATTTATTTATTTTTATTTATTAGAGAATTTGTGGGTTTATGGAACAATCATGCCTAAAATACAGTATTCCCATATTCCACCTCACCACCAACACCTTGCATTAGTGTAGAATATTTGTTACAATTGATGAGAGCATATTTTTATATTTGTACTATTACTTTAAGTCTATGGTTTAATGTAAATTAGTGTTCATTGTGTAGTATAGATTCATGGATTTTTAAGAAATTTATTCTGGGAAGCAGATGTGGCTCAAGTGATTGGGCTCCCATCTACCATATGAGAGGCCCTGGGCTCATTTCTGGCGGCCTCCTCGTGAAAGCGAGCTGGCCTGCGTGGTGAGCTGGCCCTCATGGAAAGCTGGCCCCCACGGAGGACTGGCTTGAGTGGAGAGCTGGCGCAAAAAAAAGAGACAGAGGAGAGACAGTGAGAGACACAACAAACCAGGGAGCTGAGGTGGCTCAAATGATTGAATGCCTCTCTCTCACACTGGAGGTCCCAAGATCAGTTCCCAGTGCCTCCTAAAGAGAAGATGAGAAGAGAAGACAAGCAGACACAGAGAGCACACAGCAAATGGACACAGAGAACAAGACAACGATCACAAAAACAAGGGGAGGGAATAAATAAATAAAATATTTTAAAAAATTTATTGTTACCATAAATACAAGCTAACATTTCCCCTTTTAATTATATTCAGTTATATATATCAGTGCTGTTAATTGTATTCACAACATTGTGCTACTATCACCACCATCCATTACCAAAACATTTCTACTATTTCAAAGAGGAATCTTGTACATTTTAAGCCTTAACTTCCTACTCCCTATCTTCACTCCATCCCCTGGTAACCTATATTCTAGATTCTGACTCTATGAGTTTGCTTATTCTAAGTGTTTCAAATCAGTGAAATCATAAAATATTTGTCCTTTTGTGTCTGGCTTATTTCAGTCAGATATGATGTCTTTAAGGTTCATTCACATTGTTGCATGTATTAGGACTTCATTCCTTTTAATGGGTAAATAATACTCCATTGTATGTATATACCACATTTGATTTATCCAGTCATCTGTTGATGGGCATTTGAGTTGCTTCCATCTTTTGGCAATAGTGAATAATGCCGCTATGAACTTCAATATGCAAATATCTATCCAAGTCCCTACTTCCAATTCTTTTGGGTATATACATAGTAGGGGAATTGCTGGGTCAATGGGTAGTTCTATACTTAGCTTTCTGAGGAACCACCAAACTGTCTTCCACAGTGACTACACAATTTTACATGCCACCAGCAATGAATGAGTATTCCTATTTCTCTGCATCCTCTCCAATGCTTGTTATTTTTCATTTTTTAAAAAAATAGTAGCCATTCTGAAGGGTTTGAAATGATATCTCATTGTGGTTTTGATTTGCATTTCCCTGATAGCTACTGATATTGAACATTTTTCAAGTGCTTTCTGGCCATTTATATATCTTCTTTGGAGAGATGACTGTTCAAATATTTGCCCATTTTCAAATTGGGTTTTTTGTCTTTTTGTTGTTAAGTTGAAACATTTCTTTATATATACTGGATATTAATCCTTTATTGGATATGTGATTTCAAAATATTTTCTCCCATTGTGTAGGTTGTCTTTTTACTTTCATGATGAACTCCTTTGGGGAACAAAAGTTTTTTACTTTTATAAGGTCTTATTTATCTATTTTTTTCTTTTGTTGCTTGTGCTTGAGTATAAATTCTAAGAAACCGTTGCCTAACACAAGATCCTGACTATGCTTCCCTACATTTTCTTCTAGGAGTTTTATAGTTCTGCATCTTATATTTAAGTCTTTGATCCATTTTAAGTTAATTTTTGTATAAAGTGTGAGATAGAGGTCCACCTTCATTCTTTCATTTATGGATATCCAGTTTTCCTAGCACCACTTGTTGAAGAGACTGTTCTTCCAAATTGAGTGTACTTGGAAGCCTTGTCAAAAATCAATTGACTGTAGTTGTAAGGGTCTGTTTCTGAACTTTCAATTTGATTCCATTTGTCTATATATCTATCCTTGTGCCAGTACCATGCTATTTTCACTGTGGTAGCTTTGTTTTATGCTTTATAGTCAGGAATGTGAGTCCTCCAACTTTGTTCTTCATTTTCAAGATTTTTTGGCTACTTGGGATCCCTTACCTCCAAATAAAATAGATTATTGCCTTTTCCATTTCTGCAGAGTAGGCTGTTGGAATTTTGATTGTGATTTAGTTGAATCTGTAGCTCACTTTGTACAGAATTGACACCTTAACGATATTTATTCTCCCAGTCCAGGAACACAGAATGTCCTTCCACTTATTTATGTCTTCTTGATTTCTTTTAGCACTGTTTTATAGTTTTCTGTGTACAAGTCATTTACATCCTTGGTTAAACTTATTCCTAGATATTTCAGCTGCTATTGTAAATGGAATTTTTTCTTGATGTCTTCTTCAAATTTCTTATCACTAGTGTATAGAAACATTACTGAGTTTTGCATGTTGATCTCATATCCCAGTACCTTGCTGAATTCATTCACAACAACTTTGTTGTAGATTTTTTGGGGACTTCCTATATATATATGATCATGTCATCTCCAAATAGTGAACATTTTACTTCTTCCTTTCCAGTTTGGATGTGTTTTATTTCTTTTTTTTGACCAACTGCTCTGGCTAAAACTTCAGTACAATGTTGACTGACTGTGGTGACAGTGGTCATCCTTATCTTGTTCCAGATCTTAGAGGGAACACTTTCACTCTTTCACCGTTGAGTATGATGTTAGCTGTGGGTTTTTCATACATGCCCCTAATCATGTTGAGGAAGTTTCCTTCTATTCTTATTTTTTGAAGTGTTTTTTTAATCAATAACAGATGAAGGGTTTCATAAAATACCTTTTTTGCATCAGTTGAGATTATCATTTGATTTTTTTCCCCTTCATTCTGTTAATGTGGTATATTACATTAATTGATTTTCTTATGTTGAACCACCCTTGCATACCTGGGATAAAATCAACTTGATTGTGGTGTATAATTCATTTAATGTGCTGTTGGATTTGATTTGTAAGTACTTTATTGAGGATTTTTGCATATATTCATAAGAGAAATTGATGTGTAATATTTTCTTGTAATATCTTTATCTGGCTTTGGTATTAAGGTGATTTTGGCCTCATGAATGAGTTAGTTAGTGATCCCTCCTTTTCAATTTCTTTGGAAGAGTTTGAGCAGGATTGGTATTAATTCTTTTTGGAATAATTGGTGGAATTCACCTGTGAAGCCATCTGGTCCAGGGCTTTTCTTTGTTGGGAGGTTTTTGATGACTAATTCAATCTCTTTACTTGTAATTTGTCTGTTGAGATATTCTATATCTTCTAGAATCAGTGTAGGTTGTTCATGTGTTCCTAGGAATTTATCCATTTCATCTAGGTTGTCTAATTTTTTTGGCATACAGGTGTTCATAGTATCCTCTTATGATACCTTTTGTTTCTGTGGGTCCAGTAGTAATGTCCCATTTCTCATCTTATTTTTTATGTCTTCTCTCTCTCTCTTTTTTATTTAACTTTGTTTTGTACATTTAATAATTGAAAATATAAACAATTAAAAACTAAGAAGTAAACACAGATGAATAAATATATACATTTCTCAATTAAATGTAATGGATACGTATAAATTTTTTTTGAATCAAACAATATATTTGGTTCATAGTAATGCATTCATACAGTATTTGTCCTTTTGTGTCTGGCTTGCTTCACTCAACATAATGTCCTCCAGGTTCATCCATATTGCCATATGCTTTATGACTTCATTTCTTCTTACAGCTGCATAATATTCCATTGTGTGAATAGACCACAGTTTGTTTATCCATTCATCTGTTGATGGACACCTGAGTTGTTTCCAACTTTTGGCAATGGTGAATAATGTGGCTATGAACATCGGTGTACAGATGTCTGTTTGTGTCACTGCTCTCAGTTCTTCTGGGTATATACCCAGTAGTGGTTTTGCAGGGTCACATGGCAAGTCTATATTCAACTTCTTTAGGAACTGCCAAACAGTCCTCCATAGTGGTTGTACCATCTTGCATTCCCACCAACAATGAAGAAGTGTTCCTATCTCTCCTCATCCTCTCCAACACTAGTAGTTCTCTGTCGTTTTAATAGTGGCCATTCTGATAGGTGTGAAGTGATATCTCATTGTAGTTTTGATTTGCATTTCCCTAATCACGAGTGATGTTGAGCATTTCTTCATGTGTTTTTTTGCCATTTGCATTTCTTCTTCAGAGAAATGTCTATTCAAGTCTTTGGCCCATTTTTAAATTGGGTCATTTGTCTTTTTATTGTTGAGTTGTAACATCTCTTTATATATCCTGGATATTAAACCCTTATCAGATATGTGATTTCCAAATATTTTTTCCCATTGAGATGGCTGCCTTTTCACCCTTCTGACAAAGTTCTGTGAGGTGCAAAAGTGTTTAATTTTGAGGAGGCCCCATTTATCTACTTTTTCTTTTGTTGCACGTGCTTTGAGTGTATGGTCCAAGAAACTACCACCTACTACAAGGTCTTGAAGATGTTTCCCTACATTTTCTTCTAGTAGTTTTATGGTCCTGGCTTTTATATTTAGATCTTTGATCCATTTTGAGTTGATTCTTGTATAGGGGGTGAGATAGGGGTCCTCTTTCATTCTTTTGGTTATAGCTATCCAGTAATGTTTTTGTACACTAGTACTGAACAATCTGAGGAGGAAATCAGGAGGAAAATTCCATTTTCAATAGCAACAAAAAGACTCAAATACCTAGGAGCTAATTTAACCAAAGAAGTACAGGACCTATATGCAGAAAACTACAAAACAATGCCAGAAGAAATTAAAAAAGACCCAAACAAATGGAAAGACATTCTGTGTTCATGGATTGGAAGAATATATATCATGAAGATGTCAATCTTGCTCAAACTGATTTATAGATTCAATGCAATACCAATCAAAATCCCAACAGCTTACTTTACAGAATTAGAGAAGGCAAATACCAAATTCATCTGGAAGGGTAAGTGCACCCGAATAGCCAAAAGTATTCTAAAAAAGAAAATCAATGTGGGAGGAATTTCAGTGCCTGACCTTGAAACATATCTCTCTTTTTCTTTGCCAGTCTAAGGGTTTGTCAATTTTATTGATCTTTCCAAAGAACCAACTTTTGGTTTTGTTAATGTTCTTAGTTGTTTTTTATTCTCAATTTCATTTATTTCTGCTTAATCTTTATTTCTTTCCTTCTGCTTGTTCTGGGATTAGTTTGCTGTTCTTTTTCTAGTTCCTCCAGGTATGCAGTTAGTGCTTTGATTTTAGCTTCTCCTTCTTTTTAAATATTAGCATTTAGGGTATTGCAATTTATTCTTTGACCCACTGATTATTTAATAGGGTGTTTTATATAACCTATTAAATCTATAGGTTTATATTTGTGGATTTTCCAGTGCTCCACCTGTTATTGATTTCCAACTTCATTCTATTATGGTCAAAGAAGATAATTTGTATAATTTCAATCTTTTAAATTATATAGAGTATTGTTTTGGACCCAACATGTGATACATCCTAGAAAATGATCCATGTACACTTGAGAGGAATGTATATCTTACTGTTTGGGGGTACAATGCTCCATATATATGTCTTACATCTAGTTCATTTATCAAATTATTCAAGTTCTCTGTTTCCTTATTGATCTTCTGTCTCGATGTTTTATCTATTGATGAGAGTGGTGTACTGAAGCCTCAAACTATTATTGTACAGGTGTTTATTTCTCCCTTCAGTTTTGCCAGTGTTTGCCTCATGTATTTTGGAGCATTGTGGTTAGGTGCATAAATATTTATGACTGTTTTTTCTTCTTGGTGAATTGGCTCTTTTATTAATATATAATGTCTTTCTTTGTCTCTTGTAACAGCTTTTGACTTAAAGCCTATTTTATCTATTAGTATAGCTAACCAGCATTTTTTTTTTTTTAAAGATTTTATTTATTTATTCATTTATCCCCCCCTTGCTGCTTGTGCTCGCTGGGTCAGCTAACCATGCCGTGCAGGCGGGCTTGCCTTCACCAGGAGGCCCCGGGAACCGAACCGGGGCCTCCCATATGGTAAACGGGAGCCCTACTGATTGAGCCACAGCCGCTTCCCCCAGCATTTTTTTATTACTATTTGCATGGAATATCTTTTTCCACCCTTTCTCTTTAACTTTTTTGTGTCTTTGTGTTTAAGGTGAGTCTCTTGTAAGCAACACAGAATTGGATCATGCTTTTTTTTTTTTTTTTTTTTATCCATTTTGTCAATCTGTGTCTTTTGATTGGGGAGTTTAATCCATTAACATTCAGTGTTATTACTGCAAGGACAGTGCTTACTTCAACCATTTTTCTTTTGTTTTTCTACGTCATATCTTTCTTTGCCTTTGTTTTCTTGTTATTGCAATCTCCTTTTCTCTGTAGTTGTTTTTTTGTGATGTATCTGCTACTTTTTTCATTTTTTTCTGTATATTTTAAAAATACTTTCTTTGTGGTTACCCTGAGCTTTGTATTGTACAACCTACATCTATAACCTACTAATTTGAAAAGATACCAACTTAGCTTCAACAGCATACATGTTCTCTGCTCCTACAACCCTCCATTTCCCTCTGTATAATGTTTTTGTCCCACATTACCTGTTTATATCTTGCTTGTCTATTATCAGGAAATATGAATTTTTCCTTTTCAGTTGTCCCCCAGAGTTCCAAGCAAGTGGAATTTGTCCTTCTATTAGTTGATTCTGAAGGGACACTTTTCCAGAGGAAATTTTACATCACCACACTGATGACATTACTCCCTTCTCATACGTTTTTAATAAAAGCAATGGATTCAGTCACTATGCACATTTTTTATGTTAATTGTCATGTATTTAATTTTTTTTAAATGTTAGGATATTGTCTCAGTTTATGCTATGTGGAAGATGTTGGATATTTATATTAAGGGTCTAAAATTTCAGGAAATATAATCCTATTTAAATTAGTTCAAGTTAATGTATGTTTAATCAAAGGAAAGAGCATGGACAGGAAACAGAACATAGTTTTTACATGTGATGGCTCTGAAAAGTAAGGGCTACATGCATCTGTTTCTCTCCACATCTTCTCCATCTAGTTGCCCGTTTCTCCTTTCACATAAGCTTCCTTTCCTCATTCTTGGTTCCTTTGTCTCTCCATAAATTCTTTTTACATGTGGCATGGTTGACATAGCACTGATTTAGTTTCAAAGTCCACATGGCCTACAGTTTCAATTCTCACAATTCTCTGATTGACTTAGTCTTTTGTAATCCAATTTCAAATTCCTGTAGAGAAAATCTTATTTTCCAGATTGAATTAGATGTATACTCTGGTCCAGTTAGGTATAGCTGGAGGAAGGCAGCAGGACTTAGGGGACCAGGAGATAGGACTCGTCTTATTTGCTTGTAGTGCATTATTAACATTATGCATCATATGAAAATGATTAATGAATATTACATTTTAAAAAATTAAAGTAATACCTGTAAGGATAAAGTGCTATTTTGATTGCCTCCTCCACCCCAATCATGATTCCCTTACCCTCTCCCTATTTATCCTTTGAGCTGAACTTAGTTTGGAGGTAAACATAAACACACACATACTCCAGAGAAAAGAAATAGTATTATGCAAATTCATTTATCCATTTAACAGATATTAATTGCATGTCTTGGGGATTCAGGATTCAAACAAAATGGACAAAAATTCTTGCTGTTACGGAGCTTACATTCTAGAGAATGTAAACAGAAGGAAAAAAAGTACATTATGTAGTGTCTGAGGAGATCATAAGTGCTATGTAGAAAAATAAATTACAAAAGAGAAGTAGGAAATGAATAAAGTGGCCAGAGAACAGCTCATTGTGTAGGTGACATTTGAGTCAAAACTTGTAAGAGGTGACCTAGAGAAAGACTATTAAAAGCAGAGGGAACAATAAGTGACCTGCATGTTCAAGGAACACCAAGGAATCCTGTGAGTCTGAAGCAGAATGATCAAGGGGTAGAAGCATAGGGGAGGCCAGCATGATTAAGGAATAGGAGCAGTGTGGGGAGAAGGAGGTAGATGACTGATCATTTAAGTTCTTGTTAAGAATTTTAAGGCCTTTGGGTTTATTCTGAGTGAGGTAGAAGATACTGGAAGGATTTGAGCAAAGTAAATTGATCCGAATTTTATTTTAAATGGTTCACTTTGCTTCTGTGTCAAGAATAGATTGAAGGGGTTTGGCAGATGTAAGAGGGTAGGAAAATGAGATGATGATAATTTGTGCAAAGAAGTAGCAGAAAAGGTGGTGAGTAGTAAAGATTCTCAATCGATTCTGGAGGTAGAGCCAACAGAGATTTCTTATAGAGGTATGTTATGGTAGAAAGAGAGAAATCAATGTTAGCATTTGGAAGAATTGAGTTTTCATTATCTGGAGATAGGGAAGATTATAGAAGGGGAGGTTTTTTGGAGATGTGTATGGGAAAATGAGGAACTCAGTTTTAGGGAATGTTCAGGACATTTGTGTGGCATGGTTGAGCAAGCAGTTGGATTTATGAGCTGTTAGCATATTAATATTATTTAAAATCTTGAGACTGAGACCACCAAGAAAGGAAGGTAGAGCTAGAAGAGAAAAGATAGAACAACTGAGTCTTGGGGCCATCCAACATTTAGAGATCATAGAGATATGGAGGACCCAGCAAACGAGACTGAGAAGCAGAAAGTGAGGAAGGAGGAAATCTAAGATAGGATAGTATATGGGAAGCCAAGAGAAGAAACAGTTTCAGTATGGACAGAGTGATCAGCTATGCTAAATACTGAAGACAGGCCATGTCCGATGAGGACAGAGAACTGATCACTTTTTGGTAATAGTGACCTTTACATAAACAATTTTTAAATTATGATGATAAACGTCTCTTTGGAATGGTTCTAAGGAGATAATAAGGGGAGAAGAATTGGAGATAGTGAGAGTGTAGGAAGGAAAAAAAAGTTATCATTATGAATTCTGCAACTTTTTTACAAAACAATATGTGCTAGGGGAGTCATCTTGTTCTATGTAGCACTAGTTCATTTCTCTTAATCACTGTATAATTTTTCATTATGTGACTGACCACAAAATATTTAGGATGATTCTTTAAATACATCTTAACTGTTATGTTTTAGTACCAAGACTTTCAAAACCTATACTAAAACACCAACATAGGTGAAATTATCAGTGGAAATCCGGGGATAGGACAGGATCAAGCATTTTGAATGGTGTAGACCAGCCTTGCTGCAGTGGGGATTTCATGATAGAAACCAGTAGGAAATAAAGTATTCCAAAGTGGCCGTTTTGAATTTTCTTTTTCCTGAATTATGACCAACACTATGCAGGCAAAAACAATTCTCTGCCTCAAAGAGAAACCAGTTCACGATCCAGATACCTTTGCCAGGAATATATATTTTTTCCAAACCACAAAGTCACTATTTTGAAACCACCTATAGCTCTTAATTTCCTTTGTGCTAAAAAGTGAAGGTCTTTGTTTAGTTGTGTCCAGGATGAGCATCCCTGTTTCCAAGAGCCATTCTCTCTAGTCTCAAAACAATTGATCTTATTTTGGAATGTTTTGTAGCTGGAAACCCCTTTTAGTTCCAGTCTCACTCTTATAAAGACAGGAGATGACTCTCCCCACCCTCCCACATGGCACAGCTGCTTATGAGGCTTGTAATTAATGAAGATTTGCTAACAATTGCACACCCAATGACGTTGTGGGCTTTTTGAAAGAGCAGGGTGGGCAGCAGTCATTGGCCTGGAGCCTCTAGCTGTGCATTTTGCTATTGTGCCGTAGATTAGCTATTGTCCTTTTCAGTAAGAGGATTTCTGAGAGCCCTACTTGAATAGTTCAAGCTATATTACCCATGGAAATTATGAAATGAACTTAAAAGTAGAAAAGTTAATTTTAAGATTAATCTACTGCATAGAATTAGCTTCTGTTAGGTTGACTTCAAGAGTAATAGTACTGTATCAGCTACAAATCTTTAGAAATGTCCAGATCATTTTTCTGGGCTTGTTGATTTTGATCTCCAATTGCCTATAAATGATAGCTTCTGCAGTCAATGTCGCTTCAACTGTTTCAATGCTGAGACCTTAAACTAAAACTGAGGTTGAAAACTCAGATGGCTGTAGGAGGCCAGGAAGGAACATAAGCAAAGCAGCCTAGCATTAGGAATTACTGGAGAAAGTTGAGGACCAGAGTAGACTGGCGAGAGAATGCTTTGCTCCAATCAAGTGTTGCTGTGTGAGAATGATGCCCACCTCACATTAACAGTCCTCCAATTTTCCAAATCCACCCTTAAAATCTGGATTTTAAGGTGCCATCTTTCAGCTTGGATAAGTTGGCAACTGTTGTAGTTTCCTAGGCTGCTCAAGCAAATACCACAAAATGGGTCAGGTGAAACAATGGGAGTTTATTCACTCAGAGTTTGAGGCTGGGACAAAGTCCAAATCGAGACATTATCAAGGTGATGCTTTCTTTCAGAAAATTATGGCATTCTGGGGCTCGCTGCTGCTGATCTTTAGTATTTAGCTTGTCACATGGCAATGCACATGGCAGTCTCTCCTGGCCTGTCCATTCTCTTCTGGGTTCTGTTGAATTTCAGCTTCTTGCTTCTGTGCCTTTTTCTCTCTCTCTCTGTCTTAATTATACTCTGTATAAAGGACTTTAGTAATAGGATTTAGACCTCATCCTGATTGAGGTGGGCTACACCTTACCTGAAGAAACCTCATCAAAATATCCTACTTACAGTGGGTAACCCACTGGAATGGATTAAATTTAAGAACATGTTTTTCTGGGGTATATACAATTTCAAACCACCATAGCAACTAAGTAAAGTTTTGACAAAAGCACTCTGTGGCCTAACACGTTGCAGGCCAAAGCAAATATATTTGCAGGTTCTATTTAAGCCCAGGTGCCAGTTTGCAGCTGGTTCAGAAGGATCAGTGTTTATGGCAATGATTTGTGACTATTTCTTCAGAGAGACTTAAAAACAACTGGTTGCTAATGATCTAAATGTTCCCAGTTACAACTTTTAAACATTTCCTTATGTTATAACAAATCTTAAATCATATTAGCTAGATGTTTGAGATCTGATTGTTCAAAGTAGAGTGACTATACATCCTGGACTGCTTAGGACAGTCCTGGCTTAGGTCAGTAGTGGTTAGAGTTATTAAAAGTATTGCCTTTCACTCTCTCCATGTACAAATTTGGACAATGAATTGTAAGGCCACCTTAATTAAACCTTTATTTTGTTCTTGCCCCACCATTATTTTCCACCTATCTTTCTATATGCTTTTTTAAAAAAAATCATGGAGCATTTTAAACATATTAAAATGGGACAAAATATTATAATAAACCCCTATGTAGCTAATCATCATCCATATTCATCAGCTATCAACTATTAACAAATGGTCAATTATGTTTCTTCTATACCCTTACCCATTCCTTTCTCCTTTCGAAGAACATCCCAGATTCATTATAATTTCATCTATAATTTCTTATGTCCTTTAAGTCAATATTATATAAGTACTAGTCTAATACAAAACCTTTAAATTTTAACACACTTTGTTTCAAATTGTCCTTACTTTTCCCCAACACCTTAACTTCTTTTTTTTTTTTAAATGTTTACTTTTTTTTTTTTTTTTTTTAAGATTTTATTTATTTATTCATTTATCCCCCCCTTGCTGCTTATGCTCGCTGGGTCAGCTAACCACGCCATGCAGGCGGGCTTTGCCTTCACCAGGAGGCCCCGGGAACCGAACCCGGGGCCTCCCATATGGTAAACGGGAGCCCTACTGATTGAGCCACAGCCGCTTCCCTCTTTTTTTTTTTTAAAGACTTATTTTATTTTACTTTTTATCCATTTCAACCCATCCTCCCCCCATTTTGCTGTTTTGTGTCCATTTGCTGGGCAATTCTCTGTGTTTGTTTGCTGCCCTCTCTCTCATCCTTCTCCTGTCTTCACCAGGATTTGATCCTAGGGACCTCCGAAGTGGGAGAGAGGCATTCTGCCACCTGCACAACCTCAATTCGTGGTTTTTCGGCACATCTCATCTTGGCTCTCCCTTGTGTCGCTCTCCTGTTATGTCATCATCTTGCTGCGTGGCTTGGCGGGGCCTGACATGCCCACGTGTGGGGACTGGCAGTCTGTGCGCCTTCTATATTTTTCTTTATTTTACCGGGAAGTCCCAGGGATTGAACCCAGGTCCTTCCATATGGGAGGTGGATGCCCAAATATTTGAGCCACATCTGCCATCCCCCTTAACTTCATTTTAGTCTCTTTCTTACCCGCATTGTTTACCAAGACCCTGTCTTTTCATTCCTGAGCTAAAGTACTGACACTTTATTAGTATTTCTCGAGGATGCAAGTGTCATTGAATATTTGTTGCTGCTTAGGATGATATCATATCTTTGTATCTAAAAGGTCAAAGAGAACGTAAAACTTTATTTTTTCTAGTCTTTCAACTGTATCTATCTTTTCAAATCTTGGTTTGCTTTTGATTTGACCCTTGAATGTTTTCCTGTGAATTTATCTCATTGCCATAATACAAAGTTGGAAAACCCTTCCCAGGTTCCAATGCTGTGTAGGAAGGGCAAATCTCTATTATCTTTTGATAAGTTCATTAAGTACTCAAAATACTTTTACTATTTCAAGGTTTTCTTCATAGTATAAATTTTTTTTAGTATCTATGGATGTACATTATATATTACTTTTATATATAATTTGATAAAGTAAATGATTGTTTCCTCAAATGAATTTATTTTGTTAGTTTATGTTTTAGTTCTTGGGAAACCAGAATAAAAAGTTTTATATTTTTACTCCTTTTCTGATTTCCTTTTGTGTTTTCTTTATATTTTTCTTTTCTTGTCATCATTTTATTTAATAACTGATATTAAGATTTTCTCTTTTATTGCCTTACATTATTTTTTCTTTTCATTACATGTCGGTAATCTCCATTTGCAGTACCCCCCCCCCCCCATTCAATCTTTACACCTCTGGCTTCAGCATTTTCTAAATATATCTAATATACATAGATTCATAATGAGAACTAGACCTTACCCATTTTTTAAAAACCAACAAAAGGTTTAAATACAGTCTTGATTAACAGATCTCTCACATATGAGGTTGAAAGATACTAGAGACCAGAATCTCAATCTTTTATATCTCTGTGTCAGTGTATGAATAGAGAGTTTGAATATGGTAGACTCTCCAATATTTGTTGAGTCAAACTCTCATATATGTCATGTTTTAGTACTATATACTTGATGAGCATTAATATAAATTAATATATATGTACTTGCTATGATTTTATGTATTATAAAGACTTAAAATATTACCAACACAAATGGAGTTCTGAATAAAATCTAGGAAAGTTGTAGCCACAATTCCAGCACTCAACAAATCAGACTGTTTTTATTGATCAGTTTTTCCTTCCAAACTGTTATAAGGGCACATGGTTTCTATACAGTTATACTTATTAGCATGCACACATTTTGTTATTAAAATAAACTTTATTGAGGTATAATTTACAAACAATAAATGTACCTATTTTAAGTCCATATTTTGAAAAGTTTTGACAAATGTTAGCATTTCATTACTCCTTCCCAATTAATCTCCCATAGCCCTAGATTCAGACAAACTGTAATATACTTTGTGCCACTAGAGACTAGTTTAGCATTTTCTAGAATTTCAAATCAATTCAAACATATATTATAAACTATTTTGTACATGAATTCTTTTTTTTTCTATGTGCAAATAATTTTATTCAAAATCGTCAACAACTTGAAACAACCCAATTGTCATTCAACTGGGGAATGGATAAACAAACTATGGTATATTCAGACAATGGAATGCTGCATAACAATAAAAATGATCAAATGTACAACAATGTGTACAATTTTCACGTAGAGTTTGGAAACTTTTGAGAAATGCATACACCACAACACTGTTAAGATAGAGAATAGTTCTATGATACCCCAAAATTCACAAGGGAAACTACCTTTATGTTCAGCCTCTGGTAACCACAAATCTGCTTTCTATCCCTGTAGTTTTGTCTTGGCAAAAATGTCATATAAATGGAATCAAATGTTATCTAGCCCCGGTGCCCATCAACAGACGAATGGATAAGCAAAATGTGGCACATACATACAATGGAATATTACTCAGCGGTAAGAAGGAACAAAGTGCTAACACATGGAATAACGTGGATGAATCTTGAAGACCTTATGTTGAGTGAAGCAAGCCAGGCACTGAAGGATGAACAGTATATGACCTCACTGATCTGAACTGAGGAAAGTGAGCAGTCTCTGAGAACCATTGTCTGAAAGATAGGTTAACAAAGGAGAGTAAGAGAAGAGCAGGCTCTGAGCCATCTCCCATATGGACATAATCTATGGTAAAGGGATAGAGTGTGGTTGCATGTTGGGGGATGGGGCAGATGAGTGGTGGTGTTCCTGGGTTTGGTGGTACAGCACTGGAGGGTGGGTGGATTAGGAAGTGCTGGTTCAAATCCCCAGGGCATGTAACTGTGAATCTTGACATTCCATGGGTTAGGAGAGGGGGGTATCATGGGCCCTGGGGGGCTGGGGAGAAGGGAACAGTCAAGATCTAATGGGTTGTTTGGTGGTCATGGGGAAGGTTTTTCATTACCTTTCAGTAATGGGCACAGGACATGGTAAATATCATCAAAATTATTAAACTGTATCATCTAAATTGTAAACTATACTGTAAATCACTGACAATGTTTAGTTGCTATATTTTGCTATCTGCATAATAGTTATAACAATGCTAACAACCAAAAAAAAAAAAAAAGGAGGGGGAGTTAATATGGGGTGGGGAAGGGGGGGTGGTTTGGTATCTGGGAGTCTCCGGCACTCCGTGTGTGACTTTGCTGTGACCTAAAACTTCTTTGAAAATTAAATGAAAAATTGGGAGACAATGGGGATTGAGAGGAGGAAGGTGTCATGGGACACCAGACATCCGATAACACAGTGATAAAGGGAAGGAAAAAAGGGAAAAAAGAAGAGAGAAAGGAAATAAAAATGAAATATATATATATATATTTTAAAGGCATTTCCTTTGCTTTTTTGCCCATTTTTTTGAATGTCCCAATCCACTAATTATATTTTATTTTGTTTTGTTCTTTGTTTGATTATTTGTTTTTTTTTCCGTCTCTCTTTTTTTTCCCCTGAGTTTCCTTATGTTTGTTTCCTGCATGTAAGCTTATCACACTTGTTTCTTTTTCCTAGTAAGTGTATTTGATTATTTTATGGACTAAATGTTCATGGAGGATTTGGATCACAGAAGGGTTACAATGGGTACTGCGGGGGATTATTGGGGGGAGGGTGTCTGGGGGGGGTTTGTGGGGATTGGTTCAACCGAATATACATGAAAGATATACAAAATCATTCAAAGGATCGGGGGATGGGGCATGGTCACGATGAGTGGATAATCACACAATAAATGAGGGAATCTGAATTCCTAGCCTGGAGAGCTCTGCCACAATCTCCAAGGGAGCAGCAATAGTCCTCTGAGTGTAGGGACAGTCCCTGTCAAGATAGGATGACCCACTGATGTTGTTTTTTTTTTGTTTGTTTGTTTTTTATTGATGACTACCCTTGTGAGTCTTTGCTCTTGTAAATGAGACTTAGCCTGCCGTTGTGGGGTGCCTAAGGGTTGCCACCTGTGAGCCTCCTTGTTGCTCAAATGTGGCCTCTCTCTAAGCCAAACTCAGCATATGATTGCATTACCTTCCCCCCAACGTGGGACATGACTCCCGGGGATGAGCCTCCCTGGCAACGAGGGATTAATACCAAGTGCCAACTGGCAGCTTTTGCACAGTGGCAGTATCGTAGCCAATGAGGTTTATCCGAGGCACGATTATTGCTAATTGAAAACTTTTCCCAAGTGCCAACTGGCAACACAACTGGAAAAAGACCTTGAATAAAAGGGGGAAATGGTAAAGACAAATGAGTTCAAGTGGCTAAGAGACTTCAAAGAGAGTCGGGAGGTCATCCCAGAGGTAACTCTTACGCACACCTCAGTAGGAGCTCATAGAACATCTAAGTGCCTATCACCCCACTCAGTGGGGTTCCTGAGAGCTCTCGAGACACCCTGGTCCTATATAAGGGGGGATAGCCCCAGAGACTGATGCCTTATCAGTGGGTTCTATTTTGGAATCTGTGCTCCTGAGAGTGACAGAATTAGACTCAAATAAGTCCTCTCTGCACATGGTTCACCAGTCCCTTCTATTCAAACCTACATGTGATGCTGGAGTTTCTTAGGTATACTTCCAGAGACTGGAGCCTCCCGCCTACCTATGTGCCAGGTGTGCATGAAATCTAGGTGGAGCTGCAACTCCTACCCTACAGCTCAATGGACTCATCCAAGTCACCTGGTGAGGAGACAACGATGGGAAATGGCCATCCCAGGGAATGGAGAGGGCCTTCATCTGCAGGCAGGATCATCCCACCCACCATATCCATGGGATATAAGCCCTCTCTCACTTGGAGTTGGAGTGGACATCACCATCCCAGTCCCCTCTGGATTGGGGGAAGAACTATGGACTAGAGTGGACTTGATGGTA
>JAKSZT010053887.1:85937566-85990089 GCA_026826555.1 Tolypeutes matacus
TCTTTGGGAGTTGGAGGTTGTCCTGAGTACTGTTGTGGCAATGGATGCAGGCCATTTTAAATCAGCACACACCACTCATAACTGAGTGGGAGAGAGTGTGGTCTACAGTGTGAACTGTGGTCTATGGTTGGTGGCAAGGCTCCAGGATATGTAAGTTCATTGAGGGTGGTGGGCCACACTGTGGGAGATGTTTGTGTTGGATGTGGTGGGAGGTGTGGGAGGTGGGCAACATGGGAATCCCAGTAGGTTCCGTGTAATATTTTAGGTAATCTAAGCACCTCTTAAAATATATGTATATATATATATAAAAATAACATTTTTGTAAGCAAATACACATATATGCATATATATTTACATATCATTTTGCAAAAAAAAAAAAAAAAAAAAAAAAATTTGATTTGTTTGAAAACTAAACTGAAGCCTACTCCTTAAACCTAGGAGCAAAAACTCAAACACTTACAGCAGCTAAGCATATAAAAAATAACTCAGACAGAAGAGGACTGTAGCAAACTAGAGAGTGTGTGCACCACAAAAGCCAAAAGTTGCTATTCCCAGGTCCAGTATTACATGATCTTCTGATCCTTCAAGTGGTACTGAAAATCTGGATCTGCATGTGAAATCTATTGATTTCTAAATGTTGGCAATTAAGCAAAATCAAAACACTGTGAGAACCAAACCATAAATATCTATGAGAGGGATCTGCTTGTAGGCCATTAGGGTGCAATCACTGAGTTAAAATCTTAAATCTTTTCTGGTTAAGCATGAAACTTTGCTTTCTCTTTTGACTATAAATAGTGCTAGTTGACGAATCTGTGTTTTATGGCTCCATGTAATTTCATCAGGGCAGAATTACATACAATGTTGTAGAAATTTATGCCTTGAATGTGATCAGGTGGTTTGAACTCATTTCACAAAGTAAAATGATAAGCATTCCAGTCGCCAAGTAAAAGGCATAATATTTTAAGGTTACAGGGCATAACCAATCCCTTCCTGCACCTATTTTTAAATGTCCACAAGTGTATATTAGTCTATTAGAGTGTAAATCGGTGTTCATTTTGCTTCTGGCTTGATAAAACTCTCGTATAAACTCCAGTCTACAATTTGTACCTTAAGAAAATCAAGCAAGTTCATGAAAAATTATACAAAAAAGATGGTTAAATACAATGAAAAAAAAACATACATCCTCACTTCCTTGTTTAAACAAAAAGAGGATGGGGTTTCAGAGCTTCACTGCTCAAACAGAAGCTGAAGAAATTTTTGTGGCTACTAGTAGGTTGAACTCTGTGCAGGATTTACCTAGCTCTTCCTCCTAGTTTTTCCATTTTCCTAGTGAGGAACCAGCAGTTCCTAGACAGTATCCAGGAGGATCACACTCTGTCTGGTACTTTAAAAAAAAAAATCTCCATCTCTGAACATAAATGTTGGTAAGGGAGAAAGAAGGTAGAGAGCTGCCATGTTTCAGATCTAACAGGTAGTGAAGCTAGAGTTCAGGCATCAGGTCTCTGTCAGGTACTCTGTCAGTTGAGTGACTTAAGACAAGCTGTTTCACCTCTGTGATGCTCAATTTGCTCCACTGTAAAAATGGGGATAAAAATATTTACCTCAAATGCTGTGAGAATCTGAGTTTACAAAATGATTCTCAAAAAATTAAATATATTTAACATGATATCCGGCTCATATTGATTTTCCCGATACTCCACCCACTCAGCACATACACAATAAAATATGGCAATTATTTACGCCCAAGAAGCATTCAAGAAGTTGGGAACAGTCTGGCCCAAAATAGCTCTCCTGGCCCCACAGCTAGATAGACCATTACCAGGAATTCTGGTCTTTGGGAGCAGAAGACCTTGTAATATGTGCTACATTTCACAGCATGCCAGAACTGAGATTTAAATCTAGCTCTAGTCTAATATCAAAGCCTGTGTTCTTAACCAATTCTGTTTACTGTTCTGTCCAGGAAGAAGACACACCTCCAGTCTGATGATTTAAGTATTTGTGCAGTTCTTTTGTTACAGGGATTGAAACTAGCAGGGGTAGTGCTTGATTTGGAAGAAAGGGCCATGAAAGCATGAAGAAAAGCAAAGAGGCAGGGTAGGAATTAGAGTGAGGCAGGAGAGAGGGAGTGTGAGAGAAAGTTCTTTCCTCCCAGGAGAGTGGAAGTGCTAACAGAACAAGCTGGGGAGGGGGACAAGTGACAATGGAGGGACTTGATAGGAGGGCTGTGGGGGGACAGAATAGGGAGTCAGTTAACTTGTCCAGACCTGGAGCTGTGCTAAGGAGCTCTGTTGAGGCCACCGTCAAGCCACTATTTTGAGCACTTTCAACAGCCTCAGAATTGCCCTGTAACCCTGAGGGGCTCCCAGCTCCACTTTTTGAAGCACAGGATTTGAGGAGCCTTTCAATTAGATTTTTTTCATTTTATTATCTAAATCAGCCTGCTGAGGAAAGATTGGTTCATGAGGGAATGTACGTGCACAGTTTCAGAATCAGAATTAGGATATGCCTCTTCAAAACTATATATATAATATAATATTATTGATAATATATATATATAAATATATATATATGTATTTCTGCTGAGTAGCTTTTCCAAATATTTAGTAATGTATTTAACAATATATTTTGTCATTAAAACTAAATTATTGATCTATTTCACCTTGATACTCCAAATGTCTAAAATCACATGCCTATGGCTGATATGTTTTCAGATGCCATTGCAGTTAGGTAGCAATATTTGGGTTTTGGATTTGACACATAGAGAATAACATAAACAAGATGAACTCATACTCCATCACAATTTTTACCTCAATTTTACTGAAAACCATTGCAGATGTACACTGTAATAAGTACTAGATGTTCCATTAAAAGCAACAACAAATATGAGTTCCTTCCTAGAATAATCCTGGATATCCAAAGCCAGTCTTTAGTGAGAAAAATTCAGAGATCATGCAGAATTTTTAATTCAGAAGTGCCCTAACATACACACAGTATTGTTCTAAGTGAGATGACAGAAATCATATTTTCTTAACCATTTTTTATTATATCCTACCCATATTATATTACCCATAAATTTGAAACTGTAGCTGTTCATGTAGGATATTCTTTTCCTCAATGAAACCAAAGTTAGATTTAGATTTTAGCATGTGGTTTCAAAAACATATACTTCACTAGAAATGGGAACATTTAAATTACATCAAATTAAGAGAAAATCATTTCATAAAGAGGCTTCTTGAGGTCACTTGGTGAGTGTGCATGAGAGAAAGAGAAGGTGGTGGGTCAACATTAAATGTTTTCAAGAGCCCTGGAAAAGTCTCCGCCTCTAAAATGCTGCCCTCATTTTCTGAACACCAAGTCAGTGATCACACTAACAGAGGATGCCAACGTCTTCATGCATTCAACAAATGCATCCATCACCCAATCACTTACTAGTTCTGTGAATGTGGGCAATCTCTTAAGCCTTGATTCCAAAATCTATAAGAAGGGATGATATTAATTGTGTGGGCATCAGACAATTCAGTCAGCAACTTTCAATAACATACCTTCCCCAATAGATTCTGATACTAACTGCAAATACTATAATAATTCAATTTCATTCAATTCTGACTTTACTGGGAGTTAGGCCAGACTCCACAGGCTACAGGCAATCTCTACAATTTTGTTCTTCAGGTACCAGTCGTGAGTTCGGGAAACCCAGGCCGCCCACACTTCTGACCAACTGGCTACAGATGTGGAATTATCCAGTTTAATTATCTGCTAGAAGGACTTATGGAACTCACTAAAAGTGTTATACTTATGGCTATAGTTTTATTATAGTAAAAGGATACAAATAAAAAGTCAATGTGGTTAACAGGATAAATATAAGAACATTCTCTCATGAACTATAGTAAATGTATAATATTATTACAGGGTATTAATAATCAAGTGGGTTTGGGGGGAAATACACCAAATGTAAGATATGAGTCATAGTTTAGTAGTAATATTTTGATGATGCTCTTTCATCGTTTGTAACAAACGTTTCACAACAATACAAAGTGTTGGTGGTGAGGTGATATTTGGGAGCACCGTATGATGATATGCATGTTTGTTTTGTAAAGTCATAACTTTTGCTATACACTTATTGTTTATGTATGTTCATGTATGAATGATATACTTTAATAAAATTTTATTTTAAAATTTTAAAAAAAAGAAGACATGCCTAGGGTGAAGTCTGGAGGTTCTCAAATGCAAGCTTCCGTGTCTTCTCTATATGGAATTAAAACGTGTCACCCTGTCAGCACAGCAGCAATATATTTTCTCAATCATGCATGCTTACTGGAGTTTCAGATGTCCCAAATGGGGTCTCATTGCTAAGGCATGATTGATAGAATCAAAGCCTACGTGGTTGAACTCAGTCTGCAGCCTCCCTCCCCTCCCAAAGCTGTGCATTGGTGGTGGGCCTCTCATGTCGTCTCCTAATCGTGTGAACTATCAGGTATGGTCTTGAACCCAACAAAAGACACTCCTATCACACAAAATTCCAAAGATTCAGAGGTTGCTTCCCCAGAAACTGGAGACAAAGACCAGCCAGGTTTCTCATTATGCTACAACAATAAATCCATCCCTGGGTTATCATGAGGTTTAAATTAAATGATGCAGAAGAACAGGCATACAATAAGCTTTTACTTTGTTCCTCTTAATATAATTTAGCTTTTCAACATCATTACAATTATGAAAAATAACAGTGAAAATGAAAATTTGGTGGAAGAGTTAGCACACCAACTCAAATTTATACTGATGTTTCCTTACCATCAAATATTTAGGGAAGCAGAAGAAGGAAAGACTATTGGACCTTGAAATAGCCATGAAATAAAAGCTGGAGGAATTGAAGACCCACCATACATGAGTTTTATTATCCATCATTTAGCAGATTTTTCCTCTAATGACCAAAGAATAGTTTTTCCTTTCCCTGTGCCTGCAATTTCAAATATATCAGCAAATCCTTTTAAATAATAGGGTTTCATTAAGAAGACGATAGAATAGAACAAGCATGATCTTTGAAGATGTACAGATCTATGTCTAACTCTCAACCAAACTGTATAAACCACTACCATATAAACTTGGACAAATTACCTCTCTGGGCTTAGTTTCTTTATCTATGAAATGCAGACAAGATTAACCATCTCACAGACTTCTTGGGAATTAAGCAAGTAATCAAATGTCTAGCATCATGCCTAACACACAACAGTGCTCAAAAAATGTTAATTGCCATCTCTGCTCCTTAATAAGTGAGACTATAAGACAAAGTGTATACCCAAGCTACTGTTGTAACTATTAATATAATAATAAAATTATATATAAAAGATAATATTTTATGCAAGTTATTTTTAAAAAACTCATCTCATCTGTTTCTTACAACAACCACATTGTCTTCATTTTACAAACCACACAACTGGTAAGGAACAGAATTAGAATTTCTATGTAGGTCATTCCATTGTGATCCCACATGGTTTCCACTACACCATGAATATTAAAAATGTATTTAAGGCAAGCCACAGAACCAAGAGTTAGTTAAATAAACGCAAATGCTTGCATATAGAGTTTTTATCTCACTAGAATGTTCTCAATCATTCCTAACTAAATACTAGACTCCTTTCCACCCCCGGTATGCCTTTACTTTCAATTCAAAGCTCTCAGGAGTCAGATAGACCCTTTTGCCTTTTTCTGTCCATGACTTCAGGCAAGCCACCTGCAGCCTGAATTACAAAAGTCCTTAGAGTACTTTCTCCTACTTTTGCTTTAATTTAGAATCACTGATAGCTGAACTTCCTCAATCCTGGTATTTAGCTTTAATTAAGCAGAGAGTTTCTTGAAAAAGGGCTCCCTTGCTAGTTTCAAGGCAGGCTTCCAACTACCTCTTTCACCACCTTCTTAGTTTCCAGATCTTTTCTCTCTCTCTCTCTTTTTTTTTTTTCTACCAGAAAGAGAAAACATAGAGAAACAAACTTTTTACCTGATGAACGTAAATTTTTATTCAGACCCTTTTATGTCATTTTCAATGAGGAAGGTCAGCAACTAAATAACTCATTCATTTAATTAACTTTCCCTTTCCTTCTTTAAGAATACTAAAATCACTCTTTGACCAAGCCCTAAACTTTTATAATCTGCATTTTGTGGAAACTATTTCTTATCTCCTAAAGTGGCCATCCTCTTTAAGAAACCTTTTAAAGATAATAAGCACTTCATCAAAAAGTTTTTAAATCTAGTTACTTTATGGTTTCTTTATAACTGACATTAAAACTTTACCTAAGTACAGTTATGTTTCTTTTTACTACTGTGGCATTCTATTTTTTATAGGAAAATGTACAGATGTATCATCCCATCTCATAGATTATTACTCATCAACAAGATAATCAACTTTAAGGAGTTAATGAAAACAAGTTTAAAGAAAAATAAGATGATGAATTAGAGAAAGAAGAGCAGGATAACTGTAGAGAAATTTAATCAATAATTAGGGACCATTAATTTAATTTTTTGATTTTTTGGTTGTATACACTAACAATGTTGGAATTCCTTAGATGGCATTTACACCCTGGAAAGAGGTAAAGGACTTAGTTGGTAATGTTGTCTCTACTGATTTAAATCTCTTTTACTTTTTGACTATTATTAAACAAACTAGTACATAAAGCTTCACTTTATGTACTTCACTTTACGTACTAGCGGTGTCTAGAGAAGAGGTGCCTCAGGCAAGTTTAGCCATATTAAGCATTTACAAGATGCAGTATTTACCTTCTATGGAATGATCAGAACGCAAATGCATTGTGCAATGGGGATTGGTTGGCTTTCCTCTAGCCCTTGGTCCACCAGATGAAAAAAGTACAATTTTTTAAAATAAAATTATGTTCTACCATAATTTTAAGTCTTGTAAGTCACCAGGGAAAAGCACAAGCCCAAAACTGGGTTAAAGATTTTCAGTAGCTTTTTTCTAAGATGAAATTTTTCTTTTCTTATAATACTAAAAATACACCTTTAAAAACCCACAAGAAAAGATTGTTAAGGAATGTACAGGCTAACTTATAATGGCTATTTCAACTATTAAAAACCTAGCCAAAATATTACTTTTTTCAGGATATCTGGATATATGAACTAAATATAGATTTTACATAGAAACTTTTTTCTTCTGCTCTTCCCTTTTATAGTATCCAGCAGGCCTTCAGCCCCTACACTCTTATCAGAGTTGCCAAATTCGTTGCACTGTAACTTTGAGTTAAAAGTATATTGGCCTATTTTCTCAACACAAAATTGGGACATATAGTCTGACAAAAGATTCTGTGCATCTCCTAGTGAAAGGGACAGTCTGGAATAAATAATTTAGATGTAAAAATATAGGAAATTCTGAGATGTTGCAATACTTTTTGGTGAAAGAGCTATAATATTTAGAGTTAGAATATTTAAAATTTTCTATCCTAGAAAATTCAGGATTGTAGAGTATGATCTGTACCTTGTTTTTGAATATCTATTTCTCCATTGTTTTGGTATCCATCTTACTTGTAGCTTGTCTAATGCAGTTCCAAAGTGCCCCTGGAAAGTTGAAAAACACATACGTTGTGCAAACTAAGTCCAGTGGCTGAGCCGTACCCCTTCAGGGGCAGTGCTCACTAGGAAAAACCACATAAGCAAGGCAGTAGCAGAGGTGCAGGTCCTCCAGAGCCCATTGCCTTCTGATGCAGTGCAAGGTATTGATAGTATTTGCCATATCAGCCTTCCAGACCGGGGAAGCAAAAGCTCCATCCATTGAATGATAGCAGTGGTCAGGGGTCAGGCACTAGGATCCAAGTCTTACAGTTGACCAGTTATTTATAACTGCATAACCAACTACCCCAAAGCTTGGTGCTTAAATAAAAGCAACTTTTTTATTACACCTCATGATTTCATGAATCAGATATTCAGGCAAAATTATGCTATGTGATTCTTCTGTTTTATGTGGCCAATGAGCTGTTGTGGAGAATCCCATATGGCTTCTTTTACATGTATGGTGCCTTGTCAAAGATAGCTTGAAGACAGGACTCAGCTGATTATGTCAACTAAAACATCCAAACATGGCCTCTCCATGTGGAGAGCCTGGAAGACCCAGGTAGACAGATTAAACTTCATCATCTTTTTATCACTAGTCTTGGAATTCAAATGGTGTCACCTCTGCTGTACTCTATTGGTCAAAGCAGTCACAGATCCACCGAAATTCAAGGGGATGGGACATAAACTCAGACTCTTCATGGGAAAAAAGTCAAAGAATTAAGGCCATGTTTGTAAACAACCAAACCAGGACTGAGTGCTTTAAGTATATGGTCAAAGCCAAATTCTGTGAAGGTTTTGCAGGAGGTGAACTTTTTTTTCTTGCTTCCCAGAAAAAAAATGTTTTTTTCTGGGAGGCGAGGCTGCAGGAGATCATTCTTGAACTTAACCATTATCTCTTAACCATGTGTCCCAATTAGAATCTATTCTTTATTGACATTTGTAAGTTTCCTCAAGGAAAATTAATATACATATATTTCTAAAATAAAGGGCTACCGTAAAATTTTAAACAAGAAAATAAACTGAAAACCACCCTGCTCTAGTTATTGGAAGACAGTATATCTTATATACTCCAAACTGTTTGTCAGGGTTAATTCTATTCTTTCCCTATATATCAAATACTCTCTCTGCTATTCCACTGATCTGAATTAGTGATTCATCTACACAAAGATTAAATATGGACATGAAGTCTTCCTAAAGCCCACGGCTCAACATAATGTTTGAGTTACTTTCTCACTGTCTGTACTAATCATTCTCCTTCCTTATATTGTTAACTCATTAGGTCTGTATTTTCTGACCATTCAGCAAACATGCAAATTCCTTCACTACAGGGATCATTGTTTTATTCTTCACAGTGTTGTATTCTTCACTAGCAGATTGGCTGCAAATTAAGTGTTTACTGATTGAGTAATTGGTAGACTATTCTCCATAGACTGTGGGAATTTCTTTGGTCAAAAAGAGTTGTTAAAGTGGACATCAAAGAGTAACTCACATACTATGAAAAAGTGTACACCAACAAATTAGATAACCTAGGTGAAATGGACAAATTCCTAGAAACACACAAACTGCCTACACTGACTCAAGAAGAAATAGATTTCAACACACCAATAATTAGTAAAGAGAATGAATCAGTAATCGAAAACTTCCCACCAGTGAAAAACTCAGGACCAGATAGCTTCACTGGAAAATTTTGCCAAACATTCCAAGAATTAACACCATTCCTGCTCAAACTCTTACAAACTATTGAAAAGAAAGAAACACTTCCTAACCCATTCAGTGAGCTCATTATCACCCTATACCAAGACCAAATAAATAAACCACAAGGAAAAAAAAAAACACAAAGACCAAAATCCCTCATGAATATAGATGCAAAAATCTTCAGCAAAATACTAGCAAACTGAATTGAACAGCACATTAAAAGAATTATACACTATAATCAAGTGAAATGTATCCCAGGTATGCAATGGTGGTTCAACATAAAATCAGTTAATGTAATATACCACATTAACAGAATGAAGGAAAAATAAATACATGATAATCTCATTCTATGCAGAAAAGGCTTTAGACAAACTACAACACCCTTTCTTGATTTAAAAAAAAAAAAAAAAGCGCTTAGAAAACTAGGAATAAAAAGGAATTTCCCCAGCATGCCAAAGGTCATATATGAAAAACCCACAGCTAACATCAACTCAGTATGAAAGAAAGTTTTCCTTCTAGGATCAGAAACAAGGCAGGGATGCCCCCTGTCACCACTGTTATTTAACATTGTACTGGAAGATCTATCCGGAGAGTTCAGTAAGAAAAATAAATAAAAGGAATCTAAATTGGAAAGGAAGAAGTGGTAATTTCCCTATTTGCAGGTGACATGATCCTATATGTAGAAAATCCTGAAAAATTCCACCACAAAGCTACTAGAAAAAAATAAGCAAATTCAGCAAGTGATGGGCTAGAAGACCAAGACTCAAAAGTGAGTTGTGTTGGGAGGCGGCTGTGGCTCAATCAGTGGGGCTCCCGTTTGCCATATGGGAGGCCCCGGGTTCGGTTCCCGGGGCCTCCTGGTGAAGGCAAAGCCCGCCTGCACGGCGTGGTTGGCTGACCCGGCGAGCATAAGCAGCAAGGGGGGGATAAATGAATAAATAAATAAAAAATCTTAAAAAAAAAAAAAAAAAAAAAAAAGTGAGTTGTGTCTCTATACACTAGTAATGAACTATCTGAAGAAGAAATCAAGAAAAAATTATAATAGCTCTCTAATAATCATTTTAGTAATTATAATAGATATATACTGTTATTACCTCCATTTTACTGATGAGGAAACTGAGATAAAGTGAAGCTAAGCAACTCACCCAAACTCACAGAGCTAGTAAGTTATAGAACTGGGATCTTAATTCAGATCAATCTGACTCTTGAACGTGAGCTCTTAACACATACCTTTTACTGGTCATTTATATAAAAAGGTTAGGTTATCAACAGGATTTACTCTCTGTAGAGCATATCACTTAAAGAAGAATAAAATGACAGAAAAAGTTCCTTGAGATTTTTTATATCAAAATTAAGGAGAAGATAATAATGATAGTGAAATCTATAACAATTATACTTCCTTCTGAAACCATTACTGCTATCCTAATTTATTAGGACTTGTGAAGTCCCAGGCAATGAGCTAAATATTTTCAAACATTATTCCATTTTATCCCTAAAACAGTCTTACTTACGAGGTAGGTAGAATTATTTCTGTTTTACAGATGAGGAGGCTGAGGTCCAAGGTCATACCCTTGAACAAATAATAATTGTTACTTAGAACAATTAATTTTTACTTGCTCATTTCAGCTTATTCATTCTAGAGAGAATCATTACCACTTGTCTAGAAGTTGCTCCAAATGTAAAATGTGACATATTCTCAAACCAGGATTATGAATTACTCTTCTTATTTATTTATTTTTATTAGATAAATTGCAGGATTACAGAAAAATCATGAAGAAAAGACAGAGTTTCCATATACCTCCCAAACGCACAATTTCCCTATTATTAAAACTTTGCATTAGAGTGGTACCTTTGTGACAATTGTTGAAACCATATTATTATAATTATACTACTAACTATAGTCGACAGTTAACATTAGGGTTCAGTGTTTTTGTTGAGCTGTCCTATAAAATTTATTATTAGAGAAGTTGTGGGTTTACAGAACAATCTTGCATAAAATACACGAGTTCCATATATTATCTTATTATTAACACCTTGCATTGGTGTGGTACATTTGTTACAACTGATGAAAGCACATTCTTTTAATTGTACTGTTAACAATTAATAGTACAATAGTCCATGGTTTAACTTAGGATTCAGTGTTTGTATTGTGCAGTTCCATGGAATTTTATTTCATTTTTATTCTATTACCACATATACAACCTAACATTTCCCCTTTATACCACATTCAGGTATATATTTCAGTGGTGATAAGTTTGTTCGAATGTTGTTCTACCATCACCACCATCCATTACCAAAACATTTCCGTCATTCTAAATAGGAACTCTGTATATTTTAAGCCTTAACTCCCTATTTCCTATACCCAATCCACAGCCTGGTAATCTATATTCTAGATTCTGACTATATGACTTTGCTTATTCTAATTATTTCATATAAGTGAGATTATATAATATTTACCATTTGATGTCTGGTTTATGTCACTCAACATGAGGTCTTTAAGGTTTACCCTTTTTGTTGCATGTATCAGAAATTCATCCCTTTCATAGTTGAATAATATTGCATTATGTGCATACACCACATTTTGTTTATCCATTCAATCAGTGGACTGATGGGTTGCTTCCATTTTTTGGCAATTGCTAAAAATCCTAGGATGGACATTTGTGTGCAAATATCTGTTTGAGTGTCTGTTTTCAATTCTTTTGGTTATAAACTGAGATGTGGCAATTCTATACTTAGCTTTCTGAAGCCCACCAAACTGTTTTCCATAATGACTACACCATTTTACATTGCCACCAACAGAGAATGAATGTTCCCTTTTCTACTCATCCTCTCCAATACTTTTGATTTTCTGTTTTTTATTAATAGTAGTTATTCTAGAGTGTGTTAAATGATCTCATTGTAGTTTTCATTTGCATTTCCCTAATGGCTAATGATGTTGAGCACGTTTTCATATGCTATTTTAGCCATTTGTATATCTTCTTTGGAGAAATGTCTATTCAAGTTTTTTGTCCCTTTTTAATTTGTGTTTTCTTTTTATTGTAGAGTTGAAGGATTTCTTTCAATATTCTTGATATTAAACACTTCTTGGATATGTGGCTTCCAAATATTTTCTCCCATTGTATAGGTTGTCTTTTTACTTTCATGATGAAGTCCTTTGATGCACAGACGTTTTTAATTTTGATGAAGTCTATATTACTCAGGGTTCTCTAAGGAAACAGAAATGACAGGAGATATATGTACATAGTATGAGATTTTATAAAGTTGTCTCACGCAACCGAGGGGATGTACAAGTACAAATTCCACAGGGCAAATTGCAAACCAGGGGCTCCAATGAAGGTCCTTGATTTCTGAAGTAGAAATTGGAATTCTCTCTCTGAATGCATTGAAATCATTTCCCCTTTTAAGGCCTTCAACTGATTAGATAAGATGTCACTCATTGCTGACCGCAATCTCTTCAGTTGATTGTCACTGATGATTAAAGCCATGAATTGCCTTTGTGTTACAATTAGCCCAGTCCTTACTTGACCAAAAAACTGGGCACCATTACCTGGCCAAGTTGTCCCAAATTAGCCTAATCATTACAAAGTCCCATTTATTTTTTTCTGTTGCTCATGTTTTATGTCTGGTTTATTTCACTCAACAGTATGTCTTCAAGGTTCATGCATTTTGTTGCTTTTATCAGAACTTCACTCCTTTGTATGGCAGAAAACATTCCATTTTTTGTATATACCATATTTTATTCATCTATTCATCTGTTGATTGACACTTGGGTTGTTTCCATCATTGACAATTGTGAATTATGCCAGCATGGACATTGGACATTGGTGTGCAAATATCGGTTGGACTTTCTACTTTCAATTCTTTCGGTTGTATACCTAGAAGTTGGGTTGCTGGATAATATGGTAATTCTATACTTAATTTTCTGAGGAACTGCACCATTTTACATTTCCAACAAAAATGAACAAGGGCTCCTATTTCTTGACATCCTCTCCAACTCTTATTTTCCTTTTTTTTTTTCAGTAGTAGCCTTTCTCATGGTTTGTGAAATGTCTTCTCAATGTGGTTTTGATTTGCCTTTCCCTAAAGGCTAAAGATGTTGATTATCTTTTCATGTGCTCTTTGGTCATTTGTATATCTTCTTTGGAGAATTGTCTATTCAAGTTTTTTGCCCAATTTTTAATTGAATTGTTTGTCTTTTTGTTATTGACTTGTAGGATTTCTTTATATATTCTAGATCTTAAACCCTTCTCAGATATGTGGTTTCCCAATACTTTCTCCCATTTTGTTGACTGTCCTTTTACTGTCATGATGAAGTCCTTTTTATTCACAACACTTTTCATTTTTATGAAGTACAGTTTAAATTTTTTTCTTTTGGGAAGCGGCTGTGGCTCAATCAGTAGGGCTCCCGTTTACCATATGGGAGGCCCCAGGTTCGGTTCCTGGGGCCTCCTGGTGAAGGCAAGCCCGCCCGCACGGCGTGGTTAGCTGACCCAGCGAGCACAAGCAGCAAGGGGGGGATAAATGAATGAATAAATAAAATAAAATCTTTAAAAAAAAAATTTTTTTTTTCTTTTGTTTCTCATGCTTATTGTATAAAATCTAAGAAACCATTGCCTATCACAAGTTCTTGAAGATGCTTCCCTATGTTTCCTTCTAGGATTTTCATGGTTTTCATTTTTATAATTAGGTCATGATCCATTTTGAGTTAATTTTTGTATAAGATGTGAGGTGTGGGTCCACCTTCATTCTTTTGCATATGGATATCCAGTTTTCCAAGCACCATTTGTTGAAGTGACTATTCTTTCCCCATTCAGTGGACTTGGCACCCTTGTCTAAAGTCAATTGCCTATATATGTGAAAATTTATTTCTGAACTATTAATTTTATTTCATTGTTCTATACTTCTGTCCTTGTGACAGTACCATACCTTATTTTGACTACTGTGGCCTTGTGATACGTTTTCTTATCAGGAAGTGTGAGTCCTCACACTTCATTCTTTTTTTTTCAAGTTGGTATTAGCTTTACACTTCCATATAAGAATTTGATGGTTGGCTTTTCTATTTCTGTAAAGATTGTTGTTGGGATGTTGACTGGATTTGCATTGAATCTGTAAGTTGTTTGGGGTAGAATTGACATCTTAACAATATTTAGTCTTCCAATCCATGAAAATGGAATATCTTTCCATTTATTTAAGTTTTCTTTGATTTCCTTCAGCAATTCTTTGTAGCTTTCTTTGTACAAGTTTTTTTGCATCATTGGTTAAATTTATTTCTAGATATTTGATTCTTTTAGTTGCTATTGTAAGTGGAAATTTTTCTCTTGATTTCTTCTTCAGATTGTTTATTGCTAATATTTAGAAACACCACTGACATTAGAGTTGTGATCTTCGAGCTTGCCACTTTACTGAATATGTTTATTCACCCTAATAGCTTTGTTGTGGAATTTTCAGGAATTTCTGTATAATCATGCCATCTGCAAATAGGTAATGTTTTAATTCTTCTTTTCCAATTTGAATTCCTTTTATTTCTTTTTCACTCTAGATAGATCTTCCAATACAATATTGAATAACAGTAGTGACAGTGGTCATCCCTTTCTTGTTCCTGCCATTAAAGGAAAGCTTTCAGTCTTTCACCAGGTAGGATGATGTTAGCTGTAGGTTTTTCATATATGCCCTTTGTCATGTTGAGGAAGTTCTATTATATTCTTAGTTTTCTAAGTATTTTTTATCAAGAAGGGGTACTGTATTTTTTCAAAATCCTTTTCTGCATTGATTTAGATGATCATATGTTTCCTTTTCCTTCATTCTATTAATGTGATGTATTACATTAACTGATTTTATGTTGAACCACCTTTGCATATATAGGATACATCACACTTGATCATGATGTAAATTCTTTTAATGTCTTGTTGTATTCAATTTGTTAATATTTTGTTGAGGATTTTTGCATCTATACTTACAAGGAATATTGGTCTGTAATTTTTTTTCTCTTCTTGTCATCTCTTTATCTGGCTTTGATATTTGGGTGACATTGGCCTCATAAAATGAGTTAGCAAGTGCTCCCTCTTCTTCAATATTGGAAGAATTTCAGTAAGATTATTGTTAATTTTTCTTGGAATGTTTGGCAAAATTCACCAGTGAAGCCATCTGATCCTGGGCTTTTCTTGTTGGAAAATTTTTGATTACTGATTCAAACTCTTTACTGCATTTCCAGGGTGAGTTTTGGAAGATAAATTCTTCTAGTTTTTATCTTTAAGTTTAGAACAATAGAACTAAGTTTGGGAGAAACCTTAAAAGTAATCTAACTCAACTCTTCAACTCTACCAAAATGCCTTATAAATGCCTCCCATAAATGACTACTCGGGCTTCTACAGAAGGAATCTCATTCCATCTCTGTTTAGTTTTAATTGTTTCATATTGCATCCAATGTTCCTTCCAAGTAATTTCTTCTTCCAATGGTTTCTAATATGCTTTGATCCCTAGAACCTTTGCCATCTGTAGTCTCACCACCAGACCAATTCTACATTCCCCTTAGTGGGAACCAGAAATGAATGCAATAATATGAGTATGCAAGGCAGAGTCAGTTTATTACCTTCTTGGTTCTAGGAGCTAAAATTCTATTTAATACTTCCCAAGTGTTTCAATTCAATTATGTCATTGTTTACCATAGTGCCATTTTCTTTCAAGCCACATCAAAGACTGTGAAACTCTATGATAAATTTATCCAATGTGATTACAGTACATAATAAAAAATTTCATTTCTAATATATAAAATGGAAAATGAAATTCAAGTTCCATTCCATAAAGTAAATGTAATCATAGAAACTTACCCCGTAAAACAAAGTGAGTAATGGAAAGAACAATTCTATAGACTACTCATTTCAATAATATTTTAAAATACATTCATAATTTTAAAAATCAGTGTAATGACAGACCTTAAGAACTACCATCACATGGGATATTTTATTAAAATCAAATCTGTGTTGGTAGATGAGAAAATATTTTAATGTAGAATTTATATTTCCAGTTTAATGTAATAACCTGTAAGTACAAAGTTGATTTTTTAAATGATAAATTTAAGCTGACATTTTCAACTAAAATTTAGAAGATATCTCTTGGAAGACTTCTATATTGACTTAGCAGGAAAATTTTTGTGCAGCTAGCTAAAATTGAAACATTCAAACTTATTTGAACAAGTTTATTCAGTCACAGTAAAAGAATATTTTTAGCCAAAATAGTTCATGGGCCCATCATGCTGTCAATGAAATTAGTATTATGGCTTATTTCATCCCACCCATGCTCCTCTTTAGGACTAAGTGTTTAACTTTCACTTTATATCAGCCACATAATCATGTGTAATATAATAAAGCAACAGACTAAAGGGAACTCAGGAAAAAACTTAATTAAATCATTTTAAATCAAAATGTTTTAATTTTTTTAATGTAGTAATAACTCATAGGAATAATGATAGGAATTTAAACATTTGTCAAAAAGAATAACAAATTCCTAGACAGGGAAAAGATATTCTGATTCTGATATATATCCGTAGTCCTCAGTTTAGGGTTTCTGGAGTTATCCAAAGATGCCCTTCTCATTTGTAACCAGAATGACCTGTTCTATTCAAGAATTATCAATTACCACCAAAAATGTTAAAAGTCCTGAGGCTAACAAAGTATAGCCAGATTTAGGGCAGGCATGTAGTGAAGACCAACTTTCTAAACCAAAAAAATTATTATTATTATTATTATTATTATTATTATTATTATTAGAGTTTTAGTTTCTTGGCTGCTAAAACAAATACCACACAAGAGGTTGGCTTAACAGTGGAAATTTATTGGCTCATGGTTTCAGAGGCTAGAAGGCTTGCTTCCTCCTGGGGTAGGTATCTTCAGATTGGCTGTCAATCTATGGTATTCCTTGGCTTTTCTGTCACATGACAATGCACATGGAAGTATCTTCTCCTTTCTCTTCCAAGTTCAATTGACTTCCAATTTCTGGCTTCTCCCTGTGGCATCTCTCTCCATCTGACTTTCACTCTGCTAATAAAGGACTCCAACAATCTGGATTAAAACCCAAACTGATTCAACTGGACCATACCTTCACTGGAGTATAGTCTTGATGAGGTCTTACTTACAATAGGTCAAAACCCACCAGAATTTGACCAGACCAAAGACCATGTCCAAACTGGGGTACACAGTTCAAACCATCACACTTAGGTTAACAATGTTTTGGAGCCTTCATCTTATTTTCTAATTTGCTATAGGTTATCACTAATACTGTACAGAAGTTAACAGGTAGCAACCAGAAGAGCAAGTTCAGACTACAATGCAGACCAAACCACCAAAAGGCTAATTTGAAATGTTAACTTCATAGTTTTATCTTTTCTGATTGATCTGCTCAATTTTATTATTCTTGTCATTATGGATTGGGTTGTGTCCCCCAAAAAGATATGTTGAAGTCCTAAACCCCAGAACCTGAGAACGTGATTTTATTTAGGAATAAGGTCATGACAGACAGATTTAGGTTAGTTAAGATGAGGTCATACTGGAATAAATTGTGCCCTTAATCCAATATGCTGATGTTCTTATAAGAAGAAGAAATCTGGACACATTCAGAAAGACAAAAAGAGAAGACAGCCATGTGATAGAGGCAAAGTCTAAATTATGCCCAAGCCAAAGAACACTATGGACTGCCATCAAGCCATCACCAGAACCCTACAGACTTCAGATGAAGCTTGGCCCTACCAACATCTAGCTTTTGGACTTTTAGCCTTCACAACTGTAAGACAATAAATTTCTGTTGTTTTAAGCCACACAATATATGGTACTGTTATGCCAGTCCTTGAAAACTAAGACACCATCTAAATGGAGGAGGCTGTGCTTTGAACTATGCTGAGCATTACATTGCCATTTAATTTCATTATGGATATAAGTTGATTGTAGTCACTAGTTATCATACTTTAAAAAAATCCCTGTTTTGAGAAAATACAGTATAACAGGGTGTTGTAGGCATTTTTAAATTTATACATCCAATCTCAGCTTCAGTAAAAAGGAATCCAAATGACATAGTATCACATTATCTACCAAGCTTCAGAAAAAAATAATGTAGCACTGTTTAAGGAACCAAATACAGTTTTGAATATCATAACTTTTTCAAATTGCATCTCATTTTATTTATTATTAACAAGATTTCCTCATTAAGATCACTAACCAAAATAAATTTAGAATACTCTCAACATTTTGTCAACTAGAATGCATGATTGTGGATTTCAAAACTCTTTAAGTATTTCCCCATAATTTTAGGCAATCTGAGTGTGTTAGAAGATGCAAAGGGTATCTATCTCCCACAGAATTATATACAGTGGTATGGTTTCCTTCCCTCATAAAGAATACTTTAATAAAGTAGTTTCCCATCTGTGCCCTACTTCACTTGAGTGCTAAGGTTTAATTCTCATGAATACCTTTTCACTGAAAAAACATGGAGAAGAAGAGGCAGAAATCAAGCTCTGTTAAGGCTTATTAGGCAGATCAACACAGGATTTTAGTTTCAGAATCAGGAGGAGTTTCTATTAAGATTTTGCCTCATCATTTCCTAGATTTGTCATATGGCCTGGCAATCTAGTGAATGCAAACTAGAAACAAAAAATGATGTGCTTATGCTAGTAATTTTTAAATAATCTTTGATTTTTAAAATCCAGTATATATATATATATTAGATACTTTTGGTATCCTCACTAAATTTAGGTATTATTGATCCATTGATAGCTGAGAAAGATGTGTAAAAAAACTCTCACAATGATTAGGCATTTATTGGTTTTATTCTGTTATTCTATACCTTTTGCTTTAAACAGTTCAAGGATAAGTCATCAGATGAAACAAGTTCGCATTATCTATCTTTTCCCATTCCTTCATTATAAGTCTTTCTGTTTGTTTTGTTTTAGGTAAGTCACTTCTATATAACTAGGGTTTAAAAAAGCAATATATCCAACATGAAAATCTTTCACATTTAATAGATGAGTTTAATGTATTTACACCTGTTGTGCTTACGAAATTATTTGGATTCTATTTTCAGATAAAAATTCCAGTTCTATAACAGGCATTCATTAAATATTTGCTGAATAATTAAATATATTTTTTCTGTGATTTCCCCCCACTTCCAGTTTCTTCTATTGTACTGAGTTTTCTTTATTTCCCCTTTCTTCTATTTACTGGTTTTAAAGTGATGCATTCTATTTCTATTGTTTAGTAACATCATAAACCTTAACTGATTACTTTGATGATCAAATTTTACAGATGTTAATTTTAACTATTTGTTTAAGACATCATTTTAAACATTTATATCATTTTCAGCACTGTTTCTCAGACTAATTTTCCAAAACAGAATCTAATTAAGATAACAATGGACCTGAGTCAGAACAGAAATGTGTTTACTACCTTGGATATTCAAATATTATACTTGTTCAATTTTAGTATTAAATCAAGTAACTAAAGAATAATAAAACCTAAAGACAATAAACCCAATATAAAAGTACTTAAACCCATAATATGACATTGTATGTTCAAAAAAAAAAGAGGATTCAATATAAACAGAAATGCTTTGCTTTATACTTATTTATTTTTACAGAGTATTAAAATTACCAAACCAGGATGAGGTCCCCAATAAATATTCATATCATCACGACGAGGTTTTGATTGTTGCTCTTCATGAGGCTGCACATACTATTGAGCTATTACATGACTCAGTTTTTCATTGATGAAACTCTATGTTCCTTCTGTCAGTTATGTGTAATCAATCGTTACAGCTTTATTTGTACTGTCTACAGCAAAAAAGTAAATTGAGATTAGCATAAATCATTGCAACATTTAATCTTTTGGTTAGCATGAAACCATACATAGGTAGTAAAAGGAAGATACTGCAGTGGGAAAGAATTAACATTTCCACAGTGTAGTTATTGATGGACAAAATCTATGAAAGTCAAATGAAATAAGGAAACGTGTCCCTGTTAATTAGTGTTTAAGCATACTAATAGAACCCTTACACTTTAGCATTTTTAGAGACATAATTTATTATACAAATAAACTCAGGAAAAAAACCACATATTTTCCTCACTCATGTCAAGAATTTTCATAACAATGATATTCTCCTCTGGTGCTTGTGGGGAGGGGAGATGGAACTCTACAGTATCCTATCTGGCTTCATGGGAGGCAGAATGATGGTTCTCCAATGATGTCTATGTTCTAATCCCTGGAACGTGTGACCTTACATGGCAAAATGGACTTTGCAGATATGATTGGCTTAAGGATGTTCAGATGGGGAACTTAATCATCCTGCATTATCATTATCTGGGTGGGCCCAATATAGTCACAAGGGTCCTTACAAGCTAAGAGGAAGGCAAGTCGGTCAGAGTCAGAAAGGAGATGTGACGACAGAAGCAAAGTCAGAGTGATGCAATTGCTTGCTTTCAAGTTGGAAGTGGGCCACAGTCAAGGAATGTGCCTGGAAAAGGCAAGGAAATGGATCTTCCCTAGAACCTGCAGAAGGAATACAGCCCAGCCAAGACCTTGATTTTAGCCCAGCAAGCCCCTTTTTTGGACTTTTAACCTCCAGAACTGTAAAATAATAATTTTGTTTGTTTGTGTTTTTTTAAGCCACTAGATTTGTGGTAATCTGTTACAACAGCAGTAGGAAACTAATATAGGCTTCCAGAAGTGAGAATTTCTGAGTGAAAAAGGAAATTCACTCCAGGCTAGGAGGAATGACAACTAAGATCGCAGAGAGGTTAAAAACTTAGCCAGGGTTATCCAGCTAGTTAATGATAGAATCAGAATTCAAATGCAGCTCTCTCTTAACTATTACTCCCTACTATATCCCTAAGAACTTAGAATAACTTCAGCACCAAATGAATAAAGAGACTATTCAGAAGCAAGTGGGAGATTGCCCTTCCCATGGCCAAAGCAATAGAAACTTTCCACCTGGAATATGTTGGAATCACTATAAAAATAAATGCATTTAAAAACCGTAAAAGAATCTCAAATTTGTGCATAGTCTTTAATATAATACAAATGTCAAAATTCTAAAGCTACTGTTTTACCCTGAAGTGGTTCTTGGGTGGGACAAAATCAGATTGAAATGAACCATGCACAATAACATTTTCAGGATGAAGAGGCTCTATGTAAAATGTAATTTTAAATGAGTAAGCCATAATTAGACCCTTGGTTAGGCAATTGGTATAAATAAGCATTAACGGAGAGAAAACATTCTAGAGCCTAGGCATATGTATTTTAATCATGACAATGGTATGAGATTTTCTAATTTTTCTAATTATTTTTCCTTTTATTATCTAGGTTTCTTTGAATATATCATCATATTAACTGTAAACAATGATAACTTTTCCAATTTCTTGCCAGTTTTGAACCTATTATATTCTTTTAAAATTACATTGGCAATTAATTCCAGAAAAAAATTAAATAATAACAATGGATGCAATAGTTTTGTGCTTCACCATTAAGCTTAAGGCTTGAAATATAAACATTTTTATCCTGTTAAAAAAATGATCTATCATAATAGGTTTAATTGTTTCCACCCAAAAGATGTGTTTAAATCACTGGCACCTATGTATATGACCATACTTGGAAATAGAGTCTTCGCAGATGTAATCAAGTTAAGAAGTCATACTAGATTAAGATGGGCCTTAAATCCAATGGCTGGTGTGCTTATAAGAAGAGGAGAGGATACTCACAGACACAGACAGACAGGGGAAGAGGCCATGTGAAAATGGAGGCAGACATATATTTAACAAGTACAGTGCTAATTATAGGTTCAAATAAAAGGACCAGAAGAGCCATGTGTAGGGAGATTATAAATGAGTCTAACCCTATTACATTGGGGAACATAAATGCCAAAGTGAAGCCCCCTGACAGGGTACCAAACTCCTGAGATTGTCTGCCCTGCTTATAGTGTCTCTAGAATCCTCAGGAGCCCTGCTGTTTGAGGCACTGTTTACTGTGGTATTCAATGAGATCCTGCTGAGACGTGCAAAAGCATAGCCTCGGGAATGACCTCCTGACTCACTTTGAAATCTCTTAGTCATTAAAACTCATTTGTGTTTAATATTTCCCCCTTTTGGTCAAGGTATTTTTCCAGATGCATTGATAGTTGGAACTGGGTAATAATCTCTCGGTGCCAAGGAGGCTCATCCCAGGAGTCATGCCCCACGCCGGGGGGAAGATATTGAGTTTATATGCTGAGTTCAAGTCTTTGGTCTGTTTATGTGCCAGTTGAGCCCTGAATCTCAGCAGAGTTGCAACCCCTCCTCTCCAGTTCATTTGACTCACCCAGGACAACTAATAAGGGCATGATGATGGACAATGCACATCCCAAGTAATAGAGAATGTCTGCAACTGCAAGCAAAACAGTTCCATCCATCTGCCCCACAGGATCTAAGCCCCCTCTCAATTAGAAACAGAGTAGTCATCGCCATTCTAAATCTTTAAGATTGGCAAATGAACAATGGACTAAAGTTGACTTCTTATTATTCTCTTATAGACTTATTATTATTCTACCTGTGGAAGAACTTGTATCGTTGATGTAAAGGCAGTGGTCAGCAGAGGTTCTGAGGGATGGGAGAGGGAAGAATCCGTGTAATACGGGAGCATTTTGGGAACATTGAAATTGTTCTGCATGATATTGCAATGATGGATACGGGCCATTATACATTTTGTCAAAACCTATAAAATTGTGTGGGGCAAAGTGTAAACTATAAAGTAAATTATAGTCCGTGATTAGTAACAATGCTTCAATATGTGTTCGTCAATTGTAGGTTATTAATGTGAGAAACTGTGGGAAGGGGAGGAGGTGGAATATATGGAAAACCCCTATATTTTTGATGTAACATTTATGTAATTTAAAGCTTCTTTAAAAATTATATATATATATATATATATATATATTTTTTTTTTTAAGATGGAGACAGAGATTGGAGGGATACAGGTACAAACCAACGAACACCAAGGATTGCTGGAAGCCACTGGAAGCTAGGAAGGAGCAAAGAAGGAGGCTCCCTTCAAGCCTTCAGAAAGAACATGGCCATGCTGATACCTTGATTTCAGACTTCTAGCCTCCAGAATGTGAGAGAACAAATTTCCGTTGTTTGAAGAGATACAATTTGTGATCATTTGTTATGGCAGCACTAGGAAACTAATACATTCATCTATTCTTATTTTACTAAGAACTTATTATCAAGGATGAGTGTTAAATTTCATAATGCAGTCTTTACAGCATCTATGGGGATGATTATAAGTTTTTCTCTTTTGAGTGATTAATATGAATTATCTTATACTATCCTTTAAAGAATTCTATAAGATCAACTGTATCCCCTTTTATATATGAGAACTGAAACTCTGAGAGGTGCAGAGTTAAGTTAAGGTCACACAACTGATAAGTTCCAAACCAAAATGTAAACCTGTTCTGGATCTGAAATGTATATTTTTTGCACTTTGGCAGTAGTGCACTGTACTTTATAGCTCTGTGTTAATAGATGGCACACTGGTCATAACAAAATACAGCTGGAAGGGAATTGCAAACCATCTAATATAATCTCCTCATTTAATTAATGTTTTAGAATAATGACTTCATTTTATTTTGTAGGAAGGAGAACTATGCTCTTTAAAACAAATCAAGCAGTACTCAAAAGCTCAGAGAGAAAAGTAAAAATGCACACCCAATCCCAACAACCAGGAACCATCAAAATTAACATTGAATAAATATCTGCTTGGACTCCTTTCTAAGTGCATATTCACTTAGAAGAATAAGGAAGCAATTTAAGAACCTGGGTCCTGACATCAAACTGCCTGGATTTGAATTCAGACTCTATGTTTTAAGAGCTGTGTAATTCTGGGCCTCTGATTTAACCTCTCTATGCCTCAGTTTTCTCACCTATAACATGAGAATAGCCTATAATATAAGGTTGTTGTGAGGATTAAATTATTCAATAACTTTTCTGTAATCTAAAACTTTGTTTTTAAAAACTTAAAAAAATGGAAAAAAAAAAAAATTACTGCAGCCCTATAAAGGAAACACTCAATAAATATAAACTCTTTCTAAACCACAGAGAGGCAGGACTCCACTCAACAAAATCGCATAGTCCTTATCCATAATCAAATACAATTTCCCATAACAAATATCTCTTCCATACATTCAACTTCAAAATTTTGAAATGCCCAGGTGTCATCATGAAAAGACTTGGATGATTAAATAGTCGGATTTCCTCTGTGTCCCAGCCCTTCTGTGTCCTGATGTCATGCTGTCCTCTATTTCCTTTGCATCTTTTGCATTGGTTTCTCCCACTTTATAAGCCAATGAGCTTGTTCCTTTCTAAACAACATCAACAAAATCCTCTCTGGTCCATGCCTCCCCGTCAAGTTCCTACTCTCTATACTTCTTTTCTGTTTGCCAACATTCATGGGAAAGAATCCACACTTGCAGCATGTAACTTCCCACTGTTCATTTACTCATCTACCTAGGTCATTGTGCTTCTGCTCCTCTTCACCTCCCAAATCATCTTCACAAACATGGCTAACAATTTACCAAGTGCCAAATTCAAGGAGCCCTTTAAGACCTCTCTACTGCAACTGACACTGACGAGCCTTTACTCAGCTCTTCCTCCCATTCCCTTCGCCCTGACCCTGCCCTTTATTGGCTCTTGCCTGAGACATTATAATAACGGGTTTCCCTCCAATCTGTCTTCTCAACCACCCCCAGTTTTCTTTCTAAAACCCACTTCTGTTCAACTCAATAAGAACTTATTGTATTACCAAAATAAAAAAGACATAGTTCTAAGGGCAAATGCTAAAAATATGATATTACTTGAACAAAGCAGGATAAAAAATTGTATATATAGTATCATATCAACTCTGTATAAATATGTGTAATATGTACATATGTCTGTATTTGTGCATGAGAAGAGACATCAAATGTGAACATGGTTTTCTTTGGTGGTAGGATTCTGAATGATTATTTTACAAATGTGCATTTATTATTCTTGTAATTTAAAATACCACGTGATGTGTAGTATGTTAGAGATCATTTAATTTTGCCTAAGGTAAGAGAAAAAGTCCAGGAAAGCTAAGGAGCTGTAGTATCACTTCTAGTCACCTTTTGAAAGGCAAAAGGATGTTTTCCAGGTAGACAAAGAGAAAAATTGTATTCTAGGGTGAAGGAGAATATGAGAAAATCCACAGAGGTGTGAAAGCACATTGCATATTCAGAACATAGACTATTCTAGAAGGCTACAACATAGATGAGTGCCCATATTATAACCTTCTCTACATTCTTTGTTCATCTAATTATCTTTTCTTTATCCTTCAAACTTTATCTAAAAAGTCAATTCCTTTGTGAAGCCTTCCATGGCCACCTCGATTGCTTAATCTCTCTCTCATCTCTATTCCCCTAGATTTAGAAAATACCTCGATATAACATTAATCACATAAAAGTAGCATATCAAGCTGATTGCATGGCTGGATCCCAGAAATGTGTTTCCTACAACTATTTCCCTGCCTCCTACAATCCTGACTTATGTGGGTTGTTTCTAGATAGTAATGTAGCGAATGATAGGTGAACCCTACCCTATATACCCTACTACACACACACATACACACACACTCACACACCATTTAGATTTTTCCTCTAAAATACGATGTGTCATTTCCAAAGGTATAAAAATACTGTGAAAGCCAAACCACTGTAAAACCTATGAAAATGTCTTCCTTTCTTCAATATTTCCCCATATTCAACATAACTTCAATAAGAAATACAAGCAATCTGCCTTTTTAATTTGCTAGTCATTTTGGCAGAATTTCATCCTGTGATACTGTTTCTGATCTTTGTACCATCAGTTAGTGCATAAAATAACTTAAAGTTATTTTTACAAGTAACCAGTACAACACATCTTGTAGTTCAGTAAATCCTAACAAGCATAACTGTTATTCCTCCATTCAATACAACCATTCAAGTTAGTATTAATTTTTATATGACTGAGATGGGAAGATGGTATAGAAAATGAAAAGAATCCTGCCTGGGAAGTAGGGAAGTCAGATTCTGGTCCAGGGAATGCTAACTAGCTGTGAGTCTTTGAGGAAATTCCTGAACTTCTCCTAACTTCAGCCTCCTCATCTTTAAAAGGAAGTCCCTTGGATTAGTTCATTTAAAAAGCTTCTGCTAACTCCAAAATTCAAAATCTATTAGGAAAATTATGTTCCAATTTACCATAACTCTGATTCTCATTTTACCCATTTGCAAATGACTTTTAACCTCCCTTCCAACATTGACTTCAATTTTTACATTTATAGCAATAGGCAGCCAGGTTTCTCAGACACTACAATAATTTCACACTAAACAAAATGTTTTCAGGCCTCAGAATTCATCACTTTAGCAACTTTAAAAGGTAATTATTAATACTATTTCCTCAAGAAACTTCAATTTCTTATCTAAGACATATGAGCAATGATGATCTGTATCATTATTTACTATAATATAAACCAGCTTAATAAAAACAAGTATCTATAGTCTCATTGCCTTTTACTGTGAGATACTAATTTTAACATATTAAATGAATTACCTTCTTAGGTTAGAGTGTTAATGATGACCATGTGTCCCAACAATTATTAAAAACAAATAACACATTAAACACTGAACCACATGCAGTTAGGCTCTCACATTTAAAAAAAAAAAATGTGTTACCTTTCCGTTTGTGGAGCCCACAGTGCTTTACAATGGTGCTGCTGATCAAACTAAAATCAATATAATTTAAAGTCATAACTAATGCTATAATACTTAGCCAAAACGTTGTTAAAATCTTGATAAGTAATTGGTGTTTTTACTTGGATTTCATAATAATTTTCTTCATACAAGAAATATAAATTTTAAGTGGTTCCCAGCACCAGCAGTTGCAAGGTAGAAATTACCTAAGTTGATTACACACATTGATATCATTTAGCCAAAGCATTATAAAACAATCTTATCTTCTTTGAAGTGATAGTTTTGTCAAGAAAATCACAGAGCCAAAAGAAAACTCCAAAAGTAATTTTAAAAGCTTGGAATATCTACTAATTCATATTTACCTCTTTAATTTATGACTTGATTGTATCTTAGTTACAGATATGTGACTATGAAAGTCAATGATATTTTCCAAGCAAGAATCCATTGATTCACCCAAATATGAAAAAAAAAAAAAAATCTCCAAGTACTTTCTACTAATATTAACAAAAGTCACCCTAATATATCAATGGGCATATTGAAGACACTCTACAGCACCAAACAACTGGAAAGATGAACAAATCAGATGTTGAAGGTTTCAGATTTTAAAAATATTAATTTATTTTTTGCTTTATAACCAAAGCCAGGCAGGTCTAGCACAATGTTATACTATTCATCTGCCTGTGCTTATGGCCAAACACATAAGGAAGACAGGGCCTTTATTTTCAAACAAACTTTTCCAGCTTAGACATGTGAGACACTTTCTAAATCAGAATAACCAACTTCAAAGAAGAAAATTTCAGAGATTCCATGATCGATTAATCAGTTGCACAGCTTTCAACGTAAGCACAGAAAAAAGCTCCAAAAATTCTTTGTTTTCTGGATTTTCAAACATGTAATTAAAAATATAATGGTTTGTAAACATCAAAAAATTGTATTTTCATGTTGATTGACTAAAGCCGTTAACATGAAACTATATCCATCAGTTTTTCCCTTTGTGTCACAGAATTTTAAAATGTATGAGAAACTCGGTCAAATAACCAGTAAAATGACATCCCTGCATCAGTATTTTTAAAAGCCAAAAAAAAAAAAAGTGATTTCTTATTATCATGATGAGACTAGAATTAATTTAAATAACTTTGGGCTTGATTCATGAAAAACAAAAATACTTACGCAGTAGGGGGGCATTATTTCTGCATTTTTTTATATGCACGAGTCATGGTCTGTATTCAACTTTCAATTCAAAAAGAAAAGTTGCAGATTTATGTACGCAGGTTTTTGTGTGAGTGCACAGTTCCAAAGTAAAAAATAAATAAGCCTGTTGAGAACTAATGCCTTTTAGTAGAATGTTAAAAGGATTGCAGGCTGAACTCCAAGCAAAAATCTCATCCCAATAAATTATTACCAAAATGTTAGTAAGCACCGTGTTGTCACACTCAGGCAGCAGGGACATAATGGTGACACAGAAGAAAACTGCCACATAAATCACTTTAAAATAGCCCTTTGCTCTGTACAAGGCAGAAACTTCCATCCTCAGCTAAAGCTCATCTCCCTCCTTTTCATCTCTATGATAAAATGGCAAATGTCCAAATCACTAAAAATAATTTCAAATAAATCCCTTGGAGAGGTTGCTGCCAAACTGAGTAACAACCTTTCATGATTAAGAAAGAAACAAAATAGACAGAGAATGTGTAAGAAAAATTCTTTTCAGAAATGTTCTCCATTTTAGATCTGAATTGATAGAGTAGATCACACATTTTCAACTAAACCAAAGAAAATATAAATATTGATTTTTTTCCTAATTCAGCCTCCTTAATTCTACTTGGGAAATATATCTTTTATAAAGTATAGTAATATAAAAATGGATTATATAAGTAAAATAATTTGGTATTATCAGGGCCATTTCAACAGAGGTGAATGCATTTAACTCATGAAAAATGTTCTCAGGGCTTTTATAAACTATGTTTGTAAAAAGCCAATCTTAAGCATTCAGACCATATCTGAAATTATTTTTTCAACAAACATTCAGCAGAAAAATATATTTACTAAGTTATTTATCTTTGAATTCAAATGGATTTTATAACTAATGATCATGAAAAGTCATTCTCATGGTAAATAATGTAAACCAACATTATTTATCATTTTTAAAACATAAAATAGCTATCTGTGTTTTTAAAATATATTTGTATACTTATAGAAATAGAGTAGATGAGTTAACCAATTTTAATTTAACATAAAGTATTTTTAAAAACTGTTATAACCTTTTGTTTCTCATGTTTAAAAAAAAAACATTTTTGTTACTTCCTCTTTATTCCTTAAATTACCAGCTAATCTTGGCTATTTCATAGATGCATCCCGTGAAATTTTTTTTCTCCAACTTTATTTGGTTCCTGTTTAATCATATCTTGAAAATGACTGGAGAATAAGCCTAGACATTCAAGATAATTTCATTAATCCTGTGAAAACTGTTGCAAAAAAATGTAGACAGCACTCAACTCTCCTTGTCAATTTTGAAACAGAATTATGGCTGTTGCTGCCTTAAATTTAGTATCCTCCTTTAAACTGAAGGGGAAAAAATCAACTTGCAATTTAGACAGTTACCAAATTACCAAAACTAGTGCAGCAATTCTTAATGAGCAAAACCATTAACAATTCTCCGACTGGAGCCCCTGTTCAAATACCTTGGACACCTTGTTAGCACAGAATGAGGTGTTCAATCAAGAGACTGGGAATTGGAAGTACCAGGGCACAGTTTTGAGTGGTGATTACAAGGGCGAGAGGGTGAGTGCCAAAGTAACAGTCTTCTACCCTGCAGGAAGCTGAGAAACCTTCAAGTCTACATTTGTAAATCAGGCCTGATGATTACAGCAGTCACAAGCAAAGAACATATGAAACAATTATTTGCACCATTCTTTCACTCTTTTAATTTGCTCTTAAAATGAACAAGATGATCCCCAGAGTCACTGGCATTTTGTCTTTATAAATTTAGAGCATGCTTAGGATTTTCTTGGCACTGTAAGGAAAGGAAAAGACTAAAGGGATAATTTCGAAGACCATTATTTTCTTTTTCACAAGCAATTTTATTATTCAGATTTGCTGTGCCTTAAAATGTACAAAGTAGTCTACGGGAGTTTAATTTGTTTTAGGTATTTTAGTTGACATTTTAAAACATAAAATATGGAATTTTTGTTAATTGTTAACTTCCAATTTTTGTGTTACTCTTTTCTATTGAAATGTAGTGAAACACTTGCATTAAGTTGATGAGGAATAACACATGACGTTTCCGGTTTTTAATTATCTTAATCCACTCTTTGACCACTGACATTTTACAAATAATTTACTAAAAGATTTTAACCTTGGGCTATGATATTTAAGTTGTCCTCAAAACTCAGTAGCAAAGCAGTAACAAACTTGAATTTAAAATACCACATTTAAGCTAAATATTTTTAAAACAAGCATTATTTATCTGAAGGGGAAAAGTTACACTGAAAAAAAAAAAACTGAACAAAAAACTAAACCTTTCATATGCCAATACATTGGATTGACTTTCTCGCTATGCTAAAAAAAATCTCAGGTATAAATTTTTTGTTTATAAAAAATGCATATAATTTTTCTCGTTATTACTGTTTCAGGGATGATATGCTAATTGTTCAGGGGATAGTTTTGCAAATTAATTATAGACATGAAGGTTTGCATATAAGCTGACTGATTATATTTTATATGTCTTTATAATTTCATAAACAACTTTTGTTACAAATTAATCTGAAAGAGAATTTTCAAAAGAATTTACTTAAACACCATTTAATTTTATTTCGTTTCATGCCAACATATTAGGGGTAAGATTCTAAATCTGGATTTGCTTCAATAGTTAGATACTGAAGACTATGAAGCATTTTTTAAAAGGCTTCGATCCATTTCTGAATTTGAAAACATTATAAGCTCCTGTTTATATAAGAATGAAAGGAAAATAATATAATTTAGCTTTACCACTGATTTCTGAAAATCTATTAAATAATATGATTCAATTTATTTTTGAAACAGGTTTGTTTATTTTCCTAGAGAGCCTTCTATTTCCTCTTGACTATTATTATTTCTGTCAGTTTGTTGGCTGAATGGAGCTTAAGTTTCCAGATTTTGACTTCCCATACTAAATCAATGGTTTAAAGTACTATAAACTTATATGGGAGATTACCACATAATTTTGTAATGTATTATAATCACATCATTTGTCCCCATACCCACAGTGATTGTTAAAATGCTGCTTTGCTCAACCAGTAAAATCTTTCTCATCATAAGTTATCCAAATGTAGAGGGCGCTGTTGTTCACATATTTTGAAAGTGTTTCATAAAGCAAAACACATTCAGCTAATAGTTTAGTGTTTGTTTTTCAAAACCTATGTATAAATTCCAGTGGAAGGATTAATATATAAAGTCTGAATCTAAATTCAAAGTAGCTAGAAAAGTGCTTATGTAATCGCTCATTAAAGTTGCTCTACTTGCCATCAAGGTAATAACATGTTTTTGATTTATCTGTAAGTTCTAATTACCTATAATTCATTTAAAACATCCTGATTACTTGATTTTATAGATATATTTCAATTTGCTGGTATTATACTCATGTAGAAAAATGGCCTTGTGCTTAGGAAATGCCACTGAAAAATTTAGGGGTATCATTACTTTCAAATGGTTCTGGGGAAAAATGAAGTAAAATGTGGCAAAATGTTAATAGTTGTAGGCAGGAAACATTGTTTTGTTGTATTTTTGCTTCCAACTTTTCAAATTTTCTATATGTTTTAAATACATTCTGTATGTTTTCAAAATCAAAAGTTGGAAAAATATTTGGTACCTTATGTGATTTTCAATTTTTTCTATAGTTATTTCCATTTACTATTTTTCTAAGTAAAGGTGTGTTTTTTAAAAATTCACTGAGTATGCTAGCTTCTTTATGGTTAACTTTTACTGCAGTCCTAAAATATAAAATTTTGTCTTGCATATATAACAAATAAACTATTTCTTTCACTGATTTCTTGAGATTGAGCAGGAAAAGCTTTTAAAAGAAAAAATTCGTATTCATTCCTATCTTTATAAAAAGTTTAAAAATGAGTACATTCTAGTGATTTCTCTGATTTTTAAACTTTCTCCAGTATCATGAATTCCTATGAGTTCTCTTCTTTTGTTTCTTGATATTATAGTTGCTGTAAAGAATTTAAAAATAGAGTAAAAAAAAAACAAAAATAATTGTTAGAACAATTTTGTTCTAAACACGAAATTTAGGTAAGACTTTGGTGAATTTACAAAACCGGTTTTAAAAATCTAAAAATGCGGATACATCATGTGTCTGGTGCACTAAATGCTACATAAAACTAACCACCACCTCACCAATAGCAGTAAATGCTGCAAACAAATTACACATGCAGATTTAAAATGCATTAATTTAGAAAACTCAAACCAGACACTAAAATAGATTATATTCTAATGTAGTTTTCATTCTTAATTCTTTACATTTAATTTCATATTTAGAATAACCATTTTAATATCTTTCCATGATATTTGTATATTTGATCCATCTAAATTTATACTGAATATTGTGATAAATACTGAAATAGTTAAAAAGAAGATATTCTCTCTAGTTAAATAAAATCACATTTAGAATTACCCTGATTTTTGACTCAACATTTATTTTTCATTTTTTATTTTCAGGCATGATTGAAGCAGCCATAATACACCTCTCTCTATGTCTGTTTTTTGTTTTTCGTTTTTTTATTTTTTTTTTTTTTTTATTTTTTTTTTTTATTTAACTTGCAGAAAGGAGGGAGAGAAAGTTAGTGACTCTTACATGTAAATGTATATTCTATGCGTGGTCATGAAACTAAATCACTAGAAAAACACAAATATAGCTTAAGGCAAAATTTTGAATGTAACGCAGGCAAAACTTTTCACTACTCCCAAGTTATTTTAAAATTAAAATAAGCATGACAGGAAGAAAGAGGAGTTGACTAAAATAGCTCATAACCTGGCTTGCTCTTTGAATGAAGTATCTAAAACTTCGTCTGGTTAAACTGTATCTAATCTAGCACAAATAAGCATTGTCTGATTTTTATGGTATCCATGCACATTCAAGTAGTTTTCCACCTTAAAAACCAGGGGGTGGGAGGGAATGGTAGGGGGGAAGGACTGATCCATAACTGAGTAACAGTTGCCTTTTGTGATTGGCAAGTTCTTTGGGACCAAGATACCCCCCAGCCTGACTGATGAGGACGCTGAGATGCAGTTCGGCCCTGTCTTTATGTCAAATCACTGCCATCAAAACAATGGCTCATATTACATGAAAATCTTGTGCAAATGAGCCATAATGGGAGTGAATGACAATCTCGTAAGACCATGCAGCAGGGTCCTCCTTTGATCTGAAATACTGTTAATCTTTCTCAAACATAGCACACTAAGCATACTTGGCAAATCCTGGATGAGAAAGTCGCTATAGTGCAGACCCAGAGATGAACAAGCTGTAAGTGAAATAGACACCAATAAAAAGTTCCATATTGGTCATAAATTTCCTTTTACTTGTTTCATTTTTTTGTTGGGGGGTGTTGTCATTTTGTTTAGTCTTTGGCAGAACACTTACACATCACACATCCTTATTTTAAAAGCTTCATTACAATTGCTGTACATGTAGTGGGTCTGAACTTTAAAGAGCTGTTGTGAAAAATTATTTTGAAGAAGACTTCCAAGGGTCATAATACTTTGAGAATGACCAAAATGCCTTATTTACATAAGCTTTGTCATTAATCATAGTGGACTCAGAATGAAGGCTTTATGTGATGCTGAGCCAAAACCCAAAATAGAGAGAGAAGAGAGAGACCTTTCAAGTGTGATGCTTTCTTCTGTAAGAAAAGAATAATTTAGGTGTTTATATTTCTAAGGTGGTTTAAACAACCACCTAAATATCTCATGAGGCATTATAGATCAGCTTTTGGATCACAAAAGAGCTTTTCTTTCCCTCTCTAATATCAAAATCAAACTGTTTTGTTGGGTAGCCAAATACGTAAGGCACATGTAGACTAACGCAAGCTGAGTCAATCATGGTAATTCAGTGCTGGTAGGAAATATGCCTCTTCAGTTGTGCCCTGCTTTTGAAGTGTTGCCTAAAAATCAGCCATGGGCTTCAAAGAGAGGAGGATTATAGCCTTTATCCAGCAATTAATATGGCTGGAACTCAGAATGTCAGCCTCTAACCACAATCCTGGCTGGACAGTAGCATAGCAGGAATTCATTCCCCTTCAAGACCTGGACTAAATCACAAAAATGAATAAATAAGCAGTAAATTATTATTAATGTGTGTGGACAGGAAGGAAGAAGGAAAAAATTAATGAACCCTCCGCCTATAATGACCTGCCTATTTTTTGACATGCAGACAAGACTTCCCAAAAAAGTGATGTCCCCAGACCTTTAAACAGCCTTATCCACCTAGATCATTTTAATCTCCCACCAACTGTTAAGCAGAAAGAAGTGCTATTAGAGAGAAAGCCATTCCTTTCGCCTCCTAACATAGATCGGATGGCAATCTCTCCAAGTCCCTCCTCCCTGTCAGAGTTCATAGGTTCAAAAATGGTGAGAATATCAAACAACAGAAAAGCAGCAGGATTTTGCAGGAAGATTTTAAGTCCATTAGATTATGCAGAGTGTTCAGAAGAGACGCTGCTGTTAGGTTTCATTTTTCTTCTCCATCTCCTTTTAAGTGCCCTCTGTCAATAGCTTGGAGAATGATCCTCTTCTGCTACTGGGTTAGTGTAGAATGCAAGTCCCTAAAATAATGCCATTTCTATTTAATACCTTGGTATGTTTAAGGATGAATATTAAATGACAAACTATCCCTGTCTCCACACCCATAGATTACTTGGAATTAGTATTTCAACGTGGTATGTTTATTTTGGCTTGAAGGTAAAGAGTGTCATCTCTTCTAGGAGTGAACAAAGATGAGAAGATTCTTTGAGTTTTGGGGTAATTCTCCCTCAAAATAAGTAGATCTCCAGAACAACCAAGCAGTCTGCCCTTTAAAGTCTTACATAGTTGTTGCTGAATGTTTTTTTATAGATTTTTCTTCTGATTCTAAGGAAAAATCCATGAATAAAGTATTTACATAAGAGTATCATTGCACTATGAAAGGCTAAGCAAAGTCTTTTAATAATAAGCAAAGTTTATTGCTCAGTACAGCAGCTTTGTATGGAAAATGCTTGAAGAATGATCACTATAAAATCTGTTAATAAAAAATGTAAAAAATGTAATATGTGATATTATATACATATTTACCCCTGGTCCCTCACATAAATATAGAATTGCGGTCACAAAGGCCTTTGATTTTCTATATTCTTCTTGCATGTAAGATACTTTCTCTTTTATGTCACCTCTAATTTGGCACTCATAGTGAAGAGCCTGAGATTGCATTTTAGTTGCACAGACTATTGGAAGGAAGAAGAAAGGGTTTTGATGGATTAAGTACCGTAGAAAAGGCAAAGTGATGCCCATAGTCCTCACACTCTTGAAAATGGAGACAGTGTGTACAACCTTAAAGAAGAATCCATTCTCCCCTTCCCATTTTTGCCAACTTGCCAACTTGAAGCAGTGATTCCCAAGTCCTAGTACCTGCAAACTCACCGCAGATATATTGCCCTAGAACACTACAAAGAGTCCTTAGTGTTAGAAGATTTAAGAAAACCTTCAGTCAATAAAAAGAAATACTTAGGAACATGGAAGAGGACTTGAATTTAATATTTCATCTGAATGATTTTTTAATGTCTTAAAATCCCTTGAGAGTACAATATCATTATCCAAAAAACTTGAAGATTTGGCAATGTGTCCTTACACAAAGGATACTGTGGAATAGCCCAACTATGTATGTCATTCTCAGCAGCACTTAGTCGTCAGGCCCAAGCTATTTAAAACTAGTTTCAGAAGAGCCACAACCTATTTGCAGTTTAATATTACATTGACTCATCCTATCCTATCCTGTCCCTGCTCCCATCAACACCCCTAATTGTCCCCACTCAGCTATAAATAAATTCTATTTAACTGTCCCTCTTTGTCAAAATATCTTGTCAGGTAAAACAAAGCACCCGATTACTGTTTCCCATAAAGTTGAATGAAATACTTCCTGGAAATCCTCTTACTATCTAGAAAACTCACTTCCAAGTCTTCTCATCTAGCATTTTAATATTTTTATTGATTTAATGTTTTGAATAAGTAATACATTTACATGGGTTCAAAACTCAAAAAAAATAAAAATGTCAACAAGTGAAAGTTCTTCTTCCTATGCCTTTCTCCATCCATCCAGTACCCCCATTCTCCAGTCAGTTAACCTCTGTAATTTTTTTGGTATTTTTCATAGTTTATTTAGATACAAGAAATACTATAATCTACTATCGACCCTTCTGAAATATCCACCTGCTGTTCCATCCCTCGTGTTACTGTGGTCTCCTGCTTCATTATCATGATAATGATCTCATTTTCCCAATATCTACTAATCTATTCCAGGCGCATTTATCTTCTCTGCCCCCTCCCCCCCCAACCACGCTTAACTATGGAAAAAGTGTTCCTTCTCCAAGCCATGTCCAATTCTCTTACAGGGATTTAGGCATATCTTTTGTACTTTCTTAAAACTTTGCTCCTTCAGTTATCCCTTCTCTTCCTGCATCTCAGTTCCGTTAACCACATTTCAAATGCCCAATAGCCATTTGTGGCTAATGGCTATTGATTTGAACAGCTCAGATATAGAACATTTCCATCATTGCAGAAAGTTCTATTGGACAGTGTTGTTCTAGCTCATGTTTCATAAATGACTGAATGGTTCAATTCCATTACTTACTAAGGGTGATCTTGGTCAAGTTATTCTCTCTGCCAAGGTTCAGTTTCTTCATCCTGTAAAGTGAGAAAAAGAAAAGAATCATATCAACTTCATGGTTTATTGTACATAAAGAATATGTATTATGTAAATTACCTAGCATAGTGTCTGGCACATAGTAAATGATATATAATTATAGCTATAGATATTGACATGAAAAATTTTGATTATCACTATAAATAAGGACATAGATATAGGTATGGATACATAAATAGATATATTGAGATTTATATTTATTGCAGAAAAATTCTTAATTTTTTTTCCCATAATGAATGATCTTAGCCACATTGAAGCTTCCTTTTTTTTTTTTTTTTTTTACCTTGGGCAATGCTAATCAATTTTAATTCCCAAGTCTTCTTAAAAGATGGGGGCCTATATATATGCTCCCTTTCATTTTACACATACTTTAAAACTAAGGCATTATTATAGACTGTCTTTAGATGCAAAGAACATAACTTTGCATTTTGAGCACCAAACAAAGGCACTAGGCACATAATAAATACTCAAAAAATTTTGATGAATTTTGTTGAAACTAGACATAGACATTGGATTTGTGTCTGAGAATCCCTCTCACTTCGTTCAAACTATACTTCCATTTATATGTTCAAGTACCATAATTTTATTTTATCTCTTGCTCAAGAGTTTATAATCATATAACTCTTATTGTCATCTAAATGTTCAAATCTGCATGAGTCCACCTGAATTGTTTTAGACTCTTTTTCAACTTAGTTATCATTAAAGAATCTACTTATTGTCAGAAAGTTATACTTGCCTATCACTATTAACCAAAATAATTATTTTCCTTAGAGATATTTGATTCTCCTTTCAAGGCACTTTTATTTGAAATAAAATAATTTAAGAGAGGGCCCCGAAATAATTAGTGGCATGACTATTATTCCTTACACTTATATTTTTGTATACAAAGTCATTATTTCTGAAGAAAAAAAGTGTTTCTATGACTTAGATGTCTGTACTAAGATATTTTAAATATATGCTTAAAAAGGTTGTTAATTTTATCTTTGAAAGTTAAGTATTCAACAAAAATATGATAAAATTGTTAATTTAACTATGCTCAGAAGTAAATGCATCAATTCCCTCATGTCATTATCAGAGCTCTGCATTTTTTATTACACACATTACAGCTACTTATTAAACATGTGATAAAATGATTTTTTGTAGAAAGAAAATTTACACAAGAATATAAAACAACCTGTATTGACTAAAAATTTACTTTTCATCAATATTTACAATTAACATTGATTGCTATGTGCTTTTATTAAATCATATCATTTATTCTTTAGGGAAATTTATGTCTGTTAGGTATTGAAATTTATTTCACACAAAATTATTCTGTACACAAAGTTTTATAAATATGAAGACCACTCAAAGATATATACATTTAAAATGTAAGTCTTCTATTGCTAAATAAATCAGGGTCCATTCATAAAATGGAATACTAGAAAGTCATTAAAAGGAAGTAAAGTAGATAGCTATAGGTATAGGTGTATAGATATAGATCAATCTCTAAAATACATTGTTAAATTTAAAAGAAAAAGATTGCCAAAAAGGGAACAGTTTGCTAGTACTCATGTAAAAAAAAAAAGATATATCTATACACATTTATATCTTGAAATTATTTAGAATATTTCTGAAGGATTAAAAAAAAATACCTCACTGATAACAGTAGTTGATTCCAAGATGGGAAAAGGGTGTGGGAAAAGAGATTCAGAAGTGGAAGAACAGTCTTTGCTCTGTTTGAATTTTACCACTCTTCTAAATGCTTTCTTTTAACAGATTAATGCCTTCAATATTAAAAGCCTTAAAATAACAAAAAAAAATCAAAAACAGTCTGCTGACTCATATCTCTTTACCTTCCAGACCTTTTTCCCCAAAGAAAATCTTCTCTTTGCCTCCATATTTCCAAATAAATGTCTTAAATATTGATAAATATTTCATGATTTATCAATTTTAGGCATTATATATCAACTTCTCATTACAGTAAATACTGTCTTGCACAAACCCTTCCCACAATATGTCCATTGTGATAACATATTTATTCAAGATTTGTATATTTGTGGTTATGTAACTATTGTTTCCTATTGAGTCAAATAGGGTACTATGATTATTTTTCCTTTCTTATGCTACTTACTGTTTTTCATAGAGTCAATATTCGCCTGGTTTAAATGTGTTTTTGACTTGTTGTACTAGTTGCCTATAGTTAATTCCTCCTAAAATAATTGAATTTCAAAGCTTATCTCAATATCATTTACTCTATGGTCAAAATAAATAAGGTCATTTTTCCCACTCAAAATCCTTTATTTTGGGTCCTCTGACTTCCTGTAAAATTTGGTCTATTTGCTCCCTAGCTGTTACCTTAGAACTTTTGCCTATGATGAGACCTAGGTTTTTCTCTTTCTTTGTTAACTATTGTATTCTAGTGATAGATATTCTGCAGTATCTTCCCAAGAAAAAATGTATGGAAGATAATTTGCTGAAATCTTGTATATCTGAAATCTTGCATATCTTTATTCTTACACGAAGAAGAGTTTGGGGATAGATTTTTAGGTTGAAAATCATTTTCATTAAATTCAATGCTAAATATTTGGTAGAACTTCTCAAACTGTTGACCCAGCCCTTCAATCTCCGGGGATTTTCTTATATTAAATTTCTGTTTTCTCTATTCTTTCTTTCTAGACCACCTATTCATCCTGATTTGGGGCTTCCTGGAATGTCTTCTCATGTATTTTTAATATCCTAGTGTCCATTATTTGTCTTTTTATACTATTATTTCAACAATTTTCTCCAATTTATCTTTTTATCTTTCAACCCTTTTACTTATATTTTTAATTTTTTTTTTTAATTCCCAAGAGTTCTTTCTCATTCTCTTAATTTTTTTTTTTTTTTTTTTTTTTTCTGGTACCAGGGCTGGGGATTGAACCCAGTGGGAAGCTGGTGCTCAACCACTGAGGCACATCAGCCCCCTGAATTGGTTTTATTCATTTCTTTGGTTGTTGTTTGTTTTTTATTTGTTTATTTTTAGAAGGCATCTGGAACCAAACCCTGGACCTCCCATGTGGGAAGCAGGAGCTCAACCGCTTGAGCCATATCTGCTCCTCTGTTTATTTTTATATCATCCTGTTTCACAGTTGCTTTTTAGTCACTATGATTATATCAATTAGTTTTTGTTTTATTCTGTTCCCAAAATTGTCTCTATTTCATTATAATTTCTTTATAATTAGTTTGTTTTGATCTCTGTCTTAACATTTAGGCTTTCCTCAAATGTCTTGGGATTCTTGGCTCTCATTTGTATTTAAGAAAAAATCACCCAGAAGCTCTGCTTGAGTGGGACAGGATTAATGATTAATGAAACCACCTTTTTTGTTGTTGTTGGAAGGCCTAATATCTTTATCTAGATGTATGCTTGACTGGATATTTTCATTTATAGTTAATCACATTGTTGGTGAATATTAGCCTGGCTACTAGAAATTTAGTAGCCAGGTGAGATGATTTGGCTGGGAATGCCACCATTTCACTTTTCTACCTCACCTTCATGCTCTTCTTTGCATTGTATCCCAAATCTCATCAGCTTATTTTCTTTATGGTATCTGAGTCCTCCAAATTCTGAACCTCTCCAAGATCTGTCAGGCAAGTTGTCGTGCTTCTCATTGTTATCTCCCTCTGTAGTTGTTTAGGTTTCTAATCTTTCCACTCTGCCAACTCTGTTACTACCTGTCCATCTGCTTTCCTCCTTCTCAAAATCTGCTGATACACTCTTTATTTTTCCTTCTCTTACATTCTTTGTCCCATGGCTTATAAGTTTTGTAAGCCTGTCATTTCAGTTGAGGAAAGAACAGTGGTACATATGTGTATTTAGTTTGCCATGATTAATTGGATGTACATATATTTTTTTATAAATATGCAAGAGGATCCCTAAAGTTACAGGAATGTTCATATAATTTTTATCACAAGAAAAATACTAAAGTAAAGAAATCTCCTCAGTGTGGGAAGAACTCGAAGTATTTATCATTGGAAAATTCAGTGTACAATTCTGTAACTAGAAGCAGTAACTCCATGTCTCCTTCCCCAGAAGCCTATTTTCAGTACAGAGAAATGGTTACTCTCTTGCAGCACCTGTAGGAGGGTAAGTCAGTTCAACATTTTGCAAGGACTATTTAAATATATATATTAAGGATCTTAAAAACAAAACATACCTTCTGATCTAGTGATTATATTGTGGGAATTAATCTCAGAAAATCTTAGTATATCTGTCTAGCCAGAGATCCTTCTGTTGCTAAAACGAAATGATCAAAGAATCAAAAGATAAATGAAGGTTGACCATGGGGAAATCTCCTCCAGCACAGTTGTGGGAAAGACATCCAAGCTTCGCTGAGCTTCACAGTGACTCATCTTTGTCTCTCTTTGTGCCTCAGTCTCTGCTTTCTCATGGCCACATCAATACCATCCCAAAATGGCAGTATGAGCAGTGCATATACAGGATCATGTAGTTTGTTCCAGATGGCTAAATGACTCAGTCACCATGCTTCAATCCCATTCCCTGAGAGAATGAATCTGTTTTTCTTATTAAGTTGGCTGTGGCCAGTGCCAGGAGGCAGCCAATTGGACAGCCCAACTGCCTCTTATCAGACTACTACAGTTGGGAATTTCTCAAAGAAAAAAGTATGGGAGTCCAGAAAAAATGTTGGCATCTCTAACACAACAGAAGCAGTCCGGATAGTATTCGGATTATTTAGTACACAGCCAAGCAGCTGGTTTTGACCAGCCTTCAATGGCTAGTCTAGATTCAAAGGTTGGCTAGAACCATGTCTCAGTCTCCATTGAAGTTGTTTTAAATTCAGCTTGCAGTTGATCTACCAAACAAGTGATACAAAGAATAATAATCCGATCAAATATATAATTTAGTATAATTTAGGATTAGTCAACGCAGTTTCCATTGCCTTCCTGGATCCTCAAAGTTTGGCCCAAATTTCAACATGCTTGGCAGCATTCATAGATTGAAATCAGCCCAGAGGCTCCTATAATCTCCAGTTCATTTTTTTTTTTTTAATTATTTATATTTTATTTGAGTACTGGGCTGAGAGATGGAAGAGAAGAATGCCAGCACTCAGAAGTCTTCCTTATTACCAGAGAGAAAAACATTTAATGCACTTTAGTTACATTTTTACACCTTCTCTTCTATTCTGTATTATCACCAGGTCTCCTGGAGATTTCATTGCATATGGCTTGGCTATGGCCACCATAATATGTAACAAAGCAAGAGTGCTGAAAAATGGTAACAGACACCCAGACCAGCATAGATGAGAAACCTGGTATTGGGAGAAAACTATAATAAAAGAGAGAAAAAAAACACTATTAAGTTCCAGGTGATTATATTTTATGTATTATATTTGTGCAAAAGATGTATTTCTATGTTATCTGTGTTTTTTTTAAAGGAGACAGAAATCCAGATTTTTATGTGACATTTCTTGGTTTTGAAATGTTGGCAACTATCAAGATATTTTTGAATTGTGTTGGCCAAACAAAACACATCAGCTGATAGAGTCAAACCTGCATACAGCTAGTTTGTGAACTTATTTACACACATCCTAACATACACAGACAAACACACACACACACACACACACACACTCCATCCACAAATAAGTATGGATTTTAATTAATGCCACTAGGCCAATACCCAATATGTAAAGTTAGAAATTTAGGCTCATATACAATTTTTTCACAAAATCACAGATTATTAAAGTAGGAAAGAATATTAGAACTCAATTGTTATAATTCCATTATTTTATAGTTGCTGATTAAGATTCCGACTTAATCCTGCTGTGTCTGAAGAGTTTTAATAACTTGTTCAAAGTCATTAAGACAGTAAAATACATATATGTAATTATTTGGGGATTTTCTTTGAAGGGTGGTAAGATTTCTTAAACACTAACTTCATAACTCTGTATCATATCTCCACAGACTTTCTCAATAATTCTTATTTTAGTTGAAACCATAATTTATTTAAAAGCTTTATTTAAATTCCTTTCATAAAACCAACCAAAATTACTTCAATGTGCCATCTAGAAGCTTTTATGTAACTAAAGCGCTTAATAATAGTGTGATTATTCAGGATTTAATAATATTGACGTTAGTCTTTATGAACTTTTGGCAAGACACTTACCTTTAACCACCCACTTCACTTTACACATGGAACTGGAAAATGCTATATTTATTTCAGGGTACATTTGCCCAGGTGATTTTCAAACTCCGACCATGGCTCTTATGCCCAGATTTTTTTTTTTTTTTTTTTTTTTTTCGATCTTTTGATTTTGCACATTGAAATTTATGGTGCATTTCACAGTATTCCCTGCTGTGTGCCTCATCAGGTCCTGGCTTCCAGGCCATTGGGAAACAAGAAATGAATGCTTGGAAAACCCTGTGGCTGTTCTTAACTAAGGAACTGCAAACATGACCAAAGTTCCGGGCAAATCTTCCTAGACTGTCATAAGAGAAATGGCAACAAGCTGCAGCCATTCAATGAAGCAATATTTTCCGTATTACTTGCAAAGTCTTTTATTTAGCCTCAACAGAATCATATTTGAAATGATTTTATGACTGCAGGCAATACTTGGGTAGCCATCTGTTCTCTCAGATTAGCTGTCAGATGAGTAGGGTGTTTTTAGTCAATGTTTTCAAATTGCTTTAAAATACCAACAAACTTAATATTTGTTCATGACATTAAGGGGGAATATTTTCATATTTCCATCCCAAACAAAAAGTACATTTTCCAATAATTTTGCATTGTCTCTACAGTCACTGATATAAATAGGTGGATTCCAAATGGCATAAAAACTGAAAGGGGGCCAAAATATCAAGAGGGTTTGGTATATCAGTATCTTTGCACTTGCAATTTTAAAAGCAAACCTTTAATTTAGAGACTCCTGCCTATCCACCATTAAAAGCCCCTTCGGGACAATGATCTATCAAGTTCTCACTTTCTCAAACTGTTTGTGCCAGATTCCACATCGATCACACTCACACTTGCTGCACTTTAAACCAGAGAGCCAAGAAACAATAATTTTCAATTAAGAAACTAGCAGAAGACTTGGGGATTTGATTTATGGTGCATGACTAATTATCAAATAGCTGGCCTAATGAAAATTAAGCTGCTGGTTACTACAAAGATTTAACTCCATTTTCTTGAAGAGCTACTGATATGATCCAGAATGTAATTTACTGAAGTAGCATGATGCATTTTTAAAGTCATAGACATGTAAATGAAATAATTACCATTTTAAATCACAAGAGTAATTATTTATATTATGATGAATTTTAAATTCAGTGTACATATACACCTGAAATAAAATACTATCTTTGCTCAAGATAATGATTTTCATTTCCTTCTTACATTACTGGAAGATCTAAAAATATTGTGCAAATATAAAGATTGGATTATCTTTATCAAAAAAAGAAAATTATAATGAATAGTTCTGTATTTTTTTGAAAGTTCCTGGGTAAAAATTCTTCAGAAGTAAATGAATGAAAACTTTAAAATCATATTATCAATTGAATGTGATAACCATGTATATATTTTATGTTAACTAGAGCTTTTTTGGATTATTAAACACGGAGTTATGAATGCAAATTCCTAAAACAAACAAACAAAAATGCTAGGATGCAGTTTACCTTTGTTCCATAAATGAAGCAATTTACCATTATTAAAGCAGTGATTATTACTATTATTATTATGAACTTTAACATATTAACTTGGGATAATACTTACATGTTTACAAATATTTAACTTACCACCCTGTTTTTGCTCTTCTTCACCTAACACATTCTCCTGTGCAACCAAATGGAACCACTCCTTTTCCTCAAACACCACATTCATTGCCTGTCTCTTTTCTTTCACTCACATTAGTCTCTCTCTATGTAAACTTCCAGAAAATCCACATCTCCAAATTCTGCTATCTTTCAAGCCCAATCTTGGATAGCACATCTTCCACAGAACCAGCAAAAATTTTCTCTTCCTCCCTCTACTTCAACCTGAAAGGATGCTTCCTTTCTTTAAAGTCCCACAGCATTTTCTCCCCCTATTGTCATCAGGCAGATCAGTGGTTCTTAATCCTGTTGCTATGATGGGTACTTCTGGGATCTTGTAATATTCTGTTTTCTGATCTGGGTGCTAGATCATGGGTATTTTCAGTTCATGAAAATTTATCAAAACGTATATTTCTGTGCACTTTTCTAAATGTATATTGTACCTCAATTAAAAGTACTTAAAAATATCAGTAACAGGATTGCTTCCCAAACCAATTAAATCAGAATATCTGAGGATGGAGCTTTGGGGATTGGTACTTTTTTAAATCTCCCCAGATGATTCTGACATTCAGTCTTCTGTTTGAAACTAATGACCTAGCTTGTATCTTGAGAGAGTTTTTCCCCCCTTTCAAAATTGATAATTGTCGCTGGGATAACCAAATGTACATGGATGACCAAAACTGTAGTACTCCTAACCATATACAATCTTTTAAGGAGTTTTATATTTGACCATATTCTATGTGATATGCTTCTGACATATAATTACTGTACATTTCACAGGGTTGACCAGATGTTCTTCAAGAATGCTCATTTCCAAAATGTGGTCATTTCTATGGGATTGACATTATTGGAGAATTTGTAATATTATACTTCTTATTATAGTTTTATAAAAATAAAATTCTCCCCTTTTGATTATGTGCTTCTTGAGACCAGAGAGTGGGGACATTTTTTAAATAAATGTTTATCATAGCACTATTTCAATGCTGCTTAGCCAACTCTGAAACTACTATTTTAAAAAACAGAGGAAGAAAGGAAAAGTCAGAGTAAAGTAAGCAGGAGTGAGACAAATTTTATGTCTTTCTATGCTTAGCTATGACATTTAAGATGGCAAAAATATTAGAAATAATCTTATAATTATTTAAATTGTGATAGAGGAGTGATCAGAAAATATTCATTGAAATAACCTGTCTTTGCTGAAACCTGTTTTAAACTACCCTCTGATATTGCTACCAAATTCATTCATACAGATATTTGTGATGTCTCACTGAAATAAGGCATCTGACTGACAACCCTCTACTTGATCATTTACCCTATGTACAGCACTGTCTTTCTAAATGGCAAATCTAATTGTGCCACAAACTTATTTCAGAATCTTTATTGTGTACCTATTTCCTAAATCCTTACTACTCAAAGTGAGGTTTAGAAACCAATGCATGGGTTGGAGCTTATTCTGAGTTTCAGGCCCCACCCTACACTCTCTGAACCTGAATCTGCCTTTTAACAAGATCTCCAAGTGAATTATGTGCACATTAAAATTAGAGATGCTCTGACTTAAAGAAGAGTAAAGTCCAAGCCTTTCATTATCTGTCTCTCCTCTCCTTCCAACTTCATTTCCAGCTAACCTTCCTATCCAACCTGTGACCCTAACCATGCTAGCCAACACTTCCTGGAACAAACCAGCATTTTCTTGTGTTTGCACATGCTGTTTGCTGTCTCTTGGCTGCCCTCCCAAACATTTACCTGGTAAATACTTCAATTCAGCTTATTCTCCTCCACTTGAAGCCAGACTTAGGAGTTAGTGTTTTTTCCTTTTGTTTATAAGGCTCTATTTTGAGAGTTATCACACTATGCTTTTGCTTCTGTTTTTTCTTTTTTCTTTTTTTTTATTTTTATTTTTTGAAAAGAAGCTTTAGAGTACTTATAAAGAAATCCTATGTCTTGAAAATAAAAAGCCAACCCATTTAAAAAATAGGCAAGTGATTTGAACAGACACTTCTCCAAAAAAGAAATACAAATGACTTAAAAGTATATGAAAAGATGCTCAACATCACTAGCTACTAGGTAAATGCAAATCAAAACTACAATGAGATATCATCTTACACCCATTAGACTGGCAGCTATTAAAAAAACAGGACTACAAGTGTTGGAGAGGATGTGGAGGAAAGGAAACTCTTATCCACTGCTGGTGGGAATGTAGAATGGTGCAGCCATTGTGAAAGACAGTTTGATGGTTCCTCAGGAGGCTAAATATAGAACTGCCATATGATCCAGCAATCCCACTGCTGGGTATATCCCAGAAGAATTGCAAGCAAGGGCATGAACAGATACATGTGTTTTAAATAGTGTGTACATGCTTGTGTTCCTTTAGATTGTGAGCTCCTTGAGAGTAGGAATTGCATCTTATTAGAAGTTGTATGCCAGAAATCAAAACTACAATGAGATACCTTTTCAAACCCTCTAGGATAGCCATTATTTAAAATATTAATAATAATAATGTGTTGGCACAGATGTGGGAAAGTTGGAACACTTGTACACTGTTGATGGGATTGTAAAATTGTGCAGATACAGCAGAAATAAATTTGCTAGTTCTTCAGAAAGTTGAACATAGAGTTACCACATGTCACAGGAATCACTCTTCTGGGTATATAACCAAAATAATTGAAAACAATGACTCAAACAGATATTTGTACATCAGTGTTCATAGCAGCATTATTCCTAATGTCCAAAAGATGGGAACAATCTTTGACAAACAAAATGAGGTACATATACAGAATGCAATAGTATTCAGCCATAAAATGAGTGAAATTCTGATATATGCTTCAGCATGGATGAACCCTGAAGACATAATAATGAGTAAGATAAGTGATACAAAAGGGCAAATATGGTATGATCTCACTTATATGAAATATCTTGAATAAGAAAATTCATAGAGACAGAAAGTAGATTACAGGTTCATGGGGAGAGAGGAGGTGTGAATTATTGCTTATGGCTGCAATGTTTCTTTTTGAGATGATGAAAAAAATGGGGTAATGGTTGTTGGTGATGGTGGCACAATATTGTGAATATAATTAATACCACTGCATTGTACACTTGAAAGTTGTTAAAATGAGAAATTTTGAATTGTATTTGTGTTACTACAATAAAAGTTTTTTTAAAAAGTTGTGTTACTATCCAGCAATATTGTAGACATCGGGAAATTGGTCAACAAATGATTTTTGAATACTAGATGAGACCGTTCCTGAGGACAAAGTATTGCAAAGTGTTTCTTTTACAAGGGCGTATTTAAACACCACGCATTTAAAAGCCCTTGATTATGGTTATTTATTGACTCTTCTATTTGTAGTAGAACAAGATTTACATAGAACTATAGGGTTAAAAGAGACAGCGGAAATAATCTAATCAGCAATCATTCTCTTTCAGTGAAGATGATCCCAGATGATTAAGTTTCCCTGTCATCAGAGATAAGGTATATTTACAAATCTTTTTACCCACTCTTGATTTCCTTATACAACATGTTTGGTACACAAACTGGATATTCAATAAATGATTTCTAAAGAAAAGAACCCACAAACTAATTAACTTTTTAATTATTATTTTCAAATGCAACTGTCACTGACCTATATAAAGTAACATAAAGCACTGAGCACAGTGTTGGTATAAAGTAAGTGATTAATAGCAGATATATCCTCTTTTTCCAAGTGTCTCTTCTCTTTAACCTATTATCCAAGCTGCAATTAAGTCTCATTTTCTTTGTTCAGTACTAGAGGAAATGAAAAGGTAAAAATGTATAAATAATGCCCAAACTTCATCTTAGTTAAAATGTAACAGAGACCCAACAAATGAAAATTTTACTCCCTTGTTTTATTTCTTTTGCCAAACTGCAGAAAATGAAACCAATGCAGAGCTTTTGTGTGTGTGTGTGTGTGGTGGTGGTGATTTTGTTTTGCTTTTGAAAATAAAGAAAAAGAACTTTTATAATACAGTATTAGCTCATCTATATCTGAAGAAGGAAACTTTGAGCTGAGGTGTGAGCTGTTGGTCTATACTTCATTTGCTCACAAAATTTTAACTTGCTGCATTTGTGTTCTATTCTCACAAGACTCTTCTATCCCAATGAGAGAATGGATGTTCTATCCCAATGAGAGAATGGAGTTAACTCTGCAATAGGCTAACTACGTAAGATTGTTTTGATCAGAGTGTACCACTCAGCATCAGTCAAATCAATCCTGAAAAATCAAGTTCTGACACACCAGTGAGTAAGACTTGAAAGAATACCCACTGAAAAATGAGAACTGCCATAATGTTTTCATTATTCTAGCCTATGAAATTGTCTTTGAGAATAGTGATACTATTTTATGGATTTTCTAGTTCTAATGCTAACTTTTCCATTTGAAATTTTGCCCCCTAAGTCAATTTATGTCCCCTTTGCTTACCATTTTCTAATGAAATAATACTATGCACACTTTCCAAGCTCACAAATTATTTAATGTGAGACATAACTATGTGTGCTCATAGCACGCGCACGTGTGTGTGTGTTTTTGTATATGTCTAGTATATGTGTATAGAAAGAACAATAAAAGTCAGAGTTAACAGTGGTTACTCCTCGATAGTGAGCTTGGAGTTGGCAGCAGAAAAAGGAAAATATCTCTTGCCCAGGACCAACCACAGAAACACGACAAAACTGACTGCCAAGATTGGGTAGAGACAAGTGTTGAGAAGGTCTGTCCTTGAGACTTGGGTTCACAGGCTCTACCTAAGACTGGCTGGACAAGGAGAACTGAGAATCCCTCTTAAGCTGACCCCAACCCAGGACTGGATAACACCACCAGCAGCCTACCACTGGAGAAGAGGGCAAGAGTGTGGAGAGAGTAGCTGTGGCCGGGCATACATAGATTGCTGGAGGTTAAGGATGCAACAGGAGCACAGGAAAAAAGAAATTTGTTACCCGTACCCCATACTAAGCATCAAGTCCCAACAGTTGGAGGAATTTGAAACCTGTGGTTTACTGAAGGTTACTACAGCAAAAAAAAAAAAATCCTAACCAAATTAAAATCACAGTAAAATACCACTACATACCTACCAGTACCACTACACACTTACAAAAATGACTAGGGGCTGGTGTGGTAATGCAAAATGGCACAGCCTCTTTGGAAAGCAATTTTACAATGTCTTATAAAAAACGTACACTTAATGAACAGCCCAGTAATCCCACTTCTAAGGGGGATTATGTCTTTCCAGGAAAAAAGCATATATCCACACAAAGACTTCCATGTAAATTTTACAGCAGCTTTACTCATATTATCCTCAAACAGGAAACAATTCAACTATGTTCAAAAAGTTGTGGACTATCCATACTACTCAGGACCAATAAAAAGGAACAAAAGTACTTCTATATGCAACAACACAGAAAAATCTTAAAAGCATTATTCTAAGTGAAATAAACCAGACACAAAAAAAGCTATACATTGCATGATTCCATTTATATGGCATTCTGGTAAAGGAAAAAAAAAAATTAGGGCCAGAAATCAGGCCAGTAGTTGCTAGAGGCTGGAGGTCCAGCAAGTGGATTGAGTACAAAGTAACATAAGGACACTTCTTCTGACGATGGAAATGTTCTGTATCGTGATTGTGGTGGTGGTGAACACAGCTATGTATATTGGTTAAATATCACTGAAACACCTAAAAGGGTGAATTTTATTGTATGCAAATTATACCTCAATAAATCTGACTTAAGCTAATGATCGGTCATTATATACTCGGAGCATATATAGTTGATGTTATCATAGTAACAAATCACTCTACAGACTTACTTTTATATGGATTAGAGCAGTTATTTCTGTATTTCTGTAACTGATTTGGTTATTTCAATTTTTTTTTAATCATGAGAGCTTCTTGGTCTACATTTTATAGACCCAGGAGGAACCCAATCTGGTTTAATAGACTATTGAATGGACGCTTTCCTGTTTTCTTGGAATTGCCACTAAAATCCCAAAGCTAAGGAAAATGGAAGCTAAGTGCCTCACAAACTAAAGAGTATCACCAGCACATCCCTACAGAGCTTACCAAGAGAATGCAGAACTGCTTGGCTAACCCAACCATCACCATAGAACCGTGGCAAAAATTAAATTTAGAATAATAATTATGAACATAATAGGAATAATAATAACATTATTATTGTTATTACTATAAAGGAATCGAAGATGATCATTACGATTGTAGCATCTCCTCTGTCTCACCCACAGATAGATGAGAAGGACTTTAAGAGAATCTCTTAGAAACTCTTAGAGGAAACTGACACCTCATTTCCCACTTAGGTTTTTGTTTATCAGGTGAACTTGTTTGTCTGTCCTTGGTGCCTATTTAGGTAAAGAGAAAAGAATTGGAGAGAAATGGCAGAGCAGAGGCTGCATCAGTGGTGGAAGCAGCTTGTACTCCCATTGTTTGGCTTGAAAAGGCTGTGTGAGTTTCGTGTAGGTTGCAAGGACTATAGAAGCAGATGAGTTTGAATCATTTTGCCATTAGGGTCCCAGATATGGCTACCTTCCTGATGAGGAAGCTTAGCTGCCAAAGGCTATGGGTGCATTGCCTTGAGCAGGAGCTGAATGGGGTGGTAAAAGAAGAGGTCACAACCTAGCAATCTTTTAGTCCAGGAAACTACAGTAAGGGACTTCCTGCAGGCCACCCAAATGAACTCATCCACAAGCACCCAGAAAGCATCCAACACTAAGGGAGAAGAGTACAGAGCTGTTGGTTCTTTTCCTCAACTCCATTCATCCACTACTGTACCCCAAGGTGGGAAAGGAGATCAGAAAGAGAAGAATAAAAGAATGCATTATATCTCCCTTGCCAGTGCAAGGCCCTTGAGCCAAGGACTGTACTGGCAGTGGGAGAGATCAAAGCTTGAACTGAAGTTGAAATTTCAGTTTTAACCTAGACTAGACTGGGATAAACTTGAAAACTTGGAAAAACTGGAAAGATATGAGTTCAACCTGAGATATTGTTCAAAAAAAAACCAGAAAGGTCAAATTCTGCAACACATGTGTGAAAGACTGCACAGGGGGGAAAAAAAGAATTTCATGTTGATATCCCATCAAGTTCATTATGTTTAACACACTGGCTATCTGGTCTTTTGTGAAGTTAGAACTACTGGTTATGTTAAAAAAAATCCTCCTTAATTTCGTAAATATCTCGCCTTTTAAAGATAAATCTAGAAAGGCTCTGGAATTTATAGCTACTACTGCAGTTTATACCTTGGAGAAGTCGTTCTTAACTGTCTGTTTCCACCTCATTCATATGTCTTTTTCTAACATATGGCCTTCAGAACCAACTTCCATTGCCTGAACAGCATTCTCAGTCCTTTCAAGCACACATATACATACCTCTGCATGAATAAATGCATTTTCAAACAACTTAAGGATCACTGCTTTAAGTGGTGGTGGGGTGGAGGGGTATACTAAGAAATGAAAGAGTATGCCTGAAGATTTCTTATTTTCTTTTTACACCATATTTCATAGTAACTCCCTTAAAATGCAGCTAAAAAAAATAGAATTTGCTATTCCAGGTTACCAGAACCATTTCATGTAGTTCTAAGACACAAATATACACACCTGGAATTTGATATATCTATCCATGTGAACTACTTAGGAATAACTTCGAAAATTCATCTTGGACTAGTTTTTATGAGATCATCACTTTAGTCAATGACAACCATCCAATGACTGAATGAAAACCAAGCCTGTAAACATTGGCACAGGCAGATGACAGGTTATATTATATTATATTATATTATATTATATTATATTATATTATA
>JAKSZT010053887.1:85990099-86025550 GCA_026826555.1 Tolypeutes matacus
TATTATATTATATTATATTATATTATATTATATTATATTATTTATTTAACTTGTAAGAAAATAAGCTTAGGATGTCAACAATGTGTCATCAACTTTGAACTTAAAACAGTATATGAAAGTTTTAAAGAACAGAATGAGCTTTTTTGAGTATTTATTTTATTTATTTATTTATTTAATCAAAATTGTAGAAGTACAAGAAGACCTGAACTCTGTGTAGAAACTCTAGAAAAACACATAAGCAATATTAATTTTAGGGGAAACAGTCAAATAGACCACAAGACTAAAATGAAATTCTGGAGCAGTAAACACAGGCAGGGAACGTTGAGGAAAGACAATGATTAGAAACGGGTCAAAGTGAAACACTTCATATAAAGTAACTGCAAGTAACAGACACATATGATCAACAAATGTTAATCAACCTGATAGTCTGTAACATAAGACTTGAGTACTGTTCTCATATGGTTAATACATCTTATTCCATGAACTACAAACATGCCCATCATACATAAAGGAAGGCCTTCAGCATGTCACATAGTCAGGCCTTTACAGAATCTCCTATGCCTTCTGAAATCTGTAGCAAGTTATGAGTAACTTAAATGCTGCTTCCCTAAGAGTTCCATCCTTGTATTCAATAATGGTTGAATTTGAAGAGGATTTTACTGTTTGTTTTACTTGCAATGAACCATGTGAATAAATAAGTAAAAATGCATTAATATTTTATCATTATCTTAATATCTGTGAATGGCAAACATTATGTCAAGTAATAGTTAAAAGTATGACTTCCTATCCTTGATTTTGCTTTTTTCAAATTTCATCTTTTATGTATTTTTTATCCTATTTAAGTATATGTATCTCTGTAAAACACTTGAAAACTTCTTGTCTGAATAAGATAAGGTAGAAAAATAAAAGGAAAAATAGCTGTTCAACTTGCAGTGGAGAGGTGGTACTATGTGAAAAGAAAAAATCATATTCACTTCATTTTGTTTCATTTTGTAAATCTTCTCAACTCTACCTCTCTGGGGCAGGTTTTACTCGTCCATTTATTGATCAATTCTAACCAATTCCATATGAGTATAAAATTTTGAATTTTGAAATGATAACTTCAGAAATAAAGAGATTTACATAAAAGATTATTTATAGTAATCTTCCTAAGATAGGTCACTTGTATGTGGTAACACACATAAAACTGAAAGTTTTCCAAATATTAGTATATCAGGATGATCTTTGTGACTATTTGATATTTCCTTTCTTTTTCTCTTGTATGCTCACCTCTTACATGCATTCATACCCCTCTACATACATGTTTGAATTGTCCTGGTTTTTATTTAGTTCATGATATTGACCCCTTTTATTGCTACATCTCTCTCATAAACCTTTTGCAAAGTTGAATTCTTCAGTATTACAATGAATGTCTTTTAATAAACTGAAATAATGGAAGACAGAGAGATTGGTATGGATATAAATGACAAATTTTTAAAATAATGGACATCAAAATGGCTTTTGAGGCTATAATTCATGAGGATATTCTTGAATTATACAGAATGTAAGCTGAGGATATACAGTTTACATGGGAATATATTATTTTTATCACTTGAGGTTGGAAAAGTTGGCAATTTGAAAGTATAGGCAAATAAATAAAATATAACAACAATTCTCAACTCATTAGACCCAGAAAGTTTTTTACAAAAATACCAATGCTCATCCCCCACCATTAGGAATTCTGATCTAATGGACTAAGAAAGATATTGGGCATGGGTATGTTTTAAAAGCTTGCCAGAAACTCATGTGTATGTTAAAATCTCCAGCTTAGCCTTCCATTTTGCTTTGAGTCTGAAGACCCAGTTTTTGTGGACTACCTTAGGTAAGTTATAAAGTCCATTTAAATATTGTAACTTCATTTGTAATATGGACATAGCCTAACCTACGCCCTTAGTTTTTTTCTAAGAAAATGAGAAAATGAACTATTTATAAGCAATAGTAGGTCCTATTGGATTTGGCTTTAAAGAATAAACATCCAAAATAATATTGGCTTCAACAACTTAGAAATCTCTCTCACTCTCTCATATAGAAAGCATTTGGAGATAAGTAAACCAGGGCTGCTATGTTTGTCTTAAAACATGTATGTAAATTCTTTAACATTTCTCCCAACAAGTAGAAAAGCCAAATTCCCCTCCCTTCAATATGGGCTGGCTTTAGAGACTTGCTTCTAATAAAGAGAATGCAGCAAAAGTGACATGCATGACTTCTAAGGCTAGTTTAGAAAAGACAGTATAGCTTCCCCTTGGCTCTCTTTCTCTTGGGATGCTCACTTTTGGACCCAGCTACCATGCTGTGAGGATGCACTTGGAGAAGACACACAAGCCTCAACAGCCAGATACGTGAGTGCAGAAGCCTTTAAGATTACTTCACCAAACAGTAACTGTATAGAGATTCAGAGCAAAAACCATCAAACTGAGCCCTGTAAACCCTTAGATCTGTGGGAGATGATAATAATAAATGATTGGTGTTTTATGCAGCTAAGTTTTGGGTCATTTGTTATGCAATAATAAATAACCATAAAAGCTGATATGATCTCTTCACTCTCCAAAGTCTTCAAGACTCAAGCTTCTTCCAATTCATGGTTCTATGTCCTTAGCAAGTGGCCTGCTTCCTCAAGGTCCAAGATGTTGTCATCCATGTCTCAGGCAGCAAACTGGAGTAAGGACAAAAAAAAAAAGGGGCCAAGTTACTTAAGAAAAGTTCACTAACCCTGCCACTGCACACCTCTAATTGTGCCCCATTGGCCAAAATTTAGTCCCATGATGATATCTAGTTTTAGGAGACTATCCTACATGGTACCTCATGCTCTCTTTCATCTTGTTGAATATGACAAGAAATTCAAGGTCTTGGCCACTCTTTACTAGGGCCGTTTGGGGGCAGGGAGAGTTGTGCTTATAGTGAGCAAACTTGAAGAATAAAGTAACGTCTCTCTCTAGAACAAACCCTAGGTTTTATTACTGGTCACTAAAAAACACAATGAGTTCTTCTAATTCTTCAGCTGTGATGCAAACCAACTACATGAAAAGAATGATAGCATCCACCTGTATTCCTCCCACTTAGCCCCATGGAATTTGAGAGCAAGAGAAATCAAAGCAAATATGCTGATACTCCTGCTGTTTAATATGCCAAGTCCTTTGTCTCTGACCCAGGAATGTCATGTCATCAGTTAGAATCTATGAACATCCATAGGCTAATTTATGGACTTTTAAGTAGGATAAAATCAAATCTCACACCTAATACTTAGCTGCAGATGAAGCTAGATAATTTGGTATTTACTTTGAACAGATATGTTGAGTTGAAAATGTTATTATTTTGTAAAAAGCTACTTCCCATAGCTGTCAATATCATCATTTCATTTGTTACATATATTTTTGTTACTCCTACACCCCCAGAAATGCAGCTAATAATCAGAGATATTGTCAAATCCCTCAAAGGATGGAAAAAATGAAGCTACTAGAAGTTGATACAAAGGATTTAGGCATTGCACAGAACTATCATTGAGTTATCAATCACCAATTTGTCATAAAGTTTCTGCTGAATTTGAAAAGAAGCTGCTTAACTTCCAATGACATGTAAGTCAATTGAAGAAAAATGAATTTATTAGTTTCATCAAATAATAAAGTGTCAAAATTATAGAATGAGTGTCTGTGGCATGAAGTAAAATTCTGGAGACAAAAGTGGAGCCCTTTTTAAAAGATCTTATCACAAAAGATCTTGATAACACAAAGAGCAATGTAGTGCAAATTAACATGGGTATCAACAATTTTGAGTTGAAAAGTGATTCAGTAGTCTCCATCCATACAAAAAGAAGTCTTGGGAATACTTTAATCAATTTATTTCTCTTTTATTTTTCTGTTTATATAAGCAGAAAAAATGATATATATTATCAAATGTCTAAATAATGTTGGAGAATGGATAGAGGTGATGGGAGCACATTCATTGTGAGTGTAATTAACAGCAGTGAACTGTGAATGTCAATGTGGTTAAAGGGAAGTTCAGGGCCATGTATGTCACTAGAAGGAAAGTCAGAGGATGAAACATGGGACTGTATAACATAGCAAACCGTGTTGTGGATGATTACTGCGGTTAATAATACAAATATAAGAATATTTTTTCATGAACTATAACAAATGTAAGACACTGTTACAAGGTGTTAGTAATAGGGTGGTATATGGGAAAAATACAACTAATGCAAATTATCAACTATAGTTAACAGTAATACTGTAAATCTCCTTCAATTGTAACAAAGGTACTATACCACTACTAAAGGTCAATAAGAGGGGAGTATAAGTATGAAGGTTTTTTCTTTTTTGTATTTTTTTCATGTTTGTAGCAATGAAACTGTTCTAAAATTCATTATGGTCATAAATGCGCAACTCTGATTATACTGTATACTATGGATGGATTGCATGGTTTGTGAATAAAACTACCTTAATAAAAAAGTATGTTTAAATAGAGCTAAAAGAGCTCTTTATATAACTATAAGATAAAATATACAAGAAATTAGAAATCATTGTCATATTTTAATTGACTTAAATATATGAACAAATGGATCGTCTTAACATACAACATACAATGACATATTAGGTTTAACAAAATAAGGTAAATTCTGAAATGTGTACATAAGCTGTATACCCAACTTCTGTTTCCCATCCTTAGAAAAGAAGCCGATAATCCTTACTCTTTCTCCACTGTCCTACAGCTTTCCCATGGTACCAGTCAGCCAGCTCTGACCATGCAGATGAGGTCAACACCCCCTGAAATCACAGATCAGCAATACAGAAGGAGCTTAGTTCCTTGCTGTGATGGTTAGGCTAATGTGTCAACTCAGCCAGGCAATTGTGTCCAGGTGTTTGGTCAAGCAAACACTGGGCTAACTGTAATACAAGAACATTTATGGACTTTGGTCACCAGTGAGACTACTGCATGGATGGCTGATTATATCTGCATCAATCAGGGAGATTGCCATCAGCAATGGGTGACACTTTTATTCAACCAGTTGGATGCCTTAAAAGAGGAAGTGATTTCAGCATTCAGAGAGAATTTCCTAGCTCGTCTTTGGACAGCCAACTTCTCCCAGAAACTCATCAAGGACCTTCATCGAAGCCCCTGGTTTGCAGCCTGCCTGTGGAACCTGGACTTGTGCATCCCCACGGTCACATGAGAGACTCCTATAGAATCTCATATTATCGACAGATATCTCCTGTTGATTCTGTTTCCCTAGAGAACGCTGACTAATGCAGCTTGGCACCAGGAGTGGTTCTTGAGGAACAGAGTCTTAAACATGGGATGTCTGAAGTGGTTCTTGGAGTTTTGTAATTGGCTTTCTACTCTAATTGGACTCAAGGGTACTAATGTCTCCCTTTCCAATAATGAAGAGGTTGCTAACAGTCCATGGCATGAGCTGATAATAGAGATACACAAAATAGCATCACTGGATTCCCCTACTTCCACGCTTATAAGAAGCAAGGATCTGGGTGAGAGTGTTTTCAACACCTTAACAGAATTTTGTGGAGTCAAAAGGTATAATGATGTTGGCTGGTTCCTCTTAGATACTCTGGATACAGTTATAAAAGAAAGAGATGAGCTAAAGTCTTCAAATTTGAAACTTAAATGCCGCATGAATGATGTGAAAGTTGCTATGTGTGCCCTGAAAGAAAATCTTGTCTACTATAGCCACAAACTTGAGATATCTGAGAATCAAACCCAGACTCTTATTGTACTAGTAGTAGAATTATAGAGGAAACTAAAATCTCAACCCCGTAGGGTTTCTGCAATTAAAGTGAACGCATTGATTGGGAAGGAATAGAACCCTGAGGATTGGGTTGGAGACATATGAGATGATGATAATATTGGTGGAGACATTGGAACCCTAAATTCTGCTGAGACTTTACCAGATAAACCTGTAATAGCCTGCCCTGTGGAGACCACACCTTGTCAACCTTGTATCATTCAGCCTCCAGCCTGCCCCAGGAGTCCAGACTTCCTTCCAGCCCTGAGGTGGGTACCAGCCAAACTGAAGCCTACACTGCCCAGGCTTTGGTCTGCCCCAGGGAATCTGGACCTCCTTCCAGCTCTGAGGCAGGTACCAGCCAAACTCCAGCATGCACTGCCCAACCTCCAGTCTGCCCTGAGGAAACTGCCTTCCAACCCCTGCCTGAAGAGATTAATCCTGTCTCACCAGAAGAAAATGCAAAGGAATGCCCTGAGGTCAGTAGCTTGTAAGACTTTTCTAATCCTTATTCTTACCCACCCCCACCACCCCTCTTGTCTTCGAGACCTATTACTAGACTAAAATCACTACACGCCCCCAAAGGTGAAATACAAAGTGTGACCCATGAGGAAAGGTGCTATACTGTGAAAGAACTGCATGAGTTTTCCAACTTATATAGACAGAAATCAGGGAAATATGTGTGGGAATGGATACTAAGGGTATGTGATAAGGGTGGAAGGAATATAAAGTTTGATCAGGCTGAATTTATTGATATGGGCCCACTAAGCAGAAATTCTGTATTCAACGCTGAAGCTCAAGAGGTTAGAAAGGGCTCTAACAGTTTGTTTGGGTGGCTGACTCAAACACGGACCAAAAGATGGCCTAGTTTGTCTGAGGTTGAGATGCCCGACTTTCCCTGGTATACAGTAGAAGAGGGAATTCAAAGGCTTAGAGAGATTGGAATGTTAGAATGGATTTACCATTTGAGACCTGCCCACCCACCCCAGGAATGTCCAGAGGACACACCTTTAACCAGGGCTGTGAGGAATAAATTTGTAAGACTAAACCCATCTTCTCTGAAGAGCTCTGTGATGGCTCTTCTCTGTAGTCCAGATAATACTGTAAAGAGGGCTGTAATGGAATTGGAATCCTTAAACATTATGGGGATGATCAGATCTCAGTCCAGTAAAAGTCAAGTATAGGCAGTTAATAGCCAAAGGCAAGGTGGGCGTGGCTACCGCAATGAAAGGAAGATTCAAAACATCACTCAAAATAGTCTGAGTCGCATGGAGTTATGGCATTGGCTAATAGATCATGGGGTACTTAAAAGTGAAATACATGGGCAGTCTACTAAATTTCTTCTGGATTTGTACAAGCAGAAGAGTTCTAGGTCGAGTAAACAAAACCCTAACTCAAATTACAGATGCAAAGAATCATGGCCCCTTAATCAATTCCCAGACTTGAGACAGTTTACAGACCCAGAGCCCCTTGAGTGAGAAGGCCAGGTCCCCTTGGGGAAAGATACTGTTAAACTGCCAAAAATTTATACTGTTCATCTTCCTCTTGCAGTTACCAGAGTAACTGCATTGGGGAAAAGGAAATGATCAGACATTTCAGGGATTATTAGACACTGGCTCAGAAGTGACATTAATTCCAAAAGACCCAAAATGTCACTGTGATCCACCAGTCAGAGTAGGGGCTTATGGAGATCAGGTGATTGATGGAGTTTTAGCTCAGGTCCATCTCACAGTGGGTCCAGTGGGTCTCCAGACCCATTCTGTGGTTATTTCCTCAGTTCCAAAATGCATAATTGGAATAGACATACTCAGCAACTGGCAGAATGCCCACATTGGATCCCTGACTATAGAGTGAGGGCTATTATGATTGGAAAGTCCAAGTGAAAGCCACTAGAACTGTCCCTACTTAGCAAAATAGTAAATCAAAGGCAATACTGGATTCCTGGAGGGATTGCAGAGATTAGTGTCACCATCAAGGATTTGAAGGATTCAGGGGTGGAGATTCCCACCACATCCCCATTCAACTCTCCTATTTGGCCTGTGCAGAAAACAGATGCATCTTGGAGGATGACAGTAGATTATCATAAATTTAACCAGGTGGTGACTCCAATTGCAGCTGCTGTCCCAGATATGGTATCATTGCTTGAGCAAATCAACACTTCCCCTGGTACCTGGTATGCAGCTATTGATCTGGCAAATGCTTTTTTCTCAATTACCATTAGTAAGGACCACCAGAAACAGTTTGCTTTCAGCTGGCAAGGACAGCAGTATACCTTCACTGTCCTGCCTCAGGGGTATATCAACTCTCCAGCCCTATGTCATCATATTGTCCGCAGGGACCTTGATCATCTCTCCCTCCTATGAGACATCACACTGGTCTATTATATTGATGATACAATTTTGATAAGACCTAGTGAGCAAGAAGTAGCAAAGACTCTAGACTTATAAGTAAGGCATTTGCATGAGAGAGGATGGGAGATAAATCCAACAAAAATATGGGGTCCTTCCACCTCAGTGAAATTCTAGGTGTCCAGTGGTGTAGGGCATGTCGAGATATCCCTTCTAAACTAAAGGATAAGCTGTTGCATCCAGCCCCTCCTACTACCAAAAAAGAGGCACAACACTTATTTGGGTGTGCTACTCCAGCGCATTTACTGAGTGACCAGAAAAGCTGCTAGTTTTGATTGGGGACCAGAACAAGAGGAGGCTCTGTGACAAGTCCAGGCTGCTGTGCAAGCTGCACTACCACTTGGACCATATGATCCAGCAAATACAATGGTGCTAGAAATTTCAGTGGCAAATAGAGATGCTGTCTGGAGCCTTTGGCAGGCTCCTATAGGGGAATCACAATTCAGACACTTAGGATTTTGGAGCAAAGCCCTGCCATCTTCTGCAGATAACTACTCCCCTTTTGAGAAATAGCTTTTGGCTTTCTGCTGGGTCTTAGTAGAAACTGAATGCTTAACCATGGGTGATAACGTTACCATGAGACCTGAGTTGCCTATCATGAGCTGGGTATTGTCTGACCCACCACCATAAAGTTGGGCATGCCCATCCTATGACCAAAAAAATAGGCACAACGCTTAGTTGGTCTCTTCAGATTTTGGAGACAACACATTCCTCATTTGGGTGTGCTACTCTGGCCCATTTACCACATTACCAGAAAAGCTGTTAGTTTTGACTGGGGACTGGAACAAGAGGAGGCTCTGCAACAGGTCCAGGCGGCTATGCAAGCTGCACTGTCACTTGGGCCATATGATCCAGCACATCCAATGGTGCTGGAAGTGTCAGTGGCAAATAAAGATGCTGTCTGGAGTGTTTGGCAGGCTCCTATAGGGGAATCACAACACAGACCATTAGGATTTTTGAGCAAAGCCCTGCCACCTCTGCAGATAATTACTTTCCTTTTGAGAAACAGCTTTTGGCCTGGTACTGGGCTTTAGTAGGGACTGAACGCTTAACCATAGGCCACCAAGTTACCATGAGACCTGAGTTGCCTATTATGTGCTGGGTATTGTCTGACCATGAAACCATAAAGTTGAGAGTGTACAGAAGAACTCCATAATAAAGTAGAAGTGGTGTATAAGAGATAGGAATCAAACGGATTCTGAAGGCATAAGTAAGTTACATGAGGTAGTAGCCCAAATGCCCATGGCCACCACTCCTGCCATGTTACTTTCTCTTTCCCAACCCACAGCTATGGCCTTTTGGGGAATTCCTTACAATCAGTTGACTGAGGAAGAGAAAACTTGGGCCTGGTTTACAGATGGTTCTGCACGATGTGCAGGTACCATGCAAAAGTGGACAGCTTTAGTACTGCAGTCCCTTTCTGGAACATTCCTGAAAGACAGTGGTGAAGGCAAATCCTCCCAGTGGACAGAAATTGGAAGGAACATGATCAAAAAATTGGTGACAAAGAGGTCTGGAGAAAAGGTATGTGGATAGACCTTTCTGAGTGGGCAAAAAAACATGAAAATATTTGTGCCCCATATGAACGCACACCAGAAGTTGACTTCAGCAGAGACCTACTTTATGGCCTCTTTCCCCAGCCACTCCTGTTATGCCCAATGGGCTCATTAACAAAGTGGCCATGGAGGTAGGGATGGAGGTTAGGCATGAGCTCAGCAACATGGACTTCCCCTCACAAAGGCTGACTTGGCTACAGCCACTGCTGAATGCCCAATCTGCCAGCAGCAGAGACCCACACTCAGCCCCCGATATGGCACCATTCCTTGAGTTGACCATCCTGCTACCTGGTGGCAGGTCGACTATATTGGGCCACTTCCTCCATGGAAGGGGCAGCAATTTGTCTTAACTGGAATAGACACTTACTCTTGATATGGGTTTGCGTTTCCTGCATGCAATGCTTCTTCCAAAACTTACCAAATGTCTTGTCTACTGCCATGGCATTACACACAGCATTGCTTCTGATCAAGGAACCCATTTCACAGCAAATGACATGCGGGAATGGGCACATGCCCATGGAATTCACTGGTCTTATCATGTTCTCCATCACCCTGAAGCAGCTGGAATAATAGAAAGGTGGAATGGCCTTTTGAAGACTCAATTACAGTCTAACTAGGTGGCAATACCTTGCAAGGCTGGGGCAATGTTCTCCAGGAGGCTGTATGTGCTCTAAATCAGCACCCACTCTGTGCTGCTATTTCTCCCATAATCAGGATTCATGGGTCCAGGAATCAAGAGGTGGCACCACTCACTATTACCCCTTGTGACCCACTAGGAAAATTTTTGCTTCCTTTCCCTGCAACCTTAAGCTCTGCTGGTCTACAGGTTTTAGTCCCAAAAGTAGGAGTGCTGCCACTAGGGAACACAATGATTCCATTGAACTGGAAGTTAAGACTGCCACCTGGCCACTTTGGACTCCTCTTACCTGTGAATCAACAGGCAAAGAAGGGAATTACTGTACTGGGTGGGTGATTGCTCCTGACTTTCAAGGGGAAATAAGACTACATCTACATAATGGGGGTAAAGAAGAGTTTAACTGGAATACAGAAGATCATCTAGGGTGTCTCCTAGTACAGCCATGCCCTGGGATTAAAGTCAATGGAAAACTGCAACAAATCAATCCAAGCAGGACTAACAATGGCCCAGAATCTTCAGGAATGAAAGTTTGGGTCACCCCACCAGGCAAAGAACCACGGCCAGCGGAAGTGCTTTCTGAGGATAACAGGAACATGGAATGGGTAGTGGAAGAAGGTAGTGATAAATATGAACTTCAACCATGTGACCAGTTACAGAAACAAGGACTGTAATAGTCATGAACCCTTCTTCCTTGTTTCTTTATTAGTATGATTGTATATGTACACAAAAGGAATTTATTTGTTTTCTTCCCCAACCTCTTCCTCTATCACATGAAAAGTTGCATTAGTTCATGTCATAATATTTAAGGATGTCAAGTTTAAGAGTGAATACTACCCTATTCTGTAGGTAATTAATGTGTTTCAATTGTACACAGGAGAGTTGAACATTGTTAGGTGGAAATATATATGTATGCTTGTCTAGTGTTGTTTTTACTTAGAGACTAAGTATGGTTTAAGGTAGTGTGTATGGTTGCCAAGTTGACAAGGGGTGGACTGTGATAGTTAGGCTAATGTGTCAACTCGGCCAGGTAATTGTGTCCAGGTCTAGCAAGCACTGGGCTAATTGTAATACAAGAACACTTATGGACTTTGGTCAACAGTGAGTTTACTGTGTGGATGACTGATTATGTCTGCATCAATCAGGGAGATTGCATCAGCAATGGATGACACTTTTATCCAATAATTTGAATGCCTTAAAAGGGGACGTGATTTCAACATTCAGAGAGAATTTCCCAGCTCGTCTTTGGACAGCCAGCTTCTCCCAGAAATTCATCAAGGACCTTCACTGGACTTTCATCAGAGTCTCTGGTTTGCAGCCTGCCTGTGGAACCCGGACTTGTGCATCCCCATGGGAGACGGTGAGAGTCTCCTATAGAATCTCATATTATTGACAGATATTTCCTGTTGATTCTGTTTTCCTAGAGAATCCTAACTAATACACTTGCATAATCCCATAGAGCAAAGCCACTAACCTGTTCTATACACCTTTCTATCTCTGGACTGGTATATAAGAGGAAAGCAAAACAAACTTCTATAAGTCAGATATTCAGTTAGATATTTCAATCACATTCAGTCCAAAGCAGCTTATCCTATACAGTAGTTATTACAGTAAGTAGCAACCAATTTAAAGCTAAAATTTACAGCATTTACTATATATCAGGCACTGTATATACCACTCTTCTTATGGCCCAAAAAAAGGCAATGACCAAATCTATTGTGTGTTTTCTTTAAGTATTGTTCCATCTCTACACCTTAAGCATGAGTAATACATACTGAAAAAGTGAAGGAAAAAGGTATTGATATTTCTGTATGCAATTATGGACACAAGGTGTGTTTTTGGCTGTTGATCACTGTATTAGTCAGCCAAAGGGGTGCTAATGTGAAATACAAAAATGGGATGGTATTTATTTGGGGTAGAAGTCCACAGATACCAGGTTATAAAGCATTAAGTTTCTTCTCTCACCAAAGTCCATTGCCACGTGTTGGAGCAAGACAGCTGCAGATGTTCTCTGCAGAAACTCTAAAGGAAGGTACTATTATTATCTCCATTTTAAGAGAGAAGAAAATGTACCCTCAAAGGGGATCGGTAATTGCTCAAAGCCATACATAGGAATTGAGGGTTTCTGCCCATACAGACAGACCAGCTCCAGAACCCTTGCTCTTCGTTACTGTACTATTACTGCTCCCAACTAACACACAGTCCCATGAAGCACATGTTACACTCGTGCAAGGTTTTGAACTGGCACTTTCGTACATCTATAATTCTGTAGAGCAATAAAAAGACCTAGCATCCAAAAAAACATATAAATCATGATGTTTGACTTAAAGTAATACTAATATTGGATATTTAATCCTTAAGTTCAAAATAACTGCACCAATGCAACATTACTTATAAGTGATAAAACTAGAAAAATAGTATCAGTTAGAAAAGTGGTTAAAGAAAATTTTGGAAAACAAACTCATTGAAATTATATGAAGCAAATAAAAGGACAATTATAAAAACTCTACAGCCTTTCAAAATAATGTTTGCAGTAAAATGCTATGTGGAAAAGACAGACTTTAAAGAGAAAGGGAAAGAAAATGTCTAATCTTTATTTAAGCACCTACTAGGTACCAAACACTAAATATATTATACAATCACTCCTTCTCCCCATCCACCATTTTCCAGATGAGAGAGATTCGGTCCAGAGAGTTAAATATTTTGCTAAAGATCATGCAACTAGAAGAAATGGTGCTGGAAATTTCATCCAGGTCCATCTGTCACCAAAGAACATCCTTTTTCTATTTTTCCATGCTACATCCCAAAATGGAATGTACAACTTTGCATTACAACTATAGAAAAATATGAATGAATAAGGACACAAAGTTAAAATAGGACATGAAAAATGAAAACAATATGTTGGAATGACAGGGTTATGACTTTTTTTCTCTATTGTCATTTTTTCTTATTAGTGATTGTAGACGTTGGGCAATTTGATGTAATTATGTATTCCAAAAATATAATTAGATCATGCTTGTAAACTGATCTGCTAAAATCTGGGCATGATTAAGTTATGATTAGGGCGTTGACTGGGCCATGTCAGTAGGGCGTTGAGCCCCATCCCTTGGTGGGTGGGGGAATCGAATATAAAAGGCAAGGCAAAGGATAGAGGGAGCAGTTTTTGAGAAGCAGTTTTGATGTTGGAGTTTCGATGTTGGAGAGAAGGCCCCAGGAGAAGAGAAGTGAGCCGTTAGCCTGATAGTCTACAGCTGACCTTGTGGAGGAACCAGAGGAGCTAAGCCTGGGGAGAAACGCAGCCCTGGGAAGAGAGGAACCCAAGAAGCCTGAACCCTGGCAAACGTCTGCAGCTGTCTTGCTCCAACACGTGGCAATGGACTTTGGTGAGAGAAGAAACTTAATGCTTTATAACCTGGTATCTGTGGACTTCTACCCCAAATAAATACCCTTTATAAAGACCAACCCATTTTTGGTATTTCACATTAGCACCCCTTTGGCTGACTAATACAGTGATCAACAGCCAAAAACACACCTTGTGTCCATAATTGCATACAGAAATATCAATACCTTTTTCCTTCACTTTTTCAGTATATATTACTCATGCTTAACGTGTAGAGATGGAACAATACTTAAAGAAAACACACAATAGATTTGGTCATTGCCTTTTTTGGGCCATAAGAAGAGTGGTTCTTAAATCATCTCTAGGAGGAAAAAAATCCATGTTCTAATAAAAAAAATTAAAAAAATTAAAAAAAAGTATTTGGAAAACCAATACAATATGGCTTTCCTGTAGAACCATCTCCATTCCAGAGTTTACACATGATCTTTTCCAAACTAGACTCTCATCCAGTATATGTACCATGTTGGCATATAACACCACCATTTATCTAATTGCTCAAGCCATCCATAACACCTCTCTCTTCCACCCATATCATATCCACCATCAATTCCTCTCATTTTTACTCTCTGAGATCTCCTAAATTCATTTACTTCCTTCTCTATCAAGTTGCCTTCACTTATCACCTGGACTACTACAAATAACCTAACCAATTAGCCAGATCCATATTTCACCCCTTCTAATCTGTTCTCTGTTGCAGCCAGAGTAATTTTTTAAATGTAAATCTTTTCATGTTACCCTATCTTATGTGATATCTTTTCATGTTACCCTATCTTATTACAGAATCTAAGTCTACAAGGCCTGAGGAATCCCCACTCCCAGCCTTATCCCTTACCTCTTTATAGTGGTCCAGCCACTTTGAGATTACTTTACATTCTTCCAATGTGACAATGCTCCTTCCAAATGTCTTTGACATGTGATGTTCCCTCAACAAAAAGTGCTCTTTATCTCTTCCCTTTGTTAACACCTATTCATTCTTCATATCTTACTCCAAATATCATTTCCACAAGGAAGCCATTCCTGATCCCACAAAATGTCAAGCCATCTTATTTTTCACTTTTTAGAGCAATATACAGAAATTCCTTAAAAGAATAATTTTATTTTTATTTATGTGATCATGTGTTAGTGCCTGACTTTCCCAGGAGATTGTAGACTACATGAAGATAAGGATCTTGCATATTTTTGCTCGTGTTGTACATCCAGCACTTAGCACAGGGCCTGGCAAATGGCAGGTGTTCAACAAACACTTCTCATTGGATGATTGAATGAAATGAATAAAGGGTGGCACTGATGGTCACCCTAACAACCATTGCCTTACCACAACTGAACATCAAATACCTTTGTTCTCAGCTTCTTTGGATCCAAATTGATATGGCCAAAGTTTATTCTGCATCAAAACTATTAGTTGATGAAATTTGCCTTTCCATCTACTTGTTCCATTTCTGATCCTTTCTTCTCCCCACCTACCACATGCCCAGTGTCTTCTATTATTCTCAAACTCTTGCAAGATTTTTATTTAGTTAGTTAACAAATAGAGTGAGCAACTGTTCCACACAGGGTACTGTGCTAGACACAGGGGAACAAAGAAATGTACAACAGTCACTCCCTCTACAAGATAAGAATTACTACTAATAGTTGGCAGTAATTATTGCACACCTATCATGTGCCGATCACTGCTCTTTGTGATATATTTATCCAGCCAAGACTAGATGTGAAGTACAGCCATTATCAGTGAGGTGAGCAGAAGCTTAAAGGCCAAATGGTCAACCCCGCAGCAGCCAGCCTATTCTTTGACCCTCTCACTATTCCCCATTCCCTACTGATAACTTCATTTTTTTCTCTTTGGGAGTTACCCAATACCAAAAAGCAGGCAATAAAACAGGAATGTTTTAAAAGCCATTTGTAGCTCAGGCCAGGCTCCCTGCCATGCCAGGACATCTGCTTGGAGGGAGGGCACCGGGGAATCAATCAGAAGGCAAGTTTAAGGCATGTGTTTAATGCAGCTCTCTGAACTATGTGTGTGTGAGTGTGTGTGTGTGTGTGTTTAGAACTACAGATTCTCGTGCAGTCTGTTAGTCTCCTACGTTGAACCAACACTGTAGTGTAAGAATAAAGCAAACATTGGAATAACTCAAAGTTTGAAGGCTCCCGTGTCTTATTTCATGACTTCAGTAGCTGAGTTGTGCCTTTGCAGTGCCTGGTTCAACCACATTTGCAAACGCAGAAGCAGCAGCAAAACTAAGATCTCCAGGGAGAGGGGACTCCCTTCCAGCACCACAGATAACCTCCAATGGTTACTATTATTCTGAAAGGTGGAGAAGATTATTTCCATTTTGCGTGAAGAATCTGAGTCTCAGAGATATTAAGTAACTTGCCAAATGTCACCCAGTGAACAAATAAGAAATGATTCTAACTTTGTTCTCTCTGCCTTGAAAGCCCATGTTCTTTCCACTGCAGTGTGTGGTCTAATGGTAGGAAGCAGTAAAGAACATTTAAAGCCTACAGATGCAGGATATAAGGTAGTAGAGGGGAAGGTAGAGTTCCTCTGAGAGCAGGGTGGTTGGGGAACACAGTCTGGAGCACTGCAGGAAAAAAATTCTCTTGACCAAAGATACCAGTGATAGAAAGAGCGCATTGTGCAGTTTAACTGAAGTAAATGCTGCATGCAGAGAAGAGGTGCTGAAAAAGTATACTGGAGACAGAATGTGGAAGACTGCAGATGCTTAAACCAGGGTTATCATTGGGTCCCTGTGTTTCCCCTCTTTAAATTCAGGCAAGACTTAGCTAATTAATCCCTGGAGGAAAGTCCTGCTAAAGACTTGTCATTAAAATTTGCCATTACCATATCCCATTTGCTGGTCTACTTGTATCCTGAATCTTGGATATTTCAGTATATTCCTGACCCTCATTAACTCCCTCTCTGCTTGAAGGTCAATCAACTTTCCCACTAAATCTTTAAAATTAATTATAGTATAGCAATAACTTGTGAACAAAGGTCACAAATTGTAGTCTTCAGTGGCTAGCAGTTATTGTAAATATATGAAAGAGTTCCACAGACAAATAAAAGAGAGTGGTGGGGACTTTGGCAAACTAGATGGTATGCTTCCCATTCAAATGTGTTTAAATTCAAACTTTGAAAAAACATGGTATTTACCCAAAGTAAGCCTTTTGGCTACCTGTATGTAATGTCTGTGTTTAAAAAATATAACATTTGCTAACATTTACTAAGGGTATAATGTGCACTGCTGTAATTCCTTTACATATATTAATTCATTTAATCCTCACAGCCCCATGGACTGGGGAGATAAGAAGCATTCCCATTTTACAGATGAGAAAACTGAGGTGCAGAGAGGTTAAGTAACTTACTCAAGGGACACTCAGTGGTAGGACCAAGATTTCAACAGGACCTTCTAGCTCCAGTGTATAGTGTTCTGCACCACACTATATGCCTAGACTTCATGCTGCTCATGCTGAATGATGTACTGCTCCCAGTCATAAAATACTAGGATCAAATATACTTGCAAATAATATCTCAGCCAACTCTGAAAAGCCCCCATCTGTTCAACAAATATTTATTGCTCTGACTATACTCAAAATACTGGGTACCATCCACACAGTCTTCATGACCAAAGCCAGAAAAATACACTCATGTGCTCGCAACCTCACCGTGCACGGATGCCCCACTACTAAATTGACGTATATCACCCTCGAGTGTCCAAGCGGAACAAAATGCTAACCAACAAAACAGACATTCGATTTTAAAGTTACTACTATAAGAAAGATGGTTGATTGGTGGTATGAAATAAGAGAAAGTTTTTAGAGTCACAATTTTTATCAATGTATCTATTCATAAAACTACCAATACAGTAGTCCTTGTTATCCATCAAATTAGTCTAGACTCTAGAGCAGCATTTCTCAGGACCACCTGTTTCATACACACCTGGAGAAATTATCTAAAATGCAGGAGTATGTACAGCCCTACCATATCAGAAAGTTTTGCAATGGGGCTCAGGGATCTGAACATTTAACAACCTCTCAGTATTTTTAATGCTCACTGAAGTTTGAGAACTACCAGTGAAACAAAGGATGAAAAAGTAGACTTAAACAACTTCCTAGATAATGTTGAGGTCTATAAAAGAGTAATTTTCAGTAAAGGAGAAATTCATGGTCTCTACAATTAGACACCACAGGTTCAAGTATGCTCTGAATCTACAGCATAATCCTTTTAAATACAAAAATACCATTGTACTTTGAAAAATTACAACATTGAATAATTTAGCTCTCTATGATTATGCCTTTATATTTAAATTTCTAGAGTGATATATGGGAATTCTCTTCATTTTTATCTAGCGACAACAAAACCAAAGGATTTTACACAAATATCTGCTTATTTTCTCTTGCAACATAAATCCAGAGATAGTTGCTGACAATGATATGGCTGCTCAACCTTACCGTGGGAGAACTCAAGTTCCCTGCCTTTCTGTTCTTCCATTCTTAGTATACATCTTTGTTCCTTCATGGTCTTAAAATGGCTGCTTTTACTCCAGCAAAGCATTAAAGGCAGAAAGAAAAAGAAGGGATAGAGAAGTGCCAGTTGTATATGTCTCAAAACCCTCCCAGCAGATACCTACTCAGGTTTCATTCATTTGAGCTGTATTATAATATCACACCCCAAGAGGCTGAAAGATTAAAAAAAAAAAAAAAACATGATCAGTTTAGACCACGGATCAGCAAACTACAACCCACAGGCAAAATTCTGCCAGCTATCTGTTTTTTGTAAACAAAGTTTTACTGGAACACAGCCACACATTTTTCCTCATCAGTGCTTTCCTGATATCATAGCAGAGCTGAGAAATTTTAGTAGAAATTGTCTGCCACAAAGCCTAAAATATTTATCTGACCCATTATAGAAAAAGTTTGCTGACTCCTAGCTTAGACTAATCATAACCCATCAAATGCAGCTGGGAAAATTGCTGCACTAGGAGTTCTGGTGGCAGAAATGAATATTGGATTAGCAATTCCAGTGTTTGCCATACTGTGTGTTCTCAGGCACCATGCTTTTCACTTGATCTTAGCCAAAAGGCTGAAAAGCAATAGCCATGCTTTTCTTAATTGTTCCACCTATTAAAAAAAGGACCTTCATAAAGTTGTATCTACCTCAAAGTCTTTATTAGGATTAACTGTGAAAATACATGTGAAATATTTTAGCACAGTGCCTACCACATAGCAAAGACTCAAAAATGTTAGCAATTAGTGCTACTATTTATATAAAATCTATGCATTAGCCTTTTGTTTTCCTGAGCTGCCTTCACATTTGGCAACCATTGAAAGTTCCTTTCCAGAGTGGATTTGGCTCAAGCAGTTGAGCACCTGCCTCCCACAAAGGAGATCCAAGGTTCAGTTCCGGTGCCTCCTGAAAAAACAAACAAATGAAAAAACAACAAGCAAAACAAATGAAAAAACTCACCCACATACAAGGTCCCAGGTTCATTCCCTGGTACCTCAAAAAAAAAAGGTCCCTTTCACATTAAAAATTATAATTACAGGAATTGTTCTTGTCTATCACCTTTTCTATTGGTAGTTTATGATAGTATGGGCCTGAAACACATTCTAAATATATATGGGACAAGATGACTGATTAGTTAAATGTTCTAGACCCCAAAGTTGACTTAGACATATATACCAGATATTATCTAACATCAAATGTAAAAGAACTCTTCACTTGTTTCACATATACAATACAGTGATAAGCGATTTACCAGATATCTTCTCTAAAGAAAAGTGGTGTTTTTCTGGGTCCTCTCTCTGGCTTACTACATTTTCTGATAGGGTTCCTGTCAAGCCACAGATAAATATTTCAGTAAACCCCACTTAGCCTTAAGAGCTGTCCAGAAAGCATTCTTTGCACAAAGGTACTTAAGTATATGAGCTCAAAAAAGGCTGCTTTATAATTTCTCTGTATTTATAAGAATTATTAACTTATTTTTCATAGCCAAGGAAAAAAAATATATTAAATATTTCATTCCTTATAAAATGAATGGAAAATGTGTTACTAATAGAATAATAGAAAAAGTTATTTTTTTAATATAAAAGCATGATCACAGAAAGCTGAACTCTTCTATTATGTTTTTTCAATGTACAATACTAAGTTTCTGTATTAAAAAGACATGGATATCTACTTTCACAACATCGTTTGAAACACAGAGAAAAAAATGTTACATGCTGAGCAATGAAATTGAATTTTTTTGACTCTTGAAGGAGAGCAATCCATTTCACTCAAGTCTTCCATATTTTTAAGTTAAAAAAAATAGAAATCTACAAAATATTTTGGTAAAATCTGTAAAAATCTGCAGGGGTCCAGTGAGTAGAGTGACATTTCTTCCCTGCATCAAATGAATAACTCATCTTCGGGCCCCATCCTCATTTAGCTCCAATGAAATAATAAGAGGAAGACTTTCAGAAAAGTAATTCTCTGTCCATTACAATCTCTCATGTTTGTTCTAGAATTATTCATCTAAAACAAGATGTGTTGCATATAGAATACGAGAAAAGGTTGCCCAGTGGCTTTAGGCTTGCAATTAAGTATTTAGAGATGGCTTTCTTTGTGCTGTGGAAAAATACTCTAATACTCTATTGCGAGACAGGTGGTAATGAGAAAGTAACTTCAACAGTGAAAAACTGGCCTATACTAAAATTTTGGCCTTAAAGAACACCACAATCTGCATTGCCAGGTATCAACAGAAATACTGTTATTTGGAACAAGATTCACTACACAGTCAAAACAATTACAATACTGGAAGATTGCTCCCTATTCCCAATCAACAGAAACCCTTAGAAATTCAAACATGTAATTTAACACTTAAAACATACCAAGGCATTCTTTTTCATTGAGACACTCTGTGCCTTTTATTCTAAGATTACAACAATGCTACTTAAAACCCTTTCTAGGATTGTGGGAAGATGGTGATGAACTAACAGGCAGAGCTGAACACTCTCACAAAAGAGCCAAAAGCTGTCTGAGGGACCTGCTTTGGGGGTCAGCAGACCAGATCAGTGCTACACAACTCCCAGGAGGGTGAGGGACAGAGAGATGAAGAAGTCAAAAATACAAAGGTGAGTTTCTAAGCCCCAGCAGCAGCCTGGAAGATCTCCCCTCCCCCACCTTCAAGATACTAAGCTGGGGTAAAACACCTGGTTCACTGTAGCCAACTGAGAGGGGAACAGACATCTTCCTCCCTGTCAGCTGATTCAAGGGAAAGGGGAGGGGAGGTCGGGGTGCTGCTCTTCAGTGAATTCGCCAGCAGAGCTCACTTTGATTCTCTGAGCTGGAGATTCAACACCGGAACACAGGAAAGCCAAGACTGAAACACTTCCATGGAAAGGTGCATTGACAAGCGCCATCTGCTGGCAGATCTTGAAACTGCATGGACAAAAATTGTTCATGCTCTCTGTATCCAAACCCTGGGAGAAAATCTGCTCTCCACTAGTGAGTCCCTGGCCTGATTTTGAAAACTTAAGCTGGGCGATTTTAAACATTGATAATATGTTGAACTAAATGTCAAAGAAGAGCTGTGGGGAAAACAACAATAGGCAAGAGAGTGAAATTATCAGAGTAAATACACCAACATATTCAGATGCCTAGATATCAGCAAAAAATTACAAACTATACTAGGAAACAGGAAGAGATGGCCTAGCCTCAAGAGCAAACCAAATATACTGAAGAGACACATGATTTAATACAATTAATCAGTGATAATCACACAACTGTCCTAAATCACTTCAAAGACTTAAAAGAAAATATTACCAAAGAAATAACGGATATTAAGAAGATACTTGGAGAGCATAAAGAACAATTTGAAAGCCTGCAAAGAAAAGCAATAGACCTTATGGGAATGAAAGACAAGATGGATGAGATTAAAAATACATTAGAGGCACATACAAGCAGATTTTAATTGCTTGAAGACAGAATTAATGATTTCAAAGACAGAATATCTGAAGAAGAAAAAAATAGGAGAACAGAAAGAGAAGAGAATGGGAAAAAAGGAACGGAGTCTTAGGGAATTGAATGACAATGCAAAATGCACAAACATTCTCATTATTGATGTCCCAGAAGGAGAAGAGAATTGAAATGGGGCAGAAAGAATATTTGAGGAAATAATGAACGAAAGCTTCCCAACCCTTAAGACATAAATATCAATACCAAGAAGGACAACGTACCCCAAACAGAATAAATCTGAAAAGACCTATCCCAAGACACCTACTATTCAGAATGACAAATATCAGAGATAAAGAGAGGATTCTGAAAGCAGCAAGAGAAAAACAAAGCATCACATACAAGGGAAACTCGATAAGATTAAGTGTCAACCTCTCATCAGAAACCACAGAAGAGAGAAGAAAGTTCTGTGATGTATTTGCCAGCCAAGAATTCTGTATCCGGCAAAGCTGTCCTTCAAAAATTAGGGTGAGTTCAAAGTCTTCACAGACAAACAAAAACTGATAGAATATGTTACCATAAGACCAGATTTGCAAGAGATACTAAAGGGGGTACTGCAGCCTGAAAGGAAAAAATAAGGGTGAGAGATTTGGAGAAGGTTTAGAAATGAAGATTATGAGGAAGAGTAAACTAAAGGATAAGAAAAGAGACAATAGAACAATATGACAACAGAGAGCCAAAGGACAAAATGGATGAAGTAATTTGAAGTTTTCACATCTATCCAATGAACCCCGAAATATGGAAAGAAGACCTTTCATGGGCAAGAACACTCTAGGAGCAGCAGAGACACAGAGGATTGAAAAGAGTGAATCAGCAGCAGAACTAACAGATTTCTCACCAAAGTCAATTACTGACTGATGACTTTGAAAGTGATGAGATTGTTGCTATTTGTGCAGCTATTGCCGAAAACAGAAGAAGCTTCAACAAGTAAAACAATGGATACATTTTAAAGACACAACTTGAAAAGCAAATTCTTGAATAGTAAATAACTTGATCAGTGTTAATAAAATGTTGACTCATTGACTTTTGTTTTATGATAAAGGAAATAAGTGACTGCATTCTCTCCTAAAAATATACTGCTGTTACTATTCACTCTGTTTTCCTTGCTTCTGTAGAGTAAGTTTTTCACAAGGCTTAAATGTTTTTAATATTCATTTTGATTTAAAGTTGTGGTTGTACATGTGGAATCTTCCAAAGTTCAGCCAGAAATGCATGCAAATGTTAACATTCAGAAGTTTCTCTTAATTCCGATTTGTGCTTAAAAGGTTTTAGCTTTAAAAATGTTATAACGATGGTCGTTGCCTCCTTCAGTATTTATTAGATGTGTGAAGTACTGCTAAATGTCACAATGATGGTTTTACTTTTTAGATTTTTACTGTAGGTAGGTTAGTCCTCACCACAAGTGAGTCATTTTTCAATGTACGTTTTTAAATGAGTGGCTTTTACAGATACGTTATAATAAATTGCACTGCTACATTAAAAAAAAAAAAATAGGGATAATGTGTGAGAGGGAGGGAGTATATGGGAATCCCTCATACTTTCTTTTTTTTTTTTTTTTTCCTCATACTTTCGATGTAACTTTTCTGCAACCTAAAACCTCTTTAAAAATAAAGTTTATTATATTAAAAAATAAAACACTTTCTAACCTTTGGTTCTGTGAATCTATCACTGCTAGTCCAGCAAAGTCCACTGTTTAATTGTGAAACCCCATTATTCTTTTGTATATACTTATATATGTAAACACTCTGGTATTAATACCCAGGAGGAAAATTTTAGGTTAAATTATAAAGCAAGACAAGCTTCTAGGAGGAGAATGACCTTTCACCACCATTCTTCTGTCTTTTCTTCACACACCTAATATACCCTCCCCTTGGACTGCCAGTGTTTTCTACTTCCCCGGGACCTCTCCAATAGTAACCAATCTACATTTTTTTTTCCTGAGAAGTTCCGCTTCTCTGAACTGTTATGACATCTCTTTCATGTTCAATTCTTATCAACATCCTGCCAAGATATCCCTTGGACTACATCCAATTATATATTTTTAATTCATTCACAAATCACTAATTTGTGCTGCCCACAACAAAATGATTAGGCTTCATACACTATCTCTCCCAATAGCATTTTAACTACAGTCAAAATCAAAACTTTAAATAATAAGCCTTTAAAGGTAAAATGCCAGATATCAATAAAGGGATATGCATAAGGTATAATGGTTCAGAAAGCCTTCTTGACATCTCTCAAATGATCAACTGGAGCTGCATATCTAGCTATATTTTAAACTGGCTTTAGGAAAAACAGCTTTATTGAGGCATTATTTAGATGCCATGAAATTTTCCCAGTTTAAATGTACAATCCAATCATTTTTAGTCAATTTACAGGGTTGTATAATCACCACAATCCAAAATTCATAACAGCTTTCTTCATAATAGCCGAAAGGTCGAAAGAAACCAAATGCCCAACAAGAAGTGAATGTATAAACAAACAAAACCTGGCCTTCTTAATGAGGATACTCTAAGTTTCACTGAAATCTTAAATCTGATCATATTGTTTATTTATTTATTTATCCTTGAAGGGTGGCTTGGATTTGGAGAAAAAAAGTTTAAGTAGTTTGAAATTCTCCTAATTCACCATGAAAAAGTTTGTACTTAAGAAAAAAACAGCATCTATTTTGAATATCACTAAAGGTTAGCAGAAGAAAATTTCACCATCTACATTTCTTCTACTTGCATTTACATAATGAATGTGTTGTTATATTACGTAAATAAGATTGTTTGTTCTTTCAGTGACCATCAGTCTAGTTACCCAGAAAAAGACTTCAGAAAATTTTCTTCCAGAGTCACATCAGAATGATTCCAAAAGTACAGGACCCATTTTTGTGTTCATCCAATTATTTATAGACAGAATAGCATTTATGCTTTAAAATTTTAAATGATTCACAGTTGGCAAAGAAAGAGATGATGGAAGTAAATGTAGCACTGGAAAAGTTTTATGTGTCTTATAGGATCAAATTCTTTTTTTTTTTTTTTTTAAATCAGACTTGGTTTATTACCAGCATTCTATAAACCAGACCTAGGAAAAAAAATTAGGTCTGGGGACACATGCATGGTTTCTAATATAGCGAATATTTAGCCTACCCTGATTATCACAAAATCAGGACAGCGAGAATATTCGCATCAAATTCTAATATATTACTGTAATTTGAGTTCCACTCAGGGAAATCCTATTCACCAAAAGCTGACCAAATTTTGGCTAAGGCAGAAAGCTTTTATTGGATGCAATCTGGCCCTTTCCATTGCAAAAAAAAAAAAACAAAGATTACAAAGACTGCCATTATTTTATACACTTCTACTCCCACATCCAAAAGTATATGTCAGATAGATTATATAAAAGAGGAAAAAAACCCACTGGAAAGAACTTCTACCTCAGCGTGGAATGGCTTATGACTCTGATATCTCCTGACCAAAAACCATATGAATCAAAAACTGCCTTTAATGTTTATTATAACCTTCCTCACTAATGTTAAGCCTTTTCAAAATTCTCCAGTTTGTAAATAATAGGGCATTTTATTATGTTTATCAAGAAGTAAGTCTAATATAGTTAGGGAATGCCTTTACTCTTAACCATTTTAAATCATGGCCTCTGGCTTACCTCTCTATTTGATTTTAAAATTTTATGTCGGAGACTCATTCACTGTTTGTAAAATTGGTTCTGCCCATATCTTAATGTCAATTATGATTTTCATTAGAATTTATATTAGTAAAGCTGTGTTTTAAAGAAAACTTCACCTGTATTTTGCTAATGTAGTTGCCTTCATGTGGATATACCAAACACAAAAGTATTAATACTGTGAATGTATGAAGAAACAAAACATATATAGCTCCTCCTAGAATTTAATGCCTTGTAGTTAATACATTGCCCTTGTCAATTTTAAAATTGAAACCTAATATCAAGTATTCCAAACTAATTTTTCATAATTCACCAAGCTCTTTTGAACACTAATCTGGTCAATCTCAGTGCCCAATTTCTTTTGGAGCCACCATTTTATAGATGTCACATTTTTGTACTAGTTTTGCAGAGAAACTAGTAAGACTCCTGGAAATTTCACCATCCTGGCATCGTCCATTTATAGAAGAGACTGCAGATGTACCAAGACTGGGAGGGTACAGTTAGAGTACTCCATCCTCCAAGGAACTCACTGCATAGATTTATCAGCACTCAAGCCCAAGCCCATCTCCTCCTCTCTGAGGATATGGTTTTCACTACTTAAAATATAACCTGTTTCATTTACCAAGGAGCATGAGGAATGGTGTCAAAGGTTGACTTAGCCTATGACTAATTTATTTCAAACAAGAAAATTATGAAAAAAACAACAACTGTGTCTGTTATTGAAAGAGTAGAAGTCTTTATTATTTGAAATGCTTCTAAATTGTGCTATTATATATTTTAAACATTACAAGAAGATTTTTTAAAGAATTTTAAAAATCAGTCATTTTCCTTGATATCTGTCAAAATAATATCCACCTCATTCTGGAGGCAGGCAGAAGAGAACACTTTACATTTAGACTATCAAATGATATTGTTACTAAAATATTGTAATATCATCAAAACTCTTTCAAAGTTGTCTTGGATTAGCCCAATAATTAATAAGAAAAAAATCCTTGAAGAAAAAGAAATGTTACCGTAAATGTCTATAGAACAGTATTTTGTCTTTAAATTTCTACTCTATGTTGCTAATACTAATGTCCCCATTTTACATTTGGTGGGATCTGTTAGGTGACAGAAGGGACTATCTCTAAATTGCATTATCCTTACAGGCTTGTGCTTTAAGTCAGAATTTTTTCTTTTTAGAGATGTTGTGGTCTTACAGAACAAACATACATAAAATATAGAATTCCCCTATACCATCCTATTATTAACACCTGGCATTGGTGTGGAACATTTATTACAATTAATGAAAGCACATTTTTATAATTGCACTATTAAGTATAGTTCATGTTTTTACTTAGGGTTCAGTGTTTGTGTGTTGCAGTTCCATGGGTTTAAAAAAATTTTTTATTCTGTTACCATCTATACAACTTGTATATATTCTATATGCAGAACCAATAGTATTTCTTGAGAAACCTTTTTTAAATGTTTTTTTTTAAGGAGGTACCAGGGATTGAAACCAGGGCCTTTTACATGGGAAGCAGGCGCTCAACCACTTGAGCTACATCTGCTCTTCTTTGTGATTTTTTAATATTTTTATACTACTTTTCTTTCTCATACTAAAACATGATTTTCATTTAAAAAAAATGATTTTTTTAAATTTGTCCTTCTTGTGTAGAAAGACATTTTTGATTCCCTGTCATTCAGACCATTTCTTAAATTAAGTTTCTTGTAGCAGTGTTAGATTTTTCTGAGCAACCTTGTGCAGTTGCAATATGTCTTTTATCCACTCATTACTCATAAGAATATTTATTGAACATCATTTGTACATAAGAAACTGTGCTGGATGTTGGCCAGAATACAAAGATAAATGAAATAATATCCCTGTCACCAAGAGGCCTAAAATCTCTGAAAGAAGGCAAGACAGAGCCCAAATAAATTCCATACAAAGTGATTTGTGGTAAGTGACATGTGAATAGCACAGAACACAATTGTTCAGAGGGCTACTACTATTGTCTTTGAAAGGGAGTATCAGAGTCCTATACTTTTCTTTGTAAACTCCTATAGGAATTAGATTCATGTTCAAAATTAGCACTATTATTAGCCAGTTGAGCAATGAGAAAATAAATGGAGAAAAATATGATCTCTAGGATCTCTTCCTGGCATATTCTAGTGAGGTTCTCATAAAACCCATTTAAGAAATATGGATGTTTATTCAATTTTCAGATCTCAAAAATCAGAGGTTTTGTAACTTCTGTTTATGCTTCATCTTTGCAAGCCAGCTACTTTATAACAACAAAGTCTTCATAATGTTTGGCTGAATTCAATTGATAGAATGCACATACACAACAAGAATCTCTATAGAAGTTGAAAACAACTGGACAGCATTCTAAAACAGCCTTCTCTTCTGTGGTTTAACTGCCCCTATGCCCATCTTGCCCCCAGAGACCTCAATTTGTATTTATTTAATTACTGTTATCTGCCCCAAACAACTTCCTTATATCTATTTTTATCTTTCTTAAATTTCAATAGCTGAGTATAATATATTAAAATTCTAATTAGAGCCTCTTAGCCCACTAGAAATACAAGAATTAACTACATTACTAACAATATGTTTAATTGCATTTATATTTCAACTCTTGAGAATGTATCCTACAGAAATCTCCACATATTAACAAAAATATATTAATTTTTGTATTTTTATATTACAAAATAATTTTAACACATTTTTAGCAATAAGGAAATAGTTAAATTATTGTGCTATATACATATTTAAAGGAATAAGTCAAATATATATGTATTGACATGGAAAGAGCTCCAAGATATAGAGTTAAGTTGGAAAAAAGCAAGGCATAGGAAAACATACATATTCATGGAGATATATGTTTGTGTACATATGCATCGAAAAGGCCTGTTAAGATAATTGCCATTCTGCTAACATTGCTTTTCTATAGAGAGAACAGTGGGATTGAGAGAGGACGTGAAGAATGGGTTATTTTCACTTTAGTACTTGTGTATTCTTTGACCATTTAACACCACACATGTCATAATTTATAAACACAATTATAACTTTAGAAGAAGTATTTTAATTTACAAATATATGTTTCAGCCTACTGTTTGCAGACTAAGACCATCTGTGTTCTCAACCGCTTAAAATAGAGTTGGTGGGAAAAATATTTTAGATAATTCATAAACAGCTTGAAAGAATTTCAATGCAAAAATGCCTTGTCACTCTAGAATATTCTAATTCTCTGTTTCTAAGAAAAAACTGCAATGTGAATTTAATTCAGGAATGTAGAATAGTGGTTAAAGTGAGGTCAGGTTAATTGGAAAAATCTTGGCTCATTAGGAAAAGGTAAGTAGATGTTGGAAAGTCACTTCTTAAAACAGTTTACAAACTCTTCTGAATGTACAAAACTGGTTCAAATCTGCTAATTTTAAGAAACCAGGCTATGGGGGTTGCAGAAGGAGATGTAGAGAGAGAGGAATGAGAAATAATGGAAAAACAAAGATATGATTGAAATCTGAGGAGGGGAAGGTTAACTGCTGGGCAGTCAGTTTAAATTGTAATCCTTATTGTATACAAATTGACTTGAACTGTTGAGTTAGAAGGGACAGAAAAGGAGCAGCTATCTTTTCCAATGGTGGAAGAAATACTGACTGGGAAGATACTGGTGGGATTAGCACACTCTTCTTCTTGGGTGATCCTAGTTCAGTAGCAGCAGCCTCAACCCCAACCCAAGAAGGGTAAGCACTGATTGCAAAACAAGACAAGCCAGGTTTCTAAAGAGATCACTTAGAGACAAGACTGAGGTTCCTTCAGCCTGCCCCAAAGTGAAAATCCTGGAAAACCACCATAGAAAGGCATAAAGTGGCACTAGCTTTGAGTAAGTTTGCCCTTCCAGACAGGGTTCAATAGAAAAGAGATTAATGTTGTCTGGGTTTGTTATTTCTTCATATCTTGTACCAAATTGCATTTTCTTACGAACAAACACCTCTTACTGAGTAGTAATTTAATTACTACTATTCTGTCCCAGCTGGGTAGGTCAAAAATCACTATAGACCATAGATTCTGAACCATCAATTCAGTTCCCTTGGTCTATATGTCTATCTTTGTGCCAGCACCATGCTATTTTACCAGTGTAGGTAGGTAATATAATTTAAAGTCCAGAAGTGTGTGTCCTCCAATTTCGCTCTCCTTTTTAAGATGTTTCAGGGCCCCTTACCTTTCCAAATAAATTTTATAATTGTGTTTTCCATTTCTTTTAATAAGGCTGTTGAATTTTTTATCAGGATTGCATTGACTCTGTATACTAAATTAGGTAGAATTGACATCTTAACGATATTTAGTCTTCCAATCCACGAACAGGAAATGTTCTTCCATTTATTTAGTTCTTCTTTGATTTCTTTTAGCAATGCATTGTAGTTTCCTGAATACAAATGCTTTACGCCATTGGTTAAGTTTATTCCTAAATATTTGATCCTTTTAGTCTCTATTATAAATGGAATTTTTTCCTGACTTTCTCCTCAGATTGCTCATTACCAGTGTATACAAACACTACTGAATTTTGCATATTAATCCTGCATCCTGACACTCTGCTAAACTTGTTTATTAGCTCTAGTAGCTTTGTTGAAGATTTTTTCAGGACTTTCTAGGTATAGGATCGTATCATCTGCAAATAGTGAAAGTTTTAGTTCCCTTTCCAATTTGATGCCTTTTATATTTTTTCTTGCATGATTGCTCTAGCTAGAACCTCTAGCACTATATTGAACAACAGTGGTGACAGTGGGCATTCTTGTCTTGTTCCCAATCTCAAAGGGAAAGCTTTCAGTCTTGCACCGTTGAGTACAATATTACCTATGGGTTTTTTGTGTATGCCCGTCATCATGTTGAGAAAGTTACTTTCAATTCTATTCTTTTGTAGTGTTTTTATCAAGAAAGGATGCTGTATTTATCAAATGTTTTCCTACTTCAATCCACTGATCATGTGATTTTTCTTCTTTGATTTATTAATGTGATGTATTATACTAATTGATTTTCTTGTATTGAACCACCCTTGCATTCCTGGAAAAAACCCACTTGATCATGATGAATAATTCCTTTAATGTGTTGTTGAATTCAATTAGCAAGTATTTTGTTGAGTTTTTTTGCATCCATATTCATAAAGGAGAGGGTCTGTAAATTTCTTTTTTTCTAATATCTTTATCTGGCTTTGGTATTAGGGTGATATTGGCTTCATAAAATGAGTTTGGTAGCACTCCTTCTTGTTCAATTTTTTGGAAGAGTTTGAGTAAGATTGGTATTAAATCTTTTTTTAATGCTTAGTAGAATTCACCTGTTAAACCATTTGATCCTGGGCTTATCATTTTGGCAAGTTGTTTGATGACTGTTTCAATCTCTTTACTTGTGATTGGTTTGTTGAGGTCTTCTGTTTCTTCTGGGGTCAGTGTAGGTTGTTCATATGTTCCTAGGGATTTTTCTATTTCATCTACATTGTGTAGTTTGTTGGTGTACAGTTGTTCACAGTATCCTCTTATGATCTTTTTTATTCCTGTGGAGTCAGTAGTAATGTCTCCATTTTCATTACTGATTTTATATATTTACATTTTCTCTCTTTTTTTCTTCGTCAGTCTAGCTAAGGGTTTGATATTTTATTGATCTTCTTGAAGAACCAATTTTTGGTATTGTTGATTCTCTATTTTTTGTTGTTGTTGTTCTCAATTTCATTTTTTTCTCTGATCTTTATTATTTCTCTCCTTCTGCTTACTTTTGGAATAATTTGCTGTTCTTTTTCTAGTTCCTCTAGTTGTGTAGTTAGGTCATTGATTTTAGGTCTCTCTTGTTTTTTTAATATAAACATTGAGAGCTATAACTTTCCCTCTCAGCACTGCCTTCACTGCATCCCATAGGTCCTGAAATATTGTGTTCTCATTTTCACTTGTCTCAAGATATTTATTGATTTCTCACAATTTCTTCTCTGACCCACTGATTGTTTGGGAGTATTACTTAATCCCATATATTTGTGAATTTCCCCTTTTCTGCCTTTTGTTGATTTCCAACTTTATTCCATTATGATCAGAGAAAGTGCTTTGTATAATTTCTTTTTATTTGTTTATTTTTAATTTTTTTAAAAAAGATACTTGGATTACATAAATGTTTCACACAAAAATATAGGGATTCCCATATGCCCCACTCCCCACACCTCCCACACCCTCCCACATAAACAACATCCTTCATTAGTGTGGCACATTCATTGCAATTGATAAATGCATCCTAGGGCATTGCCACTGAGCATGGACCATAGTTCATGTAGTTTACACTCTCTCACACACAATTCTGCAGGTTATGGGAAAATATAAAATGACGTATATCTGTCATTGCAGTGTCATTCAGGATAATTCTCAAGTCCCGAAAAAGCCCCCGTATTACACTTGTTCTTCCTTCTCCCTGCCCCCACAGCCTCCAGTGGTCACTGCCTCCACATCACTGTTGTAATTTCTTCCATTGCTAGAATCATAATAAATCTATAGTAGAATACCAGTAAGTTCACTCTAGTCCATAGTTCATTCCCCAATCCTGAGGATTCTGGGATGGTGATGTCCACTTCACCTCTAATTGAGAGGGGACTTCGATCCCATACAGCCTAAGGATGGGACTCTCTTGCTTGTAGTTGTAGGCTCTCTCGTTTCCTTGGTATGGTGGTTGTTAATCCTTACCTCCTTGTTAATTGTCCTGGGTAAGTCCAATGAACTGGAGAGTAGGTATTGCAACTCCACTGAGGCTCAGTGCCCAGCTGGCACATGGGCAACCCAAAGATTCCAGTCTCTTGGATGTACACCTACAAACTTCAGCACCAAGTATAGGTTTGAATAGAAGGGATAGATGAGCCTTGTGTAAGGAAGCCATAACTGAGTCCAACTCTATCACTCTCAGGAGCTTTCAATCTTGATAAATTTATTGAGATCTGCTTTGTGACCCAACATAGGGTCTATCTTAGAGAAAGATCCATGAGCACTTGAGAAGAATGTATATCCTGCTGTTTTGGGGTGCAATGTCCTGTATATGTCTATTAGGTTTGGTTTCTTTATTATATTATTCAAGCTCTCTGTTTCTTTTTTGATGTTCTGCTCAGATACTCTATCCAGTGATGAGAGTGGTGCATTGAAGTACCTAACTATTATTGTAGAGACATTTATTTCTCTCTTCAGTTTTGCCAGTGTTTGCCTCATGTAATTTGGGGCATCCTGGTTGGGTGGATATAAACATTTATGATTATTTCTTCCTGGTGAATTGTTTCTTTTATTAATATTTAATGTCCTTCTTTGCTTCTAATAACTGTTTTGCTTTTAAAGTCTAATTCATCCAATATAAGTAAAGCTACTCCAACTTTTTGTTGTTGTTGTTACTGTATGCATGGAATATCTTTTTCCAGCCTTTCACTTTCAATCTTTTTGTATTCTTGGTTCTAAGGTGAGTTGCTTGTAAGCAGTATATAGATGGCTCATATTTTTCATCCATTCCACTAGGCTGTGTCTTTTTATTGGGGAGCTTAATGCATTAACATTCAGTGTCATTACTGTCAAGACAATACTTACTTCACCATGTTGTCCTTTGGTTTTACCTGTCATATCTAATTTTCCACCAGTCTTTTTTGCACTTGTAGTTACTTTTACTGATATAATCTTCATTTCTGGACTCTCTTCCAAGCCTGTCTCTCCTGTCTTTTCTTTTCAGGCTGCACCTTTCACATTTCCTTCAAAGCCAGTCTCTTCATCACAAACTCTCTCAGTTCTGTTTATTGTGAATATTCTAAACTTGCCCTCACTTTTGAAGACAATCTATTGGATATAAGATTCTTGGCTGGCAGTTTTTCTTTTGCCATATCTTAAAAATATAATACCCGTGCTTTCTTGCCTCCACGGTTTCTGATGAGAAATCCACACTTAATCTTATTGGGCATCCATTGCATGTGATGCATCACTTTTCTCTTGCTGCTCTCAGGATTCTTTCTTTGTCTTTGGCATTTGACATTCTGATTAGTATGTGTCTCAGAGTAGGTCTCTTTGGATTTATTCAGATGAAAGTACATTGTGCTTTTTGGACACAGATGTCTATGTTCTTCAATAGGGTTGGGAAATTTTCTACCATTATTTCTTCAAATATTCCTTCTGTGCTGTTTCTCTTCTTTTCTCCTTCTGAGAAATCCATGACACATATGTGTGCATGTCTCTCACCATCAGATAGTTCCCTGAGACCCAGTTCAATTTTTTTTCATTCTTTTCTTTTTCTGTTCTTTTGTATGTTTGTTTTTAGAGGCCACATCTTTAAGCTCCCTGATCCTTTCTTCTGCCTCCTCAAATCTGATGTTGTATGCCTCCAATGTATTCTTAATTTCATTTATTGTGCCTTTCATTCCCATGAGATCTGCTATTTTTCTATGTCTGTGTAAAATTCTTTATGCTCACCAATGTATGTCTTCTTAATATCCATAATCTCTTTAACCCTCTTATTGAATTTATCAAGAAGAATTTGCTTGAACATCTATGATTAGTTGTCTTAACTCTTTTATGTCATCTGGAGGTTTATTTCATTCCTTTGACTCAGCCATATCTTCCTGTTTCTTGTTATGGATTTTTTTTTTTTTTTTTTTTTTTTTTTTTTTTGGTGTCTTGGCATCTGGTTTACTAGATGTATTTATTCTGGGTGCAGTTTTTCTCTTTAGTCTAGGGGTTTCTTATTAGTTGGCTTTATGCTACAGCCCCTCTTTGATACTTGGATCAGCTTAATTTGGAACTTTCTGGTGACTCGTGTTTAGCCCATCTGAATTTTTTCAGCTTTTTTTCATCTGTTTTTTGCCCTTTTCCCTTGTTGATTGTGTAGTAGGAAATGAGGATGCAGTTGATACTGTAAGCCATGGAGGCTGAAGCTGCCTGCATTGCCACAGGAACTAATGAAGCTTCTCCCACCTTTCTCCTCTGCCAGGGGTAGGGAAGGAGCCACAGCAGTGTGCAGCAATCTAAGTCATGCAGGCCAAGACCATCTGTAGTTACCCAGAGAGACTGATGAAGCTTCACACCCCTTCCTCCCCTGCCTGGGGCAGGGCTGTTGCCACAGGTGTGGGCAGCAAACTAAGCTGTTCGTGTCAAAACTGACCACAGTTGTCCAGGTAGACTGACGTAGCACTGGCCCCCCCTCCTCCCCTGCCAGGGGTAGGGATGGAGCCTCAGGAGGGACCAAAAAATCTAATTCGTGTGGGTTGACAGCACCTGCAGTTGTCTGAGAGGCTGAAGGAGTACTGTCTCTTCTGCCCTTTCAGGGACAGAGATGGACCACAGGTGCCCAATAATCCAATCCATGCAGGCTGATAGTGCCTGCAGTTGTCCAGAGTCTGGTGCAAGTTCCCCCAGCTTCCTCTCTGCCAGAGGTAGGACTGGAACTTAGCCTGTGACTGCAATCTGATCTAGATGGAAAGAGGCCGGTCCCCACTGTCACTGTGATTTTCAGTCACTGTGATTTTCAGTCAGCCCTGCTTCCCCTCATCCTGGGGGCAGAGTTAAAAATGGAGATTACTGGCCTCTTACTGACTTGGACAGGTTCAAACTTTAGCTGTTCCTAGAATTCTCCTTTAGCCAATCCAATTTACTAATCAGTGGCTGAAGTCAGTGCCTGACAGTCTCTTCCTCCATCGTTTTTGGGAAATAGAACTTCCAACTCCAGCTAAGGAATAGCTCCTGAGGCAGCTTGCACCGCCTTCAGAGTATGGGCACTGGCCTCTACAGCGTGGAGTGCTCAACACATGAGTCTTCACTATAAACGGGAGTCTTCTCCTTCCATTCTTCCAAGGATGTTGCAGGATGCTCTTCTGGGATCCCCAAACAGGTCTTTTAGATAGCTCTGAGTGATTACTAACTGTACTGTAGGGTAAGCTGACTCTTGGAGCTCCTTATTCTGTGGCCTTCTTGCTCTCTCCTACAGTATTTTTTTAAAGATTTATTTCTGCTCTCTGTTGGTCTTCTTTTTAGGAGGCACTGGGAACCGAACCCGGTA